>JAWNZC010000406.1:2520000-3120000 GCA_035771165.1 Paragorgia papillata
AAACCAAAACAGATACGAAAAAATTGTAAAAGGTCTTCTTATACCATTTGACGAGTTCTTTCAAATGAGAAAAACTTATTTTTTATTGCCAATACCCTTTAAAAGAACTTTTGAAGTTATAAAGATTGACGTTTTCAGCTCTCCTATATCTCACCTCGTTCTTGATATATTGAGATTTTCTTGATATGCAAATAACATCACTTAGACGTCACACTGTATAATGACTTGTTGGAAAATCATGTCTATTCTTGCAATAATTCAAGTAAATCACTTGAAACTTGTATAGTATGTATAGTATCCTGCGACACACAGAAGCACATGCACATTTAAAAGTGATTTCGTGAAATAATCTCAAATTGATAATCAAGATTTTCCAACAAGTCGTTATGCAGTGTGACGTCTAAGTGATGTTATCATTCATTTCATCTCTATCCCGCATTCTGATTGGTTAATTCACCTGCAAATGACTGAGTGCAAATAATCTTCTGTTGCAAATAATTTTCGGAGCATGCGCACTAGCAATATCGCTGCTGACTGCAAATAATTTTCGTAAACATGATGGTGATGGCGGCTAGTCCGAGGAAGAAATCGAGAGTATTTGGAAGCAAGAACAAGCGACAATATATTTCAGAAAAGAAATAGTTAAAAGGAAGATCTAGTGAGATAAAAAGCAAGAGTCGTGCCGACAAAAGTTTTACGAAGATTTTAATATGCCGAAGACAGAAAGAAGAATGTCGATCTCTAACTTCAGGCATTTCAAAGCTTTAATTATATTATGAATGATAAATCAATTATTGAACGAGTCTGAGCAAAATATCATGATTTGTCAGTGGCGAGCTACTATAGTTACTTTTGCATATCATGCGTCTCAATATCTAAAGAACGAAGTGAGATATGGAAGAGCTGCAAACGTCAACCTGTTATAACTTCAAAAGTTCTTTTAGATAAGAGAGTCTCTTCCGAACTTATTTATCGCTGCATAAGCCCTATAAACAATAATTGTTTATTATATAGCTGGATTCATTTTCCGGTGCGTACACAATTTACGATGCATGCTGATTGGTACCCGGCGAGCGTACCGACCGGTCAATACGCTTTTTCTCGCACCGGTAAGTTTTGGCAGAAAATTGGGAATTGATTTAAATACAAATAAAAAAGAACAAGGTATCTCTATATTTAAATATTCTGCTGCGACTAAATTGATGGAACATTACTGCCGGCTTTCTTTTAAGCTGTTTGCCTAAAAACACGACAAACACAAGCCAAACTTGTGTAGAAACGACAAAAACAAAAACTAACACTTAACACTAGGCAAAGTAACGAACGGCAAACTCCAAGGACGTGTTCAAAACTTAAAAATATAATGCACTAATAGCCAAATAATAATAATGAACTACTTTAAAACCTCGTTTGTTTGGTCTGTACTGGAAAGTACTTGCCTTCGGGTTTATATAGCACAAACCTCAGACAAATACTTTCTCGTACAGACCTCCCATCGGATAATAAGTCTTTGGTAAAGTTTTTTCGTATGTTTTTGCTTTACAAGCTGCCGTAAGTTAAACTCGCAGGACGCTCTTACCATTGAGCCACTGGAACTCAGATGGTAGACCGAGGTTGTTTTCGACATTTATACGCCTGGAAACTAGTCAAACCGTACGTGTGGAGTTTTCCTCTGAGTTTAACTTAGGACAGCTTGTACAGCAAAAACATACGAAAAAACTTTACCAACTCAAGCTAAAAATAGTAATAACATACAAGTCTTTGGTATTTACCCTTCCATAAACTTTATATATGTATGGTTCTCTAACAAGACAAATGAACTCCACTGTTTGAGGAACGCAGCCAAAGAGCTCAAGGCTACTCGGCACTGAACATGGTAAAAACGGTCGTTGGTGGATGGCAAGAACAGAGATTTGGGAAGCGGTCTACAAGAAACACAAAACAGAAAGAAAAAAAAATGGAAAGGATTCACGTCATTTCACAAATAAGGAGGAGACTGGGTAAGCATTGATATTTGTCAAAATTAGTTGTATTGTTGTAACCTAATTATCTTTTCGAAAACTTTCGACACTACTTTGTCTAAAGTTGGGGCTTTAGTTAATTTGTTCTCAATGGCAACTTGCTTCCCTCCAAAAATTACAGTACTATGGACGTGTTTCAAAGAAAAAAATCAGCCACTGAAGCAAAATATGTGCTTGGGAACCTTTACTCTGGTTATCCGTGAGTACGAAAACAAAAGGTAAACAATTATTATACCAGAGTACGTTTGAGAGAATTTATAAGCACATACGTAAACCAAACCCACAAATTTCGAATTTTCCTAAACAAGTCTTCCTGCTTGCCCATCATACGGCAATAATTTTATAATTTTTAGTTAGAAAATACATTGCGTTTTACGAAAGCTGTGATTGGTAAGTTACGGTGTTTATAGCAGGCTATGCGAGCACGGCTGACGTCACGGCACATTTCTTAGTCTTACGCCTTGTGTTCCAAAAGGTCAAAGCCAAGAGCGAAAATGCTCGTTAATAATCCCCAGAGAGGCAAGTTTGGTTTATTTGTGTGATTTTGGCCTATAAATATAGTAAATGTGTGCTTCGCTATTTAAATAGTAATTCACATCGTACTTTTCGCGCTTGGCTTTGACCTTTTGGCTTTGGCCAGGACAACCTTAATTGATTTAGCTGTATAACCTGATGCAAACACTCGTGTGAGTGTTTAAATAAACTTTCGAATTATCCCAACTTATTTTCGTGTTTGCGTCAGCCTATATCCATGTTTGTATAGCCATTTCCTGTTTCTTAAATAAAGTAAGCCAATAGCTCACTCCAATATGCCAATATACACACTCCAATATAGAAGAAATATGTTTTTTTATGTTATTTAAACGTTGTTAATGTTATTATTATTATGTTTTAAACACTCGTTCAAAACTATTCAAAAATTCTGGAAATAGCATCTCTTAGACTTGTGAATTAGAAAATTTTCCAGAGATCATGCCTCCAGAGCCTTCTAGAATTCTCGCGTCATCAACGCTCGCCTTCGAACGCCCGGTTTCTAAAATCTTAAATTCGCCCCTGGCTTCATACCTATCGTGCTCTAAAACCATATTGATGCGATGACAATGCATCCAGCGTTGCCTATAAACAATAATTAAAATTTGTTTTGGATGTACTCATACAGTACCACACAACACTATACTCTGCACCACACCACATATAACAACACACACACCACACCGTGACACAACACACACCACCACACCACACCACACTATTCCACACCAACAACACTCAACACCACACATCACATCACATCACACCCACTGATCTCAATAAAACTGCATAGGACATGGGGCCGAATTTAGCGTGCCAGCTGTCAATCTCGTACCCAGAGCCTGCGATCCTTTTGGTCAATACCAAGGAATGGAGGCTCTGGGGAACTCCGATGAAACTTGTCATCTGATTGGTTAGTTTAAAAACAGTAAAAATTCAAATAATGAACACGTTGCTAACTTGTTTACTCGATTTCTCGACGTTCTGTAACACATAATTATACACGACAGACCCAAAATACAATTAAACACATGAAATAATTCAAAACAGCAAAAATCCCAACAATTTACAAGTTAAAACTATTATTATTGTCGTTTCGT
Source organism: Paragorgia papillata (assembly GCA_035771165.1). Classification (NCBI taxonomy): domain Eukaryota; kingdom Metazoa; phylum Cnidaria; class Anthozoa; order Scleralcyonacea; family Coralliidae; genus Paragorgia; species Paragorgia papillata. Next base: position 2,523,653 of record JAWNZC010000406.1, read on the forward strand.
CGCCAAACAAACATCCATCGTCTGACTCGTCTCGTAATTTTTCGCAGTTTCGTCTCAGAACTTAAAAATTATATTAGAGAATACAAGGTCGATGTAGTTCAGCCAAAATTCCTGACAGAAAGTACAACTCCTTACATGAGCGACTGAGCCGATCACTGCCTAGTGCCGACGGCGACGCGGACGTATAAAACACTCTCGTCAAATCGTCCGGTTAACGATTTAGAGAAAGCTAAGAAAGACCATTTGTCGCAACGCTTTGTCAAGAGCTCTGTAAAACATACTGGGCCATTCTTTATCGGTAAACAAATATTTTCCCTGGTCTTCGAACAAGCTAAAGATCGTCCATGACGGAACCAGAGGATCGGGAACAAAAACCAAATTTTTTTTTTCATCGGAGTTTCCCAGAGCATCCGTTCCTTGGTAATGAAGGATCAATTCCAAGTCTTAAATTGTATCTTGTATAGTAATCTTAATGCCTTAACAATATCTCGTGTTGTGTACTTGCCATCTTTTGACTGTATTTGTTGTTAAACAGTGAAAACTAAACGAACTGTCATCTATTGTTTGCTTTACGGCTTTTCCGACTCCGCAGGCACAGAGTACTTAATATTCCTCCCCCCCCGTTAATCTGACCGTGCTGACGTCAAGATTGCTTATGCCAGTTAACATTGGGATTGGGAACAAGTTCTAAGGCCGTAATGCATCATATGTTCCACTACGTAAGATGGCGGCAGCTGGCACGAAATGTTTCACTGCTGGCCACAGGGAATGCACCATCCAGTTTATATAGAGATCAGTGATCACACCACATCACACCACACTGTGACACACCACACAACACAACACAACACAACACAACACAACACAACACAACACAACACAACACAACACAACACAACACAACACAACACAACACAACACAACTCCACACCACGTCAAACCACCAGATATTGCGCTTCATTAAAAAACATTGTACTGCACCAAATAAAAGATCAAATTTTTGGGTACCATAAATTTACGTCCAGTGATAAAATGGTCTTCCAAAATACGGCGAACTGAGCTTCTTGTGACTTGGAGGATTTCCTAAAAACATTTTTAGTTTAACGTTAAAAAGAAGTTACATGTACAGTAAAAACCCTATTTAGCGGACACCTTTGAGACCTCAGATAGTTGTCCACTTAAGAGAGGTGTTCGCTGAAAAGGGGTTATAACTATACGGTTTTATAATAGTTGAAATTAACAGCAGATAGATGTCCGCTTAACTCTTTCCTCCGAAGTGGTCTTTAGTATTTTATTCTGGCTAACGTCAGACGATTTTATTCACCTCTGGGGAAGCCCTCGGACAGGAATGAGTTATAAACTCTCTCTCTAACTCTTTCCTATCCGAAATGATCTTTAGTATTTTATTCTGGCTAACGAGTAACGCCAGACAATTTTATTCACCTCTGGTGAAGCCCTCGGACAGGGACGATTTAAGGTGGCTCCATATAGTTTCTTGAAAAATGGAAAATACAAGTTTGAGAGTCCAAAACACGTGATTAAACAATTAGGAAAAAGAATAAAACTAAATGTTATGCATATAGTTAAACAGTCTGACAATCAAAAACTGTTACCAAATAAATAGCAACAGTTGTTGCTATAGGCCGATTTTAAAAAATTCTGTAGAACGAATAATTTTTTTTCCGGAAAAATCTCGTTTGTTAATGTTTAAAAAATTTCGTTCTACAGAACTTTTTTAAAATCGGCTTGATTACTCATACTTCAACAAACGTTTTCATGAAAAAAAATTGGGGGTCACCAAAGTTTTTTTCGAATTAAATAAGTTTGAAGGGTAATTGGCCGCCATTTTGAAAAGTCATTGTTGCCATAGCAACAACTGTTGCTATTTATTTGGTAACAGTTTTTGATTGTCAGACTGTTTAACTATGCATAAAAACCACTGAAAACTCACTCAAAACCTAAAAAACAACCTCACCCTAAAGTTATATTCCTCGTTATAGTTTACTAAACTAGATTTTATCCCGAATATCTCATTTACATATGAAGTTATGAACGATTTATTAATCAGCATTGTCTAACTTACTTAGATTTCCCTTGTTCCAAAGATAAAACCTGTAACATGCAAATGAAATAATGTCAAACTGGATCAACCTTATGTTTCTTGAAGAAGTATCTACAAATGTTTTGATTGTTTTATTAAAGTGCCCCTAACCCCCAAAATGTTATCGTTTACTTTTCAAACAACTTCTGAAGTTATGAAGAACGTCGTTGAAAGTTCGGCTATACCGGGGGTTTTTCTTAAGTTATTGAGGTTTTTGTAATATGCAAATAGGCATGTGATGACGTAAGATAAGGAAAGCAGAATTGTCAACGATTTATTTTCGAATACATCTTCAAAATTATTTATCAAAATTTCGCCAAACTTTGCATATATTTACAAACTACTAAACTGAAAAAGATGGTAACCGCCGGATTAGTTTCCAGACATCTTAATTTAAAAAAACAAAACTATTTGTGTTCTCTCAAGTAGAGATGAGCCGATTACGAAAATTGCCGATTACTGAAGCCGATTATTTGGTATTATTATATTTGGCATATGCCGATTAGTGCTACGTTGTTGGTTACCAGTCCCACAGTTTCGCAATGTTGTAGGGATTGCTAAATTGCAACAAGATTTGTGAAGTATAACAGAAATGTTTCGTGATGATTAGTTTTGCGTGTTTTGAGAATCAATTTCGTTTTGTTTATCCAACTTTCAGTTTTATAAACCGGTATGCACTACGCTATTAGTATTTGGCAAATTGTGATGTAAAAACAAAATATTATCCGCTTTATGTGGTGCTAGCCTGTTTCGTTTGTCCGTGGAAATGTTCCCTGCCTCGCTAAACACACGCTCTGAATAAACACTTGAATTGGGAGGCTCAGATACTTCAGCACAACTTTAAACAAGTTGGAATAAACAAGTTTCTTTGCTTGCCACCAAACATAAGGGCATGTATGCTTGCAATGGCTGTAGCGGAATGGCGAGAAAGGCGTCGATCTCTTCTTCAACTTTGTGGCTGGCGTTGGAAGTGCTGTCGCTTGACCCAACAATCTCGTCAAAGCAAGACCATAGGTCTTGATGAGGTTCAGTGCTGCAGCTCTTTTCCTGGGTTGAGATGTTCTCGGTCGTGACTACCGCAACTGGTGAAGATCCTTTGCCATTTTCTCGTGTTGGTTTTAAAATTTAGACTTTTATAAAAAGCGTTTCACAAATCTTTTGGCAGACTAGAGTTCCGAAGTTCCGGTTCATTGTTTCCGAAGTTGGCGACAAACATTGCAACTTTGTTTTGATGCTCGCTATTTGATCGGCTGCTATACGTAACGAATTTGCGGAGTTCGTAAACTTTGTGGCAAACGTCTGACTGCGGAACTCTTCCGACAAGAGTTATGTGAAACGCTCTGTAATCATTGTGAAATAAGGACTATTGTGTTTGGGCTTATGCAGTTACGGACTTATGGTGTGTGTGTTTGCGTCGTTCATGAAATGATGAAAAGCTTTATTTGAGACATACACCGATTATTTTGCCGATTATTCAAAATAATCGGCCGATTACCGATTATTTTAAATTGGCCGATTAATCGGCTTTGCCGATTAGTTTCCGATTAATCGGCTCATCTCTACTCTCAAGTGTGTGTAGATAATTTTGGAGTTGGTAATATTGGAGGAAGATTCTACAAACTTAACTAATTGACACTAATCTTCACATGGGTTGCTGTGTCTCGTGTCCAGACCTCTTTGCCGAGTTATGTATAGTCAACGAAATCGAGATTTTGACTATTTTATGACGTAGGAAGTTTCTTCCTACAACTTACATCACATACGCCAGAAGGATTTGTTTGATGAAATTGCAATGGTATGGATTTTCTGAACTGGCAATGCCACGAGTCAAAGGCTGGTGAATCACACTTGTTCTTGGCTATAAATGAACACACTTGTTGTCTTAGGATCTTATACAATTTTAGTGAGGAGATATTATCTTGTCGAGGTAAGATATTAGTTTCTACAACTGACAACTGTGTTGCTTGGTAGGAGATTTCACGGTTGTTTTCTTTTATTTTTAGGTGTATATTGCCAACATTGGGAGCAAGAGGCGTGATTATTTAATATTTGTATATTAATTATGTGTATATCCTGTCAAAATCCCAGCCATATCATGTCAAGCGATAAGTCATAGTAACTTGTAGTAACGTGTAAATACTCTGTCTATTGTAATTAATATTAAATTTTTGGACTTTCCAACCTCCCTCGCAGGCAACTCTGTGGGCTCTTTTGGGTGGAGTGGGCAAACTTGGGTGGAGTGAGCAACCTCGGGTGGAGTGGGCAACCTTGGGTGGAGTGGGCAATCTTGGGTGGGGTGTCACATTGGCCACAGACTGCACAGATTTGCTTGTGGAGTAGACTAAAGGTTTTTGTCGCATTTGAGACAGCACTTCACTAGCGATAGTAATTTCTAGTCTTATACTAAAGTCTGATGTTGTAGTAAAATCTGCTATGGCAGAAAATAAAGTTTTTTGAGCCTGGATTTAGAGGTCTGGAAACAAATCGGTTGCCATGACGGCTAAATACTCAAATTATCTTTCTTAGTTAGGTGGTCTGTATATATGTGCAAAGTTTTCAAAAATTTCGATGTATAAGTTTGAAGATATACACGATATAAAATCTTCCACAATTCTGCTTGCGTTATCTTACGTCATCACATGCCTTATTTGCATATTACAAAAACCCTGATAACTTAAAAACAAAAATCTATATCGCCGAACTTTCAACGTCATTCTTCATAATCTTAAGGTTGCTTTTAATCTAAACCATAAAATTTTTGGGGTTTGGAACCTTCTCAGCTAATGACAAGCGTAATTTGAAATAAATAATAAAAAATATTACAGTATAGTTAGTTACAAGGAAAGAAAGATTGTCCACTTTACAGAATACTAGGATATAACTATCGCACATGAATGTTACAAGAATGTTCATGGACAAAAGTTTCGCAAATTAGGCATCGTGGCAAAAGTGCACAATTCGATTTTGCAAGGAGAAAAAAAGGATTGAATTGAAATAAAAAAAAGCGCGAGAAAATGTCTATATCCAAAAAGTCTTAAGAAAATTCAGATTAATGTTTATTGTATCCCCTTACACCCAATTAAGTTGTGCAGCTATTGTATACCTGTACATTTACCGGGACATATATTGTGTTGCATTTACTTAACAATAAAACAGGGGAGTGGGATAAAAATAAGATCACAACAAATCGCTGAAAATTAGCCTCAATGCAATAAGTCTTATTGCTTCTAGAATAAACATATAGCTGCAAATATCTGACTGCAAGCCAGGTTGAATTTACTATATTAAAAGACTATGTACGGAACATTTATATTTAAAACGTCACCTTACCGGCTGCGGCGACCCTGGAGGAAGGTAGAACAAAGGCACACCTCTTCTGGCACTCTCCGGGATAGAGTAGTAGACACGATTAGACGAAAACGATTGCAAACTCACGAGTAAGGCATCTGTCATCTCCAAGCTAAAAACATTTCATATTACATTAATAAAACCATGATTGACCCACCGGGTAATTTAATCTCTAATTTCCCCCAAACAGGGGAAATTTCAAATTCTTCCCTCATTAGCATGCATGGCCAAACATCCAAACAGTACTCTTTTAACAACAAAGAAATGCATTATTATAAGATAAACATGGCATAAGAAACTAATAACATGACATGTCGGGAAATTAGGGGATGTTTACATGAGGCCGGCCCGAACTCATGCCGGACTGATTTCGGGTCGGTTGTAGTATTTTTACTATAGATCGAGTCCGACCTGAAATTCAGTTCACGCCGGCCTAATCTCAGGCCGCCTCCTAGACCGAACTGAAGCACTTTCACCTCTCAAACTCAATACGTTGTTTTAAATGAGATTGGTGTCAAATCCACATAAAATAATGATTCTCCAGCGGTCACGAGCTGTAAGGCAATTGACACAAATCTTGGAGTAAAACCAAGCCTATATATATAGTTTCAAGGCCGGCCTCATGTAAACAAAGACCGAAATGCAAAATTCAAGCAAGTCCGAGTTCAGGCCGGCCTCATGTAAACACCCCCTTAAGGCTGTTTTCCAACAATGCCCAAAACCTATGGTAGTCCACGAGCGAAATTAAATATGCTATTAAATAGCATACTGTCGATGTAGATGACAAATAGTCAAATGTCAGTGACTGGCTATGTTGAGACTTGAGAGCGTGAACTGGCTAGTGTCTATATACAGTATTAATGGAGTAAAATTGTATGCTGCAGTTGTCAATGTCATGCAAAGTCTGTGTTATGAATGTGCAAACATTTATTGTACCTTTTACTGCATCTATGCATATGTCATATGAACAATTAACGTGGTTGCTGTTATAATTTTATGACAAAATTTGCTGGACATCTTTTTCATTCACTATTAAATTTTACAGCTGCAGTAATACTAGAGATGCTTGTTATCTCAAGCTATTTCCTTTACCTTCTAACTAGACTGCATTATTGTTTGACAAATTGTTGCAATGAAAATATTTAAATACTGTATTAGTCAATTAAGTCAAATTTTGTGAGTTGTTAGTTATGTTAACTTGAATGACTATAGCTTTTAGTACCATAGCTTTAATAGTCAAGCTATTAGTACACTGCCTCTCATAACTGAGGACCGGAGTAAAGTCCAGGCGGATTGCGTTAGTATTTGAATGGGTGACCATGCATCTGTCCGGGCTTGGAACTCATGCCAGAAATGAGTAAAGTTGTTAGCGCTTAGCCTTCTGCACCTTGCTGGGTTTACTCTGAGAGTCTGAGTTGAGTGAGTTCTTTATTAAAGTTAAAACACAGCATGGCCTGTGAGCATAGACAATTTTGTCAAAAATCTTGTTCAGCTTTAGATATGAATACAAGGTTGTTACAACTATACAATTCCATCAATTTTGTCAAGAATCTTGTTCAGCTATGAATACAAGGTTGTTACAAGTACACAGTTGTATCATTGCTTTTACCATAGTAGATATAGGCATTAAACGCAGTAGATATATGCACGCCTGGGCGTGCCTATTTTTTATGATTGCATTTGAAAGAACACTTTAAATGACAAAGCAACATCTTTCGTAAAATTTCGTTTCTTTGCTTCATTCTTGAGATATTTAGGTTTGTTTGATATGCAAATGTCATACTTATGACATCACACTGCATAATGACCTTTTAGAAAAGTATGATTTTCTTTGAGAGTACTTACCGAAAGTATTTAATAAAAATTTGCACTTGCATGTATGTAGCCATGACTGGTCACTAAACGTGCGTAGCTGTGTGTAAAATATTTGGACCATCCTAAAATTGATGCTCTTTCAAAAAGTCATTATGCAGTGTGATGATATAAGTATGACATTTGCATATCAAACAAACCTGAGTATCTCAAGAATGAAGCAAGGAAACGAAATTCTACGAAAGAGGTTACTTCGTCATTTTAAGTGTTCTTTCAAATAGTAATGTAATAGTAATGATTTATTTAACGTCGTAAACACAGGATGTGGTCGCCCAATCATCCGAGCCAGAGGCTCATGTTAAAAGTGCACGACATAAGCTAAGACCTAACGTGTTGATTTTACGGAGGGAGGAAAACCGCAGAATCCTGCGAAAAACCCTCGGAGCACAGGAGAGACCAACTAAACTCTACTCACATGAAATTCAAGTTCGAGAACGGGGCTATTCCCAGACGGTCACCCATCCAAGTACTAACCCCGTCCAACTTGGCTTAACTACAGCGGTGAGAGGCAGCGCCCTAACAGCACACCCCACCCGTGCTTCCTGCAATCATAACAACCTGGGGTAAAATTTCGTTGCGTAGGCATTTTAAAAGAAACCCAGGCTGAAAAATATAAGTACACTTACTTTTTCAAAGTGTGGTTAAACGTTTCCACAACATTGGCCCTAGAAAGATAACAAGAGAAATCTTAATATTTATTGTTTAAAGGGTATTGGCAATAAAAATTAAGTTTGTCTCATTTGAAAGAACTCGTCAAATGGTATAAGAAGACCTTTTACAATTTTTCTCTATCTTTCTTGTGTTTTGAAATATTTCGACCAAAGACAGCGTGCTGTCCGCCATCTTGTTGTATCATCGGGTCTAATTAACTACGAAATTGGTGACGTCACAAGCAGGGTAAGCCAGATGAAACTACTCCGTGGATGACCAAATTTCCACGGAAGGCTTTTTAAATGTTGTGGGTCAATTTAAAATGGAAATAGTGCAACAAAATCGAGTTTCTAGCTCATAAGGTCAGCAAGATAAAAATTTCACTTTACCCTGCTTATGTCGTCACATGCATATCGAAAATAATTCCAAGATGGCGGACAGCACGCTGTCTTTGGTCGAAATATTTCCAAAACCAAAACAAATACGAAAAAATTGTAAAAGGTCTTCTTATACCATTTGACGAGTTCTTTCAAATGAGACAAACTTAATTTTTATTGCCAATACCCTTTAACCCGCCGTACAAACTGTACCATTTAAGAGAAGATAAAACATCGACCGTGAGTATAGATATTACACCTGTATCCTTTCATAGAATATAATTGTTTGGAATAAACGTCATGAAGAAACTCGTACGTTCCCTGAACGACGACCTCGATTCGAGTCTGAGGACTAAAAGATAAAAAGAACAACTTTTAAACTAATGAAATAAAGTACAGCGACATATGATACGGTGACGTCATTGAACATCAAAAAATCCTATAATTTTCGTATTTTTCAAAAAAAAATCTAAGAATATAATGAATTCTATAAACTTTAACAACTGCTACAGTGCGCGAATTTATATTAACTAGATAAATTGGGATTAATTATAGAAGCAACATCGAAACTATATCCTCACACAATAGCGCAGTTTGATGACAACTCCCTGCGTTATGTCGTCACCTTATTGCTCTTATCAACTTAGTACAAATCTTAAAATGCATTCCCAAGCTATTTAATATGATTATATAATCTAATCAAACCTCATTAAACTTCATTTAAATTTCATTTCATTATTGAATACATGCGGTTTTTATAAGCAGAAATGGTTTAAATGAAACTCAAAACGTATCATGCATAATATTAAATAAGAATAAAATGTTAGTTTCTTTCCCTTATAAACTCGTTTTCGTGTGGGAAATTGTAATGAATTTTTACTTTAAAATAAGGTCATAAGATGTTTGCGGATACAACCATGTAAAATATATTTATTCTGCTGAGCTTTCGTCCTGTGTTGCTCAGGACATCATCAGAGCAATCTGTGATAGTTTGTAAACGTCATTACAAAGTTATTAAGAGATTCTAATCGATTTCTAATTGTTATACAAATTTTATGAAATAATATTATCAAAGTATAAATGATAAAAAGAAAAGAAAATATATCATAAGAAACTGTTACATGAAAGATGAAATTATTGAATGTTATTGAAAAGTGCAGTCCAAGTGTTGTTGAGAGGTTGGCCTTCTGGAGCATGGTACGGTCCTTGTGTGGATTTCTACTGATTCCCTAATCCTACGTGAAAAATAGTTGTTTTCGGTGCATATGAGTGATGCTTGTTTCCAAAGGATTTGGTGATTGGTTGCCCAGGTTTGTTTAGCAATGGAAGACTTTTTGGTCTGACCTTTTGAGCAGCAACCAAGGTGTTCTTTGAGACGGATGGTGAAGTTTTGGCCGGTTTCTCCGTTTACCCTTACCTTGGCGCTGTATCCCACTCTATAGAAAGAATTCTCTCACAGGCATCAATAAAAACCTATTATACCACTCCAAGTAAACTCTACCAACAACTTTTCACTCACAAGGACAAAACAGGAAACGACAAGAAACCAGGAATTTACCGTATCCCTTGCGAATGCGGTCTGGTCTATATTGGAGAACCCGGCCGAAACTTCACCACCCGTCTCAAAGAACACCTTGGTTGCTGCTCAAAAGGTCAGACCGAAACGTCTTCCATTGCTAAACACACGTGGGCAACCAATCACCAAATCCTTTGGAAACAAGCATCACTCATCTGCACCGAATCAGTAGAAATCCACAGGCACCGTACCATGCTCCAAGAAGGCCAACCTCTCAACAACACTTGGACTGCACTTTTCAATAGCATTCAATAATTGTGTGTCCGCTATTTTGGAATAAGGTCTATGTTTAAAAGAACTTACTTTGTAGCAGCCACAGGCCAAGTCTATAAAAAAATCAGATAACTATTCAGAGCCAAATCTTTTCAGATTTTACACATAAAACACTGTGTGTCATGAAATATAAAAACGCTGGGTAAGGATGGTGTATTGCTAACAGAGATACGGAAATCATCTACGTAATAACGAAATGACCGCTTTTTACTTAATGTTCCTTTGGCCCTTTAGCGTTTCCAAAACAGGTCTAAGCGGTTATGAAATTCTAACTATAGTTTACAAATTTCTGCATGAGTAATAAGCAGTTAATATAAGGCGCATGCATGCAACTTACAGCAGCCGCGGTGTATTCAATGTGAACATTTTGTTTCCACAGTAACAACAACTTCACCACTAATTCCTTCCCTCCTAAATCAACATAAGATATGAATTGATTAAGAAACAGGCAAAACTAGAAGCATTTCACCAGTGAGAAGAATAGCATAGAATATAATGAAGTAAAAATAAAGAGAAAAACAAAAGTAAAGAGAAAGAGTGTAGTGGAAATAAAGAGTAGAAAAAAGAATGGAATAGATAGAAATAGTGGAGTAGAGTGTTAAGAAGTGACTTGAAGGAGTAACGGGGAGTAAGGTGGCGTAGCGTAGTGGACACCGCTGCCAAACGTTTTGCGCCTGCGTGACATCCGAGCTCGTATATCAAAAAAGAGCGGGAAAATACTGAAATATTTGGACTGGTCCGAGAATCCGACACAAAAGTTATAATTATAAGCATACTACCAAAAATATAAAGTAGGTGATTTGTGCATGGCTTCTTTGTCAATATTGTAACATATTCTGAAATGTCCCCTTCGTAATTTCCATGCCCTTTTTTTAAAACACAAATGGATAGTCGAGTCTCACTTAGTCTTCACTGTCTGGTTGTTGTTGCCACGGCTAGTTCCCACTTCTCTTGCAATGCTTACTCTAGAAAATTCACGCATGCGAAACGTTTGGCAGCGGTGTTGGCGTAGTGTGGTGCAGTGCAGTGCAGTGCAGTGCAGTGCAGTGCAGTGCAGTGCAGTGCAGTGCAGTGTAGTGTAGTGTAGTGTAGTGTAGTGTAGTGTAGTGTAGTGTAGTGTAGTGTAGTGTAGTGTAGTGTAGTGTAGTGTAGTGTAGTGTAGTGTAGTGTAGTGTAGTGTAGTGTAGTGTAGTGTAGTGTAGTGTAGTGTAGTGTAGTGTGTTCTACAGTACACTGCATTGCATTGCACTAGAACGGAACAGAGCAGAACGAAAGAAAAAATAAAATCGCACAAAACGTCGCAGAGCACAACAAATAAAATTAAATAATATTTGATCAAATAATGTTTAATATATCATTGTTTTATTATATATTTTTTAGATTAGATTAGATTAGATTAGATTAGATTAGATTAGATTAGATTAGATTAGATTAGATTAGATTAGATTAGATTAGATTAGATTAGATTAGATTAGATTAGATTAGATTAGATTAGATTAGATTAGATTAAATTAAATTAAATTAAATTAAATTAAATTAAATTAAATTAAATTAAATTAAATTAAATTAAATTAAATTAAATTAAATTAAATTAAATTAAATTAAATTAAATTAAATTAAATTAAATTAAATTAAATTAAATTAAATTAAATTAAATTAAATTAAATTAAATTAAAATGTACAATGATCAAATAATGATGTAGAACTACATTGAATTATATTACAAATTTGTGTGTTTTACGCCTTATAACAATACTCACCTCGTAAAAACGTGATATCTTTAATACAATATCCCTCACGAAGACGAACAGATAGTACACTAAATTATATTAAGGAATAACAATAATTAAACACGAGAGAAATAGCATCGGTAATCATCGAGTATGCAATTATTCACAGATGCGGATAAGAACGTACAGTAGGTATAGATGTTTAGGAATTATCACAGAAACGCCGTTTCTGCAATTGGCCCCCAGAGTCCCAACGTTTCTCGAGACAAAAGAATAAAACAGTGTTTATAATTGAAAAAATGTAGAGACAAAAACACGGCTGTGAACATTGTTAAACCAATTTTTGTTTCGTTTTTCGTGTTTTTCGTGATTGAAAAGTAACCGGACGCCATTTTGTTTCCAGGTAGATAATTACCTGGATATAGTTGTCTTCAAATTTTTGTCCAAATGCCTCTTTCTCATCAATGACTCAGCCAGAGCTGTTTTCCACTGATGTAACGGGGTGCACACTTGGGCAAAAGATCTAAAAAAGGTGGAGAAAGAAAAAAAGAATAAGTGAGACTTAATTCGTCAGCAACCTTCGCCATACCTACGAGCAAGTTGTTAAAGGCTGTTCAATAGACTGTCAATGTGATGTGTTCGCAGAACAGGTGTCCCAGTCTGTTAACAAACCTGTAACGGGTTGTTGAGAACTGGCAACAAGACTGATAACTCCAACAAACTGGTGAAAAGTTGTACCAACAACCTGTTACCGCTCTGCACTTAACAAGTTATTGACAGGTTGATCGGCTAACAAGCTTGTAGCAGCTTGTTGAATGAACAGGATTGTTACAACCTGTTACAGCCTTAATACAAGGCTGTTGCGACAACATCCCGTTGACAAGCTGCGAGAGTTTTACGCAGGTAGATTTATGGGATACAGCTTTCGACTCTTGACCAATGGTTTTGGAGTTGAATCTTTTGCAAATGTTTTTTGGGGTTTTTTGAGAACTTTCTTCTAAGTGTCATTATTATTCTAAGTACAGTATTAAAAATGTTTACCTTTCTTCCGCGAAAAATTCCATGTGGGGGTCATCTTTATTTGTAAAAAAAGTAAAACAAGAATTACATAAACCAAACGAATGTCTTTGTGAAATACAAAGTACGTCAAATGAGCACAAGCTTAATACGACATCTTTCGTTGAAATATGCACCTTCAGCAAAAAGAAGCGCAGTGTGTTCGGTGGTATAGTTGATAGATCTACTTTAATAAAGCAATTAATTATAGAAGAACCGGCTGTAAACGGAGTGCTAATTCACTAATAAATTTGAAAGAATGCTCAAAACGCTGTTAAATCAAACAACGATTGTTACGCAAAAGCAAAAACACAACCTTTTTGGCATATTTTAGAACAAATCCGGCATGGCACGCCAAATATACGTAACCAAATTTGCATCTCTACTGAAACTAGAAGCTGATATTGATTCTACTTTAAGTCTACTAAATTAACCCTTTACTGTCCGGATTTCAAAAGGTTTCCACTATACGGGTATATATAAACTCATCTGACGTTAGACAGAATAAAATTTATAAGTTGCCAAATAGCAACATAGACCAGTAAAAAATTCGTGCATTTGAACATAGATGTAATTTTTAAACCTTTATCTATCTGAATTTCCAAACGGTCTCCACTTGACGAGTAACATTGTCTGAGGTTAGACAGAGTAAGATTAACATATTGCCAAGTAGCCACATAGGTCAATAAGTAGTTATTATTATATGGCACAAGTTACTTCCGTTGAAATCGTGTGTTCTCATTGGCTGAGACGCGTCACGTGCCGGTCGATAATTTTCCGTAATCAACCGGTCGATTACGGATTTTGGCAGACATGTTGTTTGCAACTGAAAGAAAACCGCAAAAATTTTGTGAATTCAATAACCTGAGGACTAAATTATGTATGAGTGGGACGATGAGCAATCTGGCAGTGAGTTTTAGGATTCCGAAAGCGATGACAACAAGAGCAACAACATTGAAAACGATGAGTCTATGTCACACGCTCTAGGTCACACTATTGACAAGGTAATGTAAGATGTGTTGTTTCAAAATGCCATATAATAAACCTCTTATTAACCTCGTCCGCTTGGTCATTACGGAAAAATATCAGACCGAGGTCTGTACTGTCAAGACCTCGGTCTGATATTTTTCCGTAATGACCGCGCTCTCGGTTAATAAGAAGTTTAAAATGACCATTACTTGTCCTTCGCTTCGTTGGTCCGTAAAGGTTAAAATGACCATTACTTGTCCTTCGCTTCGTTGCAAATTCTTCTTACCTTCCCAAGAAGTGATCTTGCTTAAATCGTATTCGCGTTGAAAACTCCAACATAAAAATGCTTTGTGGTAGAAATTCATCGGAGGAAGATCTAGAAGCAAATCAATCATACAAAATCACACACATGTATTAAGATCTGTTTGATGTAGAAATTTCCCCCCTTGATGGCACACTAATTGAAAAAAAAATTATATATCTTTGCAATCGTCACATTGCGTGGTTAGTGTTACGAGAGACAACAACAACAACAACAACAACAACAACAACAACAACAACAACAACAACAACAACAACAACAACAACACACGTACAAGGTTATAGTTTCAACTGATTTTGTTTGATAATTGCAAGGATATAATAATAAGGTGTTACTCCGAGTGACGAACCATACCGGACAATTCCAGCCGGGCCAAGTAGAGTTTTCTCTACTTGTTCGGTATGGTTCGTCACTCGGAGTAACACATTATTATTCTCCACCCGAGTTCACTGTCCCACAATTACCATGCAACGATATATTTCGCCAGTATACATGCACATGTGACGTCAAGAAGTCAAATAGACAACTATACTAAAAGCTGGTAAGACCTTCTCAAACTCATTAATAATTCATGAGGTAATATTAGCCAACCAAAGAAAACTATTTGGTCATGTTCCTGAGTTTTGAAACCCGGTACAAGTCGCGCAAACTGAATTCATAATTAAGAAATCAGATCATAAACAGCACAAAAAAAAAGAACCGTTTATTACCACATTTCTTAATTATATAGATTCAACATGACACCATTGGGTACTAATATACATCACTGTGTCTAATATAATATGAACCAATATCACCAACTCCCTCCCAAATTCTACTATAATAGACGATTGAGAAGCTATTTCATAAACTGCGTATCGTGTTTTACCAAGGGTTACAAACACTTGAGAACAACAAAAATCACGGCTGCAGCCTCGTGATTTTTTTTTTTTCTCTTATGTTTTACAAACACTCGAGAACAATGAAAATTACTCGGTTACAGTAACGACCACGTGATTTTCATTGTCCTATTATGTTTGTAATCCCTGGTAAAACACTCCCACTCGTTTATGAAATATTACTTATATCACTGCTTGCATGTAAGTGAGTGAGTGAGTCAGTGAGTGAGTGAGTAAGTGAGTGAGTAAGTGAGTGAGTGAGTGAGTGAGTGAGTGAGTGAGTGAGTGAGTGAGTGAGTGAGTGAGTGAGTGAGTGAGTGAGTGAGTGAGTGAGTGAGTGAGTGAGTGAGTGAGTGAGTGAGTGAGTGAGTGAGTGAGTGAGTGAGTGAGTGAGTGAGTGACTTCGTTCGTTCGTTCGTTCGTTCGTTCGTTCGTTCGTTCGTTCGTTCGTTCGTTCGTTCGTTCGTTCGTTCGTTCGTTCGTTCGTTCGTTCGTTCGTTCGTTCGTTCGTTCGTTCGTTCGTTCGTTCGACCAGTTTTCCAAAGACCTCATGCAAATAGCACTCGCCTTCGGACTATATAAAGTCTTTGAAAAACTCATTTGTGCATGTTTTTTCTTCTTCAAATTGCACTCGAAACCATGCTATTAAATATACTAATTATACATTGCCTAATTAATACAGCGTATTTTACGTTTATATTACATGGGAGGCACAGACGATGAACGACATGCATTTACACACGATTCCTTGGGGGGAAACAAGGTAGAAACTTAGCGCTGCGGCGTAACAAAACTCACCTGTTCTGACAGTATCTTCCATCTTCTCAGAAAGTTCTTTAACCTGTACAGAGTATTATAAAATAACATTTTAAATGTGTGCTTGGTAATTGGTCAAAAGTTGTGTTTCCATGACTAAATGTAAACATTGTTTACTTTATACTTCGTGCTAACGGGCTCCTCATGGTTAGGAGAATTTATATTCTGATACGAAAAACTATTGTGAGTAATGTAATGTTATAATAAAAACTTATTGACCGAGCAGGAGGTCTTTGCGGCAAAATTATCCTGCCCGCGGTCTTTCAGTACAGAGCGAGCGACAAAGGATCGAGGTTTGTGCGGAAAGACCAAGATGTTAATAAGGTCTTTGTTATAAGGCCTAAAGTTTTTTAGTTTTAATTGACTGCCGGCAAGTGCTAGTACGAGCAGCAAAGACCGAAGTAACCGACCTTCAACGAAAATTGTAAAAAAAACAAAAACACTTTCAGTCACCGTAAACACTGTCGTATTTATTATTTTTAGCGGTAGATTTATTTTAACACTATTTTAACACTATTTTGATGTGATGTGATATGATGTGATGTGGTGTGACGTGGTATGATGTGGCGTGATGTGATGTGATGTGGTTTAATGTGGTGTAATGTGGTGTGACGTGGTGTGATGTGATGGGTGTGGTGCGTGATGTGTGACATGTGACGTGTGTGTGATGTGACGTGTGATGTGATGTGATGTGATGTGACGTGTGATGTGATGTGGTGTGATGTGTGATGTGATGTGTGATGTGATGTGTGATGTGATGTGTAATGTGATGTGACGTGTGATGTGATGTGATGTGATGTGATGTGATGTGATGTGATGTGATGTGATGTGATGTGATGTGAGACGTGACGGAATGTGATGATGTGACGTAAAGCGATGTTCTTGTCTTGTCATGTCATGTCTTGTCATGTTACTATTAGTGTGTTTCTATTTTAGGATCATCCATCTTTGCAACGTCTGTCATACATACCGATGGCGCTTTATAGAGCTCCATCCTCGTTCCCAGGGCCTCCTCGGTACACTGGAAAATCGGAGGCCCTGGTCAGATGAAAACAATTGAAGCGTGTGATTGGCTGGACGAAGGTTATTGTCTAAAACAGGAAGTGGGCAAATATATTTTCAACTGTCAAACAACGCTGTGAATAAAGTGAAGATTATCGCTCAGATAACACCGAAGAAATCTACGAATAAGGCCAACAAAGTAGGATTCCTAAAGCGAGTCGGAACTGCGATGAAGTTCATCATTTAACTCTCAAAATCGAACGATATTGGACATAGCGTGACTGGGTGAATCATTCGTCGGCGACGCCAAAAGTTCGTAAACAACCTACCTTTGAATAAACTAAGCGTTTCGGTAAGCGAAATTGTGCTATTCTGTTCAGCGGGAAGAACAGTAAACACCAAACCTTTCGGACGTCATAATAAAGCAACTTTTCTTCAAATAGCTGAGTGTATCTCGTTTGTTTCGTTATATTATGTCTTGATGTATTCAATGACTCAATTTCCTAGGGCCTCTGATTTTCCAGTTTCCCGAGGAGGCCCTGGGAACGAGGATGAGATATGCTCCTGACGTGGCAACAGTGTGATGTGTGATACGAGGTGTGATGTGATGTGTGACGTGATGGAATGTGATGTGATGATGTGATGTGTGACGTGATGGAATGTGATGTGTGATGTGATGTGTGACGTGATGTGTGATGTGTGACGTGATGGAATGTGATGTGATGTGATGATGTGACGTGAAGTGATGTCTTGTCATGTCATGTCATGTCTTGCATGTTACTATTAGTGTGTTTTTATTTTAGGATCACCAATCTTTGCAACGTCTGTCATACATACCGGTGGTGCTTTATAGAGATATGCTCCTGACGTGGCAACAGCAAGAAACTGCATTAAATCGGCATTTGGAATATAACCAAAACTATTCAAAAGAACAATAAAATATTACACAATATCACTCGTATCCAGAGCATATGCGTTCAACGCCATTCACAGCGTTGGGCCAAAATAGCCGCCAAAACAAGCCCATGCATTAAGGGCTTGGCGCAAATATGCACATTCTTAATAAAGGCTCATCTACACGATACAATTCTTGTATATGATATTCATTCGTATATGGTATGCGATTCTTTATGCGCGACGCAATTCTTGTTTCTGATTGATAATGAATGTTGCAAAACGTCTTTTTTACACGCTTGCCGGTGGATCACATACGTTAAGATGACAATCGTATACAAGTATAGTATCATGTCAGACGAGTCTAACTTAAACCACGTAGCTCCATTCTATTACAGACAAGTTGTTCTTTTTTCAAAGCCATATTACGAAAGTAGGGTGTCGCGTAGGCAATGTGCAATTGCGAATGGTGTATGCTGACTGGTTGTCAAAAGGTTCGTAAAAAAGGCGTATTGTCGTCATAGGCCGTATAAAGTCGATACGTTTTTTCCCGGAGCGCTACGCTTAGGCCTAAACATTTCTGAGTTGATTTAATAAAAATATAATAGAATAAAGAGCATCTTGTTAAATAATTTCGAACGTTAATACGTCTTGAAATTAACATGGTGGGGTTTTTGAAAGCTATTTACCTTTAAGCAGACATATGGCTAACAGGTAATAATAAACTTAGTTCAGATTTGAAAAGGTTCGCTAAAACAAATAAATTAAATGGGATGAAATGCTCTTTTACGCTACGGTTACACACACCGATTTGTGTCGCCGATTTGCGTCGCAAGGTATTACGACATAAATCGGTCACCCGGCTACACACGTCAATTTGTGTTGAAGAAAAATCAAGAATAAAAATCAACCAAGGATGGGCGGAGCTTGAACAAAAGAAATTTGGCATGATTGCAACACAAATCGGTGACAGGTATGTTACACTTGTCGATTTGTGCGGCGTTGCAGATTTTCGTTGCAAGTTTTTGATCCCTTGTCAAAAACTTGCAATGCTTTAGCAACGCATAAATCGGCGTCGACTGGGTATGTTACACACAACGATTTATCTCGCAATGCCGTTGCGACACAAATTGGCGACATAAATCGGTGTGTGTAACTGTAGCTGTAATACACTTGTCCATTTGTGCGGCGTTGCAGATTTTCGTTTCAAGTTTTTGACCCTAATAAAAAACTTGCAATGCTTCGGCAACGCATAAATCGCCGTCGACAGGGTATGTTACATGCACACGCCGATTTATCTCGCAATGCCGTTGCGACACAAATTGGTGAAATAAATCGTTGTGTGTGACCGTACCCTTATAAAAATACCACATGTCATGTTCCAAAATCACATGTGAACCACATGTGATGACATGTGGTTCACATGTGATTTTGGAACATGCATGATATGTGGAATTTTTGTAGCTTTAGAATCTTCATCATGTTTGATCGGAACTTGGTACCAGCTAGATCATTGATGAGTGTTTCAACCATTTTGCACTTGATTGTACAGTAGCAAGTTAGCAACCGAAAAGAAAACCCGACTATTAGACTAATTTACGTGATAAACTGATATACATGTAGAATGAGAATTTAAAACATCGCTAAACAATGTATGTACCTGCACTGTGTTTGAAACGGGCTACCAACTTTAACAAAAGAACAACAAACTGTGTGGGATCTCAGTTGAGCCAACAATCCGTGAACGATAGCGGCACTTGGAAGACCAAAAACTCCATCACTGATAATGACAATGCCTATTAGGACAAGGGAATTCAATGGTTCAACGTTCGACAATCATACGTACGAGCAAGACTATCATGCAGAAGCAAAAACATCAATCTCGAAATACATGTTTGTAAACGGCAATAATCTATAGATTAAACCAGGGAGCCTATATCGGCCATTATTTATATGGCCGTCGTTAGAGAGGAAATTGAAAATTTTGGGAAGCACAAATTCTAAAACATAAAAAGTTACATAGATAAGAAAAAATAATTACCTCACTCATGAAATTTTATTTTTAATTAATAGTTCTAAAAAACTTCTTTATGCCTTAAATTTTTGTTTCTTCGTTTTCTCCCTTATTTTGTGTTGTATCTTTTTTTTGACGGATTGATAACTACAAATTTGCCCAGTATTTTTTCTATTAAGTAATTTTTGAAAAAGTTAAGGCAAGAACGTTCTCATCACAGCTAAACAGTGCACATATTACGAGACAAAGAAGAGCACAAGGAGCCTCTTGTCGCTTCATTACAATGGTTCCTCTTAGTGTGTTTTCCCTTTGCCTGTTTTTCGAAACTGCACTCAAATCAATGCATATAGTTATCTGCATATATACTGTACGAAGACAACGGAATAAAAGCAGTGTGATGTTAGTATTCGCCATTCTTTAAAAGTGCAGTATATAATATTTGATCAGACTGGTTTCCAGTCGATATTTAATTAGTAGCGTGTCGCCAACAAAGTACACGCATGCATAAACTTCGACTGGCCAAAAACCGAAGAATTAATTCTTATTTATTTATTTATTTATTTATTTATTTATTTATTTATTTATATTTATTTGTAGACAATATTTAGACAGGCTTGTCCATTCAGCTAGAGCTGGTTTAAGTGGAGCCCTTTTTCACAAACCTGTCCTAGGTGTTGATTTAATGGAGGGAGGGAAAACGGAGAACCCGGCGAAAAACCCTCGAAGCACAAGAGAGACCAACTAAACTCTATTCACATGAGTCCCACCCACCCAAGTACTACCCCCGTCTAACCGGGATTGACTACTGGTGAGAGGCAGCGCCTTAACAGCACACGCCACCAGTGCTCCCCAAATTATTTAAAAATAGCAAAAACTCCCGATTACAATGTTGAATTATCACACCTTGTTGAAGTTGTTTCCAGTGAAGACGAAGCCTTTGCAAGTATTATTGTATATAGAATTGTATCTGGCTTTATTGCAAAGTTCAAGTGCAACAATTCGGAACAAAACTTTAAAATTGTGAAATTTTACAGTCAACTGCTGATACTGGAACATGAGAGCTTTGTCGGGCATTTACAATGACTGGCAGTGACGATTTTTCGTTGCTTTGGCAACCAGATAAGACTGATAAGTCATAGTAAAGAGTTCAGTATAATTAATATAAAGAATAAAGAAATATTATACCTCCACTGGCAGTGTTAGGCAAAAGCTGTAAAGCCAATAAAGACATTTTCAACATAGAAACAATAGACATTTCGGAGGTGACGTGGGAAAAGGAAGGTTTTCCGTCGTTAGCATCCTATAAAAGAATTTACATAAAAACACTTTAAAACAGTAGGGCAGGACAGGACAGGGCAGGGCAGAGCAGAGCAGAGCAGGGCAGGGCAGGGCAGGGCAGGGCAGGGCAGGGCAGGGCAGGGCAGGGCAGGGCAGGGCAGGGCAGGGCAGGGCAGGGCAGGGCAGGGCAGGGCAGGGCAGGGCAGGGCAGGGCAGGGCAGGGCAGGGCAGGGCAGGGCAGGGCAGGGCAGGGCAGGGCAGGGCAGGGCAGAGCAGAGCAGAGCAGAGCAGAGCAGAGCAGAGCAGAGCAGAGCAGAGCAGAGCAGAGCAGAGCAGAGCAGAGTAGAGTAGAGTAGAGTAGAGTAGGGGTAGGGTCGAGTTGGGCGGAGTGGAGTGGAATGGAGTTGAGTAGAGTAGGGGTAAAGTGGAGTAGAATGGAGTGGAGTGGAGTGGAGCGAAGTGGAAGTCAAACAGGGCACCACTCTTCTTGAGAAAGTGCTCTATATACGTTAATATAGGAGAATTAATATTGCAATACCTGAGGACCAGACATTTGAGCCACACTGGCATTTTTATTCTCTATCTGCTCTAGTTTCTCATGAACTGACGATAAAAAACATTCCACGTTTTCTTGTGTGACCAAACACCCTTCGACCAATACCTTTAAAATCAGTACATACATGTAAGCTCGAAACATTGAAGCTATTGAACTTAAGTTGCGAAATTAAGCTCGGGTGGCAAATATATCTCTAAACGTTATGATAAAAGAGAATGAAGAATAAGTAAGTTCTTTACTTAAAAAAACTCATAATTTTAGCATACTCGCTTCATTAAGACGCCCTAACGAGCCAATTCAAGTACACCCACCTACCCATTCGGAGTCGTATACTTGAATGACCCAGTTAGATAATTCAAAAAGTACACGCCTCCCGCAAGTTTTATCATAGATTATGAAACTTTTATGCAGGTAAATTGTTTATAGAATGTTATCTTTCATTCGTTTTCCCAGCGTGAGTTCTCGGGATGATGCAGTAACAATGTTTACATGAACATACAGCTAGCTCGTTTCTACGATTTTTAATAACCTTTCTCAGTTCGCTAACATGTAAAATATATTAACTGGTAGCGGTAAGTGAAACTGAAACAGAAGAAATGTGTTCGACAACACATGGCTCCACGATACCTAATATCTTGGCAAGTTTACGCGAGAGCGAGCCGGTAAAAAAGTTTGACACGGTACTAGAAGAAATCACGAGGCAGTACAGGTATACTGAGTATTTGGATGAAGTTTACTTTAAGTGTTGTTTACATTGAAAATCGTTCGCTAACATTTATAACCTTTTTTATGCATGCGGCGGGGGGGGGGGGGGGGGGGGGGGGGGGGAGGCGTACACTTGAATGGGGATTCAAGTATACGACTCCAGTGGGAAAGGGAGGGTTGGGGGGGGGGGGGGGGGGGGGTTTTCTTGAATTAATCCCGGCTCTAACTACTTTCTAAGCGGTATGCAACTTAAGGTGGCTCCCTATAATTTCTACATGCGAGAAATGAGTAAAATGTCCGGCCACTCAATGAGATCTTTATTATTATAACTATTCAGTTAAAACACATCTGCCATTTTTAGTTTGGATTTGCCATATGCAGGCGGGTTTTACCAGTGAACTCGATGTATTTTAAAATCTGATACCTGGAACGCTAACGTCCAGTCATTCGTGGGGCAAAGAAGTGAGGCAAAAAGTTCCAGGCCCTTGCGCGGTTTGCAGGTAGATTTCAGCCTCCCACAAAATGTTTTTTTACACGGCCGCCGGTCTTGAGCGAACGCGAAGGCTCAAAAAGGTTTGAAAAATTATTTATTGAACCATTGTATCACGCTTTGCTAAACGTACATTTTAAATTTTAATTGGTTGTGCTATGCTGCCGAACTAATTATGCAGTAATTGTTTATTTGTTGCTATAGTAAGGGTCATTGTCTTTACAAAACGTGTACGAAGTTTGTCATTCAAGAAATTCGACAAACTTTTCGTTATATAAATATAAACCATATATTAGAGTTTAAACTACGAAGAGGATACAAAAAATTCAACACAAACTTAGTATAGAATATGCCGTTAGTACCAGTTTCATGTGTCGTTTTGTTTAAAAAGCATTCCGCATTCGTACCGAAAACAACAACTAGCCATAAGTAAACGTTAAAAATAAACACTCTAGTTGTCAGTTATTTCTTAAAATACCATAAGTCACAAAAGACCGTTTAACACAGTGGAACAAAAAATTAAAGGAGCAGAAATACGAAAATGGCATTAGATGTATATTATGAAATATCAAGTATCAATACGTCTTCAAACTCGTACAAGAATAGCTTTCTCACTCTTGTTCTCACCTTTTCAGCTGGCTGTTTTCATCCTAGCCAGCAAAAGGACGTCTGTTTTCTCAGTCTATTTTCATCCCTAGCTTAATTTACTGTATAGTTTTGGACTGCTATACAGTAAATAAAACAACAACAGCAGTGCACAACAATGGGAAACCATTAAATGCACGTTGAATCGGACAAAATAATTAATGAATAATTTTTTCAAACCTTTTTTCAGTTCGCTCAAGACGGGCGGCCGTGTAAAAAACATTTAGTGGGAGATTGAATCCTACCTGCAAACCGCACAGGGGCCTGGGACGTTTTGCCTCACCTTTTGGTTTCGCGTTAGCGTTCCAAGGTATCAGATTTTAACTTGCATCAAGTTCACTGGGTTTTACCCAGTAAAACCCAGTGAGCTCTATATATAACTGGAGTGATATCTGCTGGTCATTCACCGGGCAGAAAGTGAAGTCAAACATGGCGGACCTGTAGGCTCTAAAGTACGTATAGTTCCAGACTTCCAGTCTCCTACGCGGTCTTTTGACGGGATTAGACTTGACCAGACCACGTAGAATTAGACTGGGACTATACGTAATTTAGGAACAAAAAAAACGCGGGCTCTGGGAACAAGATTGCCACAAAGATATCACTCCGGTTATATATAGAGCCCACAACCTCGTCCCCAGGGCGTTTGAAGAAGTAAGCGAGCAGGCCGATCAAACGCCCTGGCAAAGGCTGGAATCACGTGAGAAAATATTCCAATATATTTGGAAAATTTTCCCGCCAGATTGACCACCGGGCTTCCGGTCTATGTACGTCAGCTTATATATATGAATGAACTGAATCATTAAATAAGCAGTTGTACAAGTCAATACAATTTATTGTTTCTACTAGAAATCCAACATGCTAAAGTAGCTCAAAATAACTTTAACACACTGAAATAAACAAATACACTTGCCTGGGTTGTTTGTGGTGAGTTTGCGATGATACGTTGGTTAAGTTTCGTGATTGCTCCAGAATAACAACCCGTCAATATTATTATATTACGGGTTGGTCTGCAGCAATCACGAAACTCTTCAAACCAACATATCATCGCAAATTCGCCACAAACAACAACCCAGGCAAGTGTATTTTGTTTATTTCAGTGTGTTAAGGTTATTTTGAGCTAATTTAGCATGTTGGATTTCTCGTAGAAACAATAAATTGTGTTGACTTGTACAACGGCTTATTTAATGATTCAGTTCATTCATATATATAAGCTGACGTACATAGACCGGAAGCCCGGTGGTCAGTCTGGCGGGAAAATTTTCCAAATATATTGGAATATTTTCTCACGTGATTCCAGCCTTTGCCAGGGCGTTTGATCGGCCTGCTCGCTTCCTTCCTCAAACGCTCTGGGGACGAGGTTGTAGAGCCCACTGGTTTTACCCAGTGAACTACATTCTCCAGATCTGGAACTCTAACTTCGGTCATTAACACGCTTGTAAAGTCAGGATTTTCGTATACTGGTACATGTATCATGTCGGATTCAGTCCCCCACGCTGTCTGTTACTTTTCGCAACAGTTTGTAGGGAAACTGAAAGCAACGTAATATATAGTTTTTATTATATGGAGAAGAGTATTTTACTAGCAAATAAAACACTCGTAGAATCCATATTTCACTACATCTGGGAACCGAGTGGCGTATTTTTCATATGTAACGCTCGCGAGTGACATTTACGCCTTTTCCGCAAGTTTCGAATCAAGTAAATTTGAGCCAGTAACTTCTCTTATTCAATTTTTCACGTAAAATGACGTATCTCAATAAGCTGTTGTATTTTTCATTTGTGTTTTGTAAACGTTTTGGGTCAAGCGGTTGTAGTTTTTGCATTAAACCAAGTTTATCAACATCACTTCCACACATAATTTCATTGTCCATATAATAAATAGAACATTACACGGTTGCTCAAAGATATATTGTCCTTGCCACTCGCACATAAAATCCTCGCCACCATGTAATATCCCCTTTATATATGGGCCGCTCTAGATTTAGCGCTCCAGTTATTAAAATTAAGTTCACTGGTTTTACCTTTTCAAATCCGGTAAAACTTGTATAGAAGTGTGCAATACGGATTTTACTGTGCATTCTGCCCTGGTACACAGCAAGCTCGTTCCATTGCCCATATATAGAAAATTAACGCCATTGTCATACAATAAAATAATGCATTGTATTGTATTGTATTGTATTGTATTGTATTGTATTGTATTGTATTGTATTGTATTGTATTGTATTGTATTGTATTGTATTGTATTGTATTGTGACATACGAAGTGCTAAGGGGTACACACCATTTTGACAAAGTTGAAAATAGATCTAACTCAGTCAATCACTCTAAAGTGAAAATTAAGTTTGTCTTCTTTAAAAGAACACTTAAAATAGCAAAGTAACATCTTTTGCAGTTTTACCACATGCACCACATGTATACGTAGAAATTATCATATAACTTTAACTACACCTCATATGCAAAACGCTACTACTTAGGAGCACATATGACTATGAATTTGCAACTTTAGCTCTCCATCTGAGCCTCAGTGGCTCAATGGTTAGAGCGTCTAACCGGTCATTAGAAGGTTGCAGGTTCGAACCCTGTCTGGGGCTCAGAAATCTTTTCTGAGTAACTGAGCTTGACGAACGTTCACCAAACGTCCGTTACATTACACCAAGTGTAAATGACACAAAATATTTCAATACATGCACATTGAATAAGTTCATAAACAAAAAATTACATTGATATTTTAACTGTTGAAATAAATACAAAAGTATCTCTAATTTTGCGCTCCTGTGCGAAAGACATGACACTGAATTTCGTGTATATATACAAAAACTGAATCTTTTACTGGCCTAAATCTGTGTCTTGCGACATGCAAACTTTAAATTTAATTCTAGTGTCGATTGCACTTCAAAGTGTGTTTCTATACCTATCCATATATAATATTACTCGCTTTTTGCCATCATCATGTCAAAGGCATTTGCATGACGGCATGGTTTTTACACTCACCTGAACCGAGCCACAGTCCATAACTCCATTATAACCCAAAACAGTAATGTGCAACTCTGGTGATAAAATTAAAGTACTCCCAGGGGCAGTAAGCTAAAAAAAAATAATTAAAAAATTTTTACTATGACTGTTACTATTGCATTTGTAAGTCGAGTCGAGTATATTGGTTTATTTCAGAGCATTAAAGTGCCTATAAAGCGAAAAAGTCGTTGGCATGTTTTTTTGTTGTTTTTTTATTTTAGCGTGAACAGAGACGTATGGCAGAAGTATTCACCAAACAATTCAAGATAATTCGAAGTATAGTCTTCGAGCCATGAAGTACGAACTCTCAAAGTTTGTCATTTCTGGAAAAATTTACACTCTCAGCAATCAACCAATAGCAGTGTTTGGGTTCAATCGCTCAACCGTGCTGTATACATTGTTACGGATATGCCTATCCTAAGACAGTTAATTAACTACGTACAGCTCACTCTCATACATATGCATGCCTGATATATGTTCGATGGCTGCTTATATAGTTTCTAGAGTATATAATTATAGTAACATACTTCATTCTACTGTATATATAATATATTTACGTAACTACTAAATGACATCATAGCTGACTCATGCCAAGTCACAAGTATTTACTAATTGGTCACAAGTACTTATTAAGTGTTCAGTGATCAAATAAATAGTGATAAAGTGGTTGCGAAGTCAGTCCTGGAGTTCCTGCCGTTGGTTTTATTATTCCTTCCTTTTCAAGTCCATACGGATTGCTAACCTGTTGTCGGAATCTCCTATCGACTGTTTCGTTGTGTGCAGACGACAGATAAGTTTCTGAACTAAAGTTTAGTTTTAATCTTTATAGACATTTTCAATATCTATTCTAAGTTTCTTGTTAATTAAATAAATAATTGTAAAAACAAAACAGCTGAGGTTACACTTTTTGTTGCGTATAGCTGTCACGTAACAAC
The DNA here is from genome assembly GCA_035771165.1 of Paragorgia papillata. Classification (NCBI taxonomy): domain Eukaryota; kingdom Metazoa; phylum Cnidaria; class Anthozoa; order Scleralcyonacea; family Coralliidae; genus Paragorgia; species Paragorgia papillata. The sequence goes on from JAWNZC010000406.1 coordinate 2,551,151, forward strand.
ATATAGCACACCGTTTTTATAAACAGAACTCGCGTAACACTTTTTGAAAGTAATCTTGTTTTACTATAGTCATTTCCTCAATTAACAATTTACACTATATCTGCAATTGTAATATGGGTAATTGGCGAACTATATAAGTTCTCAGAATATCAATAAATTTCTATCGTATGTCGCATTTAAATAAACTAATATTTTTCAGTTTGCTAGGAAATCTGTAAACCAGAACGATCTTGATCCTTTGACAGGCATTAGATAGATAGGAGATAAATAGGTTTATTAAAAGAAAATTACATCGCAGCCAAAGCGGCTGAATTGCGTAATTTACAAAGTTTGATATAATAATGACTAATAATTTACAAAGATAAATATTTTAAAAATTTGAAACATAACTAAAGACTAAAAAAACACATTGAAGGAATGAAAGTATTCTGAAATCGCTTAGTATTTATACGAAAAGTACTAAAAACTTTGCCTCGTACTTTGGAGGTAGCAGGTCATATAATTTATGTGTTGGATCATTATTAATATTGTTAAAAAGTTTGCAACACAGTTCTTCACGTCTTTGGAAGAGTAGAGAGATGAAATCGATCTAAATTATGTTTGTATGACTCAGCTCCTGATGAGATCATTGATAACGCCCGTTTCTGCACGCGTTCAAGGTCGTCAGATAGATATATCAGGATGGAGTGATGAAATACCTGTGCGGAATACTCTAAAACTGATCTAATACACGTACAATAAAAGTCCACCATATCTTTTGTTGGGACATTAGCACGTTTTAACAGAACAAGAAAATATAAACTCTTATTGGCTTTCTTAATTATGTCAGTGACATGTTCGTTCCATCGGAGATTATTGGAAAAACTAATGCCCAATATCTTTGCATGTTTTACTACACACAGCTCCTTGCCATCGACTGTAACAGGATCGAAGGTCTGCGTAAAAGATTTAAAGTCAATGATAATTTCTTTGCATTTATCTGGATTTAAGTGAAGCCTATTTTCCTAAGTCCAATCTTCCACTTACAGCAACAGCATTCTGAATATGGCTTGGGGCTCCCCTTGGAACCACCTCGACAACAGTCGTGTCATCTACATACTTCCCTGTATATACGTCAGCAATCCTCAAGTCATTAATCATTAATAGAAATAGCCATGGCCCAAGTTTAGTATACCTTGGGGGACACCAGCTGGAACTTGGCCCCATTCCGAATAACAGTCATTGGAGAGTTTCACGCGTTGTTTTCTGTTCGATAAGAAGTCAATCGTCCATCGTATAATCGCACTTGATACGGGCAATTTAGAAATATTATTCGCCAGAATTCGATGGTCAATAACGTCAAATTAAGGCCTTTTTATAGTCAAAAAGCACAACCTTCACCGCAGCTCCAGTTGCGTCGGTTGCTTGTGCCCACTTGTGAATTATGAGATTCAAACACAAATTGGAACTCGAAATTACTTCTCCTAAATCTTATAGTATTTACAAGTTACATGTAGCTATATAGCAAACTGAAAACGCTTTAAGAAAATTTAGTTACTTACTAAAAGTATAGATACCGCCGTTTGTTTTTTCGTGAGCCATTTCGTTCACTTTTGCATAATTCCATTAGCGTTCTCTCAATAATCTAACTAAATGCAATCTACTTTACTATTTCGTTTTAATTTATTACATATATTTGGTGAATGGTGATAACAAACTATGAATTAGTTATCTCACATTTATCTATATACGGTTCAATAACAAGTACTAACCGGCAGTACAAGACCACGCATACAGTTCTTGAAGCTTTCAAATAAAACTTCATTGACAACTTTACCTGAGAGAATATCCTTGAACCAAAACAAAAAAAAAAATTCATTATGATCTGATATACGTCCACACAGTAGGTCTAAAAACTGTACGTTGTCGTATACTTTATAATTATATACGTTAAAAGCCACAGGTTCCGTTATTTTCCAACGCAGAGACCAAAAGAGCTCGTACTAAATACTTATCAGACAATATTCTTGTTTTTAGGATGTTTTTAGGTTGAACTTGAAAAAAATAAAGAGGAATAATCCGAAAACAGTGTCTATTTTGGTAATGAGGGCTTAACCTCTAGATAATATGGTCTGTTGAGTTTTTCAAGAACCTACTATTAAAAAATACATTCCTGTGTAGTTGTTGCATTTGCGTCGTAGTCCATTTTCGCATTTACGAAAACCATGGAAATAACTGCGTAGTACTCCCGTCGATTATATTAAGACACACAAAAAATAGAACCACGTACAGACGACAGATTTTCGAAACCTTTTGTAAGCTTATTTAATTTTCGACACATTCGGACAAATATTAAAATATCGTTGGGTGACTAGTGCTGATAAATAGAGGATACTGGCAAAGCATTCTCGTAGTTGAAGTCACCCAACGTATTTTACGTCATCGTGCAAATGGCTTATTATTAACTATACTTAATAACCGAGAGTGGGGTCCTTACGGTAAAATATCAAACTGAGGTCTTGCTGTATTGACCGAGCGATAGCGAAATTAATACGCTCAAGGCCGGGGTTTGATATTTTACCGTAAAGACCAAACAGTTGAGTAGTTTATTATATGGCACATTTTTTATCAAAGGTTTTTTTTCTCTCGTCTGGATACTAAACTTTACTTTCAGATTCAGAATGTTAGTCGTCATCTATTTTCGTCGTTTTTCGGCAATAAAAGTTCCTTAAGGTGGCTCCCTAGGGTTTTATGACGGCGCATGAGCTGGTTGCTAATTTCGCGGCAAAATTACTGATCGTTGGGAGGTTTTATGACGTCAGCACCCATAAAAAAGCCCAAAAATGAACGCAAATGTTTTGCGATTCCTTCGGTGAAATTTTTTTTTAAAAGTTTGCACAGTTCAAGAAGAAGCTTTTTCCCTTTGTAATTCCCTAATGTTAAAAAACATTAATATTTGATGATATTGATAAATTAAAGCATCTGGCCAACCCTACATTTATTTTGCACTAAAACGTTTCTCGAAGCAATTGCCATAAGACTTGGAAGTTTGAAGAAATTTCACCGAAGAAAGCTCGAGAAATGGCAGAAAAAGGGTGAAAAATACGAAAAAAACTTTTATCTTTTGACAACAATCTGCGTATGGTAACTAAGAGCGCAAAATTAACGTCACTGAGAGAACGTTACTAATCTTACTGGAAAATCCCATGAACAAAAGTCACAGGGGAAGGAAACTTGGGATTCCATAAGCCTTTTAGTCGACCATAGTTATGCATTATATATATATATATATATATATATATATATATATATATATATATATATATATATATATATATATATATATATATATATATATATATATATAAATCCTAGGGAGCCACCTTAAAGCTTCTTTTCATAATATTTTGTTTGTTTCCGATCGTAGGGCATTAACTATTTCCACAATGCCCGCGGGCGTTACGTTATTAATCCCCCCTCGTCAACAACCAATAACGGTGGTAATTTTACCATGCGATATAATAAATAGGATTATTTATAAATTATAGGAAATTGCGTTTTCTTAACCGTAACATTTTTATTATAATCGAAGGTTAGATAACTGCCGAAACAGAGAACGTAGAAGTCTCAACGTTTCGAGTGAAGGTCCTTCGTCAGAGAGAAACGTAAAGAGTGTAAACAAACAACGAGCTTATATAAGAAGGATAATCATGTGACCAAAAATAAGCCAATCAGATAAAAATAACAATAACAAATTAATAATGAGATGCGAAAATATTAGCCAATCAAAGTAAAATAACAATAACAAATCAATAATGAGATGCGAAAGACATTTGGTATTCCTACCGTCGATGAGCAAAAAAAAGAGGGGGTGTAGAAAGGATGAGCGAGAGTAAAAAATAGATGAATTAATGTCCGCCCTTGCTAAACAAAAACAGCATCCTCAGAAGTGTTAAAAAAAATATATATATATAAATATTTTTTAAAAATAGATAAATAGATACATAAAGTGAAAACACTGTTTATGTCCCCCCTTGCTAAACAAAAACAGCGTCTTCAGAAGTGTTAAATAAAAGAAAAACGTTCGTTGAGTCCGTGAGGATGAATGGTTCCAATTTTGAAAATGAGACGCTTTTCTTGTCTTTTGCGGCTGTCATTACCACCAGAAATGGGTGAGATCCCGCCTCGTCAGCAATTGTTGTTTCAACACTGCCTACGCAGCACGCTACTTTTATTTCATTTTTGTGACTACCGCTGACCTGTCAGCGGGAGCCACTATGTCGGCGAGTTGCCTGCTTACGCGATTGAATCGATTCGTGAATCGATTAATAAACTAAAGTGAATCTCGTCTTTGCATTTTGGTTGCTCCCTCGATCACTGTTTGATTTTCGAAAAGTGTTAATGTTTACTTTTTGGAACGGTTTTTGTCATTGATCAGTTTCTTCCCTGTAGTATTATTACTCTACGCCCGTGGTTTGCGCTAGCTAGGCACTAATATTTATTATTCTATGCTATCTCGCTTAATGTACTCACCACATTTGCCAGAGACTGACTGGCATCTAAGCAAAATACAAACTTATAAATGCGGCCAAGAAATGTGATAAGCGTTGATGGCACCACAGTACATTTGTTTGGACATTCATTTGGACCTTTGTAAAGCACAGACAATACTTCAAGCTCTTCACTGGATGAGTTCTAGAACAGAACATAAGCACTGTCAGATAAACAACAGTACACTGTACTGTATAGACGTAGGACCTTAAAGTCCTTTTCAGCTCATTTTACAATACAGTACATGGACATGTGTACTTCGTGCCTGGAAAACACACTTTCCACATGTATCAAGCTATAAAAAAATGTAATATTATGTAATGTTGATTTCAAAGTACAGTACTGGCAGTATTTGAAAAGAACAAACATACAGTGTACAGTATTACTTAACATCATGTATTAGTCTAATATGTGGTTAGTCTATATATACATATATGTATATATATATATTATATATATATATATATATATATATATACATATATATATACTACAAACTATTAACTACCAATGGTATATGAGCTATCTTGCAATCTCATTGGCTGCATTACTAACTGTATATCAGCTCATATACAGCGAGTAGTGAAAAACAAAATGGCGGCGTAGTTTTCTTAAACTATTGCAGATGATATCGGCCGTTTTTTTCAACGTATAGCTCAGAAAAACTTGAGCTAAGATAGGGAAACTAACATTTAACACAAAATACTCAACCCAAGTGCACAATTTACAAAGTTAAGATGGTAAATCCACTTTAAAAACCGTCTTAAGAGTTTACAAAACCCGATTTGAATTGTCAGGTTGACAATAATGTTTTGTCAGACAAATTAAAATCCACAAGAATTGAACTAACAACACATATTTATGAGTACAACCATTATCATTACTCAGCAAAGTGGGTTTTTGAAGTAATAAATCATTATGGATAAAAACTGTGTTATTCTTTCAGGTTAGAAATATTGAAAAACAACGCGTAATTTTCGCTATTAAGTATATTTTTAGCTTCTTTGTCCATTTAAAAAGCCAAAGATTCATTGGTTTTTATTCTTCATTCAATCTTTTCAACGTATTTTTTGGCTCTGAGAGAAAATTCTGAAGCTGTTTTCAACTCAGCAAGAAACTTGAAAACATAAACTACAATACGCATGACGGAAGCTCATATGTGGCGGATATTCAATTAATATAATTTATTGCAATAAATCAACAATTTTGCATTAATTATCATAACATATTTTGCTATATTATAAAACAATTATACCATATTATACCATATATATATATTGGGAAGCGAGGGAGGTGAAAGAGTCCAAAATGTTCGCAATGGACGCAATGTTCTGATTGCGCATTTTGTCCAGCGACAGCAATCTTCGCGCTTTTATGCAAATATAGTTTTCCCGTGGTACAGTAGATCATGGTCTACCCGTACATACGACTACGGGTACGGGTACCCGTACCCGTAAACCGAACCCTGTGTATCTTAAGGTCTCTATTACGAGTAAACAAAAATGGCAGTACCCGTACCCGTAAACCGAACCCTGTGTATCTTAAGGTCTCTATTACGAGTAAACAAAAATGGCAGTACCCGTACCCGTAAACCGAACCCTGTGTATCTTAAGGTCTCTATTACGAGTAAACAAAAATGGCAGTACCAGTACCCGTAAACCGAACCCGGGGTATCTTAAGGTCTCCATTTTCATCTACGAGGGAAGTTGGAATTTCAAAGATAAACTTGCGTTGAAGCCGTTCTTTTTCCCAATAATGAATGGGTTTAACGCAGAAGAGTTAGGAAGGGTTGTGGCGAATGCATGCTGTGACGAGTTTCTTGCGTCCATCAAGATGGCTTACAAGTTGCATACATTTAATACCTAGTTATACAATTGATCTCCATTCCTAGATAGATAGATAGATGGATGGTTTATTGAAAAGACTTTGCAGCCAATAAGCTGAATTACGTCATATCTTACACTTTAAAATATATACAATGTTATAATAATAGTAAACAATTGTAAAACAGTTGTAACAAGTGTTAAAAATCTAGACCTTGGTTGCATTAGATATTATAAAACTATTTTTTAATCTATTAGTGCGAAAATTTAAACTAAAGGTGCGATTCTTCCTTAACACTCTGGCATTGTTCCTCGGCGGCAAAAGGCTTCGTAGTTTATATTTTTCATTTGACATAATGTCCTGAAATAGCTTATTTGTCAAGTGTTGTCGTCGGTCTTGCAGAGATTCAAGTCCCGTATGTGTTAGCGCCTCGTCATATGATTGCCAGGGGAATATAATGCGCATGGCATGCTTCTGAATTGTTTCTAATTCAATAGATAATTAGTATTAGTATTTCGGATGGGTGATATTATTTACCAGATTCTGGAGGCAACGTGTTTGTTCGTGACAGTTGTGTTGCTGACGGTCGTGAAGGATCTTCTGTTAGCGGTCTTTCCCTAGACGTACCACTGGCCTGTGTTTATAAAATACGGAGTGTAAAGTGCTGTTCTCAACATAGCTATAATGACAAATGATCACCAGTACACGAAAGAACATAATTATTTACTAACTTGAGTATTGACAGACGTAGTGTTTCGTGCTGCTGTTGTGGTAGCTGTTGATGACATGGATGTCGATGGCCTTGTCTCACTTCATGGCAGGCCTGATGGACGCAAGAAACTCGTCACAGCATTCGCCACAACCCTTCCTAACTCTTCTGCGTTAAAACCATTCATTATTGGGAAAAAGAACGGCTTCAACGCAAGTTTATCTTTGAAATTCCAACTTCCCTCGTAGATGAAAATAGATACCTTAAGATACCCCGGGTTCAGTTTACGGGTACGGGTACTGCCATTTTTGTTTACTCGTAATAGAGACCTTAATTAAGATACCCAGGGTTCGGTTTACGGGTAGTCGTATGTACGGGTAGACCATGATCTACCACGGGAAAACGGGTAGATATTACGAGTAAACAAAAATGGCGGCACCCGTACCCGTAAACCGAACCCGGGGTATCTTAAGGTCTCTAATATATTTGCATAAAAGCGCGAAGATTGCTGTCGCTGGACAAAATGCGCGAAGGCTCTACGGTGCGATACTGCGCATACCTGCTGCGCATACAATCAAATTCAGAAAATGCTTATTTGCAAATAAGCATTATTTAGCGCATAAAATGATTATTTGTATATAATCATTTTTACATCGAGTGGACGAGAATAGAGATGTAAAGAACGATGTTTTTTATGTTTCTTGAAGAACTGATCATATACAAATAGGAATTTTATTAAAAACGATTATGTACGCAAATAAGCATTTTAGTGAAAATGATTAAGTAATAGATAAATCCCGAGAACGAGGGATGTATGCTATGTTGTGTGTTTTTTCTTCATTTCGTTTCTAATTATTATTCAAGGGCTTTATGCGATATAAAGCCCTCGAAATAACAAAGAAAACCGACTCGATAATAAATTAATTACAAATAAACACTTTTGTAAAAATGATTATTTATACATAAGCATTTTTTGTAAAAATGATTATTTATAAATAAACACTTTTGTAAAATGATTATTTATAAATGAGCAATTTTGTGAAAATGATTATTTATAAATAAGCAATTTTGTGAAAATGATTATTTATAAATAAGCAATTTTGTGAAAATGATTATTTATAAATAAGCAATTTTGTGAAAATGATTATTTACAAACAATCCATTCACATTAGAATGCTTATTTGTAAATAATCCTCTATACCATGAGATTCTTCACAAACCATGAAAAAGTGACCATGAAAATTTCATAAATCATTTTTTTACACCTGGCGCCTCATAAAGCTCACGGGATATACGACAGAATGTTTTATATTCCAACGTTATTATTTATATGACTGAATCACTGAATTTGCTTTATAGTTACACAGGCATCCCGGTTATGTGCTGTGGCAGCACTAAATAATATTTAAACTAGCTGGATTAATTAACAAGCCGTTGTTTTAATGTCAACACAAATTTATAAGTCTCGACGATAAAATCGCTTAAAAGCTGAAATAAACTAGAAGAGCCGATCATCGGCAGAGCAGATTAACGGCTAGTTTTTCTCAGAATCGGCCATCGGCCGATTGTCTTTCACCATCGGATCAGCTGTCTCGTGACTCTCGTCCTCGTATTTCTGCTCTCTCGTCCTCGTTTATCATAGCCTGTGTACAGCCGCAACCCTCCCGTCAAAATCGGGGAGCGAGCGTCTGTGGTACGGCGTATACTTCAATTCTTTACCTTGTTTGGCATTTTTGCGCTTGTTGAGTTGTTGATACAAAAATATTTTAAATAAAGGAAACACTGCTGACTACTTGACTGTTTTCTGTTTGTTTTGTTGCGCTCAAAATACGAGAATTGGCTTGATGACTTCCTCTCATTGCGAAACTTGAGATGAATAAAACGACAAAACGGGAGCACTGAGCATCAGGTTAGCAAACATCGGTTTTGCCGATTAATCGGCCGATGGTGGGGAAATATCGGCTCTTAACAACCGGTATCGGCAATCGCCTTTTTTTTAACATCGGCTCACCTCTAAAATACTCTTGCCTTGGTTGATGTTCGTGGTGACTTTGCGATAATATGTTAGTTTGAAGAGTGTAGTGATCGGCTTGAACTAACCCGTTTAAATTATGCACACTGAATTTATCCAGATTTATCATAGACTATAAATTGTGTTGATAACTATTCAAGTTTAAATATTTAACATGCAGTGATGCCACACATGACCAGACCTGTGATAGTTTCTACTTTCTACAGTATTAGGCCAGTGAACAATGCTGGAAAAAATCAAAGTCTCAAAGGCTCCAACTCCTTCCACTCGAAATATAATCGTCTTCGTGTACAATTACAGCAAAATATTAAATAAAGACAGGGAAAAGGCAGACAGGAAGTAGCGTTTCGTCTGGCGGGGTAGTAAAAACGGTTTCTTTGTTTACTCTGCGAGTCTGGTTTGTGATTGGTCACTTTTGAGAAATCGTTAAGAAGGGGTGGCATTCAGATTTCAATGGGATCCGTGCAGGCTCTCTTTCACCTCCCGCGCCTCCCAGAGAGCCTGCTCGCAGGCTACAGAATATGTTTCCAGCTAGTTAGCACGATCGGAAATCGCATAGAAAATCGGCCACTTTCATGGGGCAGTTCGGAGTCCACGTGCGTGCTGGCTCAAGTGAGTTGTCGGCCGTGTATTGATGACGTTTACACGCAAGATATTCGTTCTACGCATGCGTAGCTAATACGGGTCAGCCCGTATTTCGCGAGCCTCGACAGCCGCCATTTCCGATCGTGCTTTAGATAAGATTTATCAGGTTTTTCTTAATTCAGATTGGTTGAAACTCAAAAAAATGTCCGGCTGAAACCAAATCTTTTTCTACTCTAATCTAGAAAATAAAATTGATAAAATAAAATAAAATAAAATAAAATATAAAGGGAGAGTGGGGGGGGGGGGGGACAAAATGATGACGTCATCGTTATATGACGTCATCATTATATGACGTCGTCGGTATATGACGTCATCGGTGTATGACGTCATAATTGTTGGTATTTCATGTTAACCATTACTCTTGTCTCCGAGACAAGTTAACACGATTGGTCACGCGTCTCTTCATGAATTTCACGAACTTTTAATTTCTTTACATTCTCAGAGAATATACGTTACGTTATAAAACGTTACGTACTGTCTCAAGAGGTTACGCTACATTTTAGAACGTTACACTGCCTTCTCAACCGTTACTTTACGTTCAGAAAAGTTACGCTATTACATGTACGCTACCTTTAAAAAAGTTAATATGCTTCGTTCTGATAAGTTTTGCTTTGTAATTGTTCAGAAAAGTTGCGCTACGTTCTGATAAGTTACGCTAGCTTTAAAAAAGTTAATATGCTTCGTTCTGATAAGTTTCGCTTTGTTCAGAAAAGTTGCACTACGTCCTGATCGAGAAGTTATACGCTACGTTAATTCAGAGAAGTTTTTGCTACTTTTTAGGGAAGTTATGCTATGTTCTGAGAAAATTACGCTATATTTAGAAAGGTTATGCTTAGCCTGCGTGCAGATTTTAGGTTATACTATGAATAGTAAAAAGAGTGGATAGAAAACTTGATGGCGTGAGCATAACAACCTGGTTGAAATTGACAAGCTTAAAACCCCCTTATACGGTGTATATTCAAAGTTTAGGATTAATACAACTTAAAATGAAAATCGAACTGCCTGTAAATACGACAAAGCCACAATACGACAAAATTCCCATCTATTCTTACTCATTTTAAAAGAAAATATCAAGGTTTACAATTAAGTTAAACTATGCATCGCAAATTCCATGCAAAACAAAGTACTATTTTGGGACGCCAGTTTCTTTGAAACAACACAGAAAACATCAAAACAAAGATCAACAACGTTTACCTCGAACACTCGATTGTGGCTTAGGCAGGTTTGTAGGGCGGTAGGATAATTTAAAACGTCAACAACGTTCAAAAGTTACCTTTCGTTCAGGGAAGTTGCGCTGCAGTACATGTACATTCAAAAAAGTTATGATACATTCAGAAAAGTTGCGCTACGTTTGTAAGCAGTCACTCTAAAGTACGTTCTGAAATGTTACCTTGCGCTCTGAAACGTTTTTGTTACATTCTAAGAAGTTACGCTACGTTCTGAACAGTTTGCTAAGTTCTGAGACGTTACGGTACGTTCAGAGAAGTGTAAAGTACAACGTTCTGACAAGTTATCTTGCATTCCGATAAGTTATGGTACTTTCTGAAAGGTTACGCTACACTATGAGATGTTACGCTGTGTTTTGAGATGTTACCAGTACGTTATGCGAGACGTTATGCTAACGTTACGCTACATTATTCAGAAATAAGCTTCGCAATTTTTGAAAGAACTGCTTCGCAGTTTTCAGAAATTTTCAATTCGCAATTAGTACTCACAATAACATCATCAGGATTCGGAGAAACAACACAATTAAAATGTTGAAAAAACCACTGCACTTTAATGCTTCTTGATATTCTGTAATTCTTTCCAGTAAGCAGATATATCTGGCTTGCATCAGCCTAAAATACAGAAAATAATAAAATTTTACAGGACCGGTGTACATACATGTAGGTCTGCATCTATCATCTCTGCACGTCCAGTATTTGCCACTACCAAAACCACACTGCAAATGCCAGCTCAAATAATCGCTACAATTAAGCCAAGAAACCATCATGATAACTTAAAGTGGGTATAATATATATAACTAAATTTAATTCAATTCGTATAGGTAATAGCATGGTTTCGAGTGCAATTTGGAAAAAAACATGCACGAGTGAGTTTTTCAAATACTGTCAAAATAGCATGAGTCCGAAGGACGAGTGCTATTTGAAGTATTTGAAAAATTCACGAGTGCATGTTTTTCCAAATTGCACGAGAAACCAGCTATTACTTATTAATAATATACATGAAAAAATGTTCAAAACAACTGTACTAACATTTTAACGTACGTGTTTAGCCGTCCACTCCTCGCATATTTATTTGTTAAAAAACGCTTCGCCTCCTTTACTACTTGAAAAAGTTTACTCGAGGCATAACGAAGCTTCTGGTCTTCTTGTAGGTACTTCACTTGGGAATATTAAAGCATAACTAGCTTCAAATTTGAACAAATTATCCCCAAAACCGCCGAATCTTGGCCGCCATCTTTGTTTGTTTTGTGTCGGGAAAAATCCGCTGTACAATCAATTTGATTGGTTCTTAGTGATTACAGATTTTTGCACTGTGATTACAGATTTTTGCACTGTGATTACAGATTTTTGCACTATGATTACAGATTTTTGCACTGTGATAACACAATTCTGCACTGTTGTTTGGGATTAACTGCACTGGAATCAGCCAATCACAGTAGAGATATTTTTTCATGTATATTATTAACCATGTAACAATTTTTATTTGCATGGTTTATCAGGAAATCACGTGTGTTGAATTGGGTTTTCCCAGTGCAAATTTTTGTTGATGCCTGAATACAGTACATCAGGGAAACAGAGCCATATGTAGTGCAAGCTATGCTACAATATTTCCGTACTGTTGTCAGCTCCCAACATTTGCATAGAATCGCGTCATTATTTAAAAAATCCCAGGCATTAAATTTATCAAGAATTAGTTAATAATTCATCTCAAATGAATTACTGTACACTATTCCTTGATATAGACTAGGCTGAGGCGGTTAACCGGAAAAGATCGGTTTTGTTTTGAGATCGGTTTTCCGGTTTCTTTCACGGTGGAAAACCGAAAAACCGAAAAAAAACGAAAAACCGATTCAAAGTTTTTCACAACGGGCGAGTTGGACGACGAAGAGGATAAGCTTAAGCCGTCAGAATTTCACGTGGTGAAAGAAGAACTGCTGGCACAATTGCAAGCTGTTTTTCTCCTATCCCACGAAGAAGTGAAATAGTGAATGATGCTTCTCCAACTCCAGAACCGCCAGCAAAGAAGGTGAAGTTGAGCCTTGGAGCATTGACCAGTTTAAAGAAGCCAAAAGCATCCTCATCGGCAGCCCAGTCACCGCGCGATCGTTTGTCCGCAGAAATTGAAAGATATGTGCACATATCCAGTTATCGACGGAAATGAAAATCCATTGAAATGGTGAGAAGCGAAAATTCAAGTTCATTTCGTTGCCAGTCAGCTTGCTAAAAGATACCTCGCTGTTCAAGCTTCTAGCTCACCATCAGAGCAACTGTTCAGCAAGGCAGGACTTGTAAGCACTCCAGCACGAGCACGCTTAAATCCTGAAAAGGACGACATGCTCGTTTTTTTGGCTGAGAATTTAGAATTTTACATTTTGATGTATAAAACTTTAACTAATTGTGAATAATCAATGTTGGTTGCTACAATATATTTATTTATTGCTTCATAAAGTAAACACACATGTTGGTTTGATTTGGGTTTTTTTATCTCACAATAATTTAATTAATGCAGAAGATCGGTTATGTCGGTTTTACCGTTTTTTTCGTGACGGTTTTCGGTTTCGGTTGTTTCCCAAAACCTCCTCAGCCTAATATAGACCAATTGCATAAACACCAAAATGCACATCATTGTACACAAATAACTTCAACTTCATTCTTTTTAATTTCTATTAAGTTTTACTGATTGTTCTGAGCTTTGATCAAATAACACTTAAAAGAACGAAGTTGAGGCTAAGCATGTACATGTATGATACAATATGTAGTATTTATGCATGTCTGGTCTATATTGAGCAGGTTTTTTAATTAAAAGTACAAAGCAATTTAATTTATGCACTGCCAACTGGCTTGGAATGGCGGGTATTGCAGTGCTAATGCACTTTCACACCAGTTTGGGTTAGAGTTGGTTGGGTTTAGAGGTACATATGGTTAGGGGTTAGTGTTAGGATTAGTGTTCAGGTGCAAAAATACATTAATGCTGTGCAGGCTTTTAGCCAGGATTTCAAAACTGGCCATCCCAAAAACATTTGTGAGAACACATTTCTAGGGGGTAGGGGGTGGCATGCCCCCCTGAAAATGTTTTGAATTTTGGGTCTCTGAAAAAACATTTCCAGTGTATTTTGAGGGCATTTTTGAGTAAAATATAAAGGCCTGAAAACAAAAACAACCAGTTAAATTAAGACATCTTTATAGTGTATCTCGTGGTCGGTTGCTGTTTGGACTGAGAAGGTGAGGAGTCTGGAACAAGTGAGCATGTCAAATGTGGTTAAAATTAAACAACGTGGATGCTACTTCATGTTAGAGCCACATGATGGTTTACATACATATACAGAGTTAAATCGATCTTGCAAGTCGCAATCAATCATCGCATCTGCATGTTCTTGACAAAAATAAGTAATGGAACCTACAAAATAGCTGAAGTGAACAGCAGCTGACAGAAATCTAGAAACATCAGAAAGGGGGAAACCTGTAAGTTGTTGTTTGAGGAAAATATTTTGCTTAGACCATCCATAAAAACCTGATTTTTCAAAAGCCATCCATAGGACAGCTGGACAGCCACCTGGCTAAAAGCCTGCTGCTGTGTATTGCTACCAGGCCAGGGTGCATTCCATGTAGGTCACACCGAAGATCTTTGGCCCAGGGTGCATTCCATGTCAGTTTCAAAAGTGCTCGGTGTGCTGGTGCACAATCACACTGCGGTCAGCGCACATATACAGCCATACAACTATACAAGTCAGTGGGTGGTGCTGGCACTGCCATTTGTCTTGACCTCCCTTGGCGCAGCACCTGAACACCAGTGGCTTATCTTCGGTGTGGGGTTGACATGGAATGCACCCTGGTCTTTGGCGTGAGTTTCAAAAGTGCTCAGTGTGCTGGTGCACAATCACACTGCGGTTGGCATGCCTCAGGGCATTAGCGACGTTCAGATCACACTTCCACTACTGCTACCGTAAATATAATTAAGCATGTCAAATATTGTTTTTACGTTCAGTAATGGTCGCAGGTCTCAAACCTAGTGCAAAAAGAAAGTAATGGTCGCAGGTCTCAAACCTAGTGCAAAAAGAAAGCGTTTTACGGTACTAGGATTAAAACCAACTACGACTACAGGACGAAAAAACGAAAATTACACCAGCTTAATCACATTTACGGTAGCGGTAGTGGAAGTGTGATCTGAACCTCGCTATTGACTGCAACAGTGTGATGATTATTGACGAATGTCATATACTTTCACTCGAGTCAACAAAGTCAAAAGGTCGTTTTGCATCAAATCTGCGAGCATTCCACGAAAATACAAATCCGTAAACCAGCCTGTCCACAACATGTATAAAATATTATGTAATTATATATGAGCAAATTAAAAAATCAAATAGCAATTAAATAAATACATATCCTATCACCGACAAAATAAAGTAAAAAATAGTTAACATTTTAATACCATTACCTTTCCTCGACATTCATCTTCTGACATGTCGCATTCAGCACACTGTTCTAGTTCTCCGCTAATTATGGCTTAGTCCTCATCGTTACTTCTACATTTCAATGCACAGATTGGAGATATTTCGTAAACCAAATGAGCAAACAAACTCTTGTTCGATGGTTCGATGAGGTTCAGAAGTACGCCATTACAAAGAGCCTGCGATACTTTTGGTCATCGCCAGTACACACCGGAAACATTTAGAACATTAATTATAGCTGATTTGCTAAAACATAGATAATCATGGAAGGGGAACTGGATAGGAAACTTTAAAACGATGTTACGAAACCGGAAACGAAATGTGACTACTTCCTATGGTAATTATACACTTATAAGCGGCTAATGCACCTAACGGGTGGTCCCATATTGCTGGAATTAAACAATAGTGTAATATACTTAAGTTCGCAGTGGATGATATGTCTGATTTTAGCCATGTGCACAACTCGTTACGTGCATTAGCCGCTTATAAGCGTATAAATACCATAGCAAGTTGCGCAAACATCGTTTCCGGTTTCGTAAGTTTCCTATCCAGTTCCCCTTCCATTATCTATGGCTAAAAGATACTAGTCAACCAGCAGAGCGAGACATCAACGATTTTTTCATCGCTTCCGAGTTGAACTACAGTTTAAACTATAGAAGTTTAAACCCCAGACCAATTTCAAACTAATCACGTACGGTTTTTAAATGGGCAAATAAATCGCGCGGGGGTGCTTGGGGAGTGCACCCCTCCCTCCTCCGGTTACAGTAGAATGAGTAGATCAATGAGTTCCCCAGGTTTATAGCCAATTTGGATCACCATTTATTGGTTAGGGTTTGGGTTGGGATTAGTATCAAGGGCGGCGGAACCATGCACGGGGGGCTAGGAGGGCTATACCCCCCCTAGAGGACGCATCTAGGGGGCTAAGCCCCCCTAGCCAGTACCCAGCACACACCCACATACACAGTACGCTGATACACAGAATAGATACTTCTGAGTTCTAACTTCTGTGACCTGTCAACTACTCCAAAACTGAACTTACCTGTTGTAAACACTGATATATTAAACACAAGAAAATTTTTAGATTCTGTTCAAAAGTGCTCTTAAAATGCAGGAAAGGCCATTTTAGAACCCCAAAATTTCAAAATTTGGGGGGAGCACGCCGCAGGACATGTCAAAGTTTACGACCACGCCCCTTTAACCGGTGGTTTTGCCCCCAGCCCCCCTATTTTCAAAGATGTTCCGCCGCCACTGATTAGTATTACTTATAGAGTTTTGATCTGTTTAAAATTATAATTAAGAGGAAAAGCCATAGTATATACGTACTCACTACCGGTTCTGCTCTGCTGACAGAGTGAAGACAAAACATACATAAGAAGAAAAACAGCTTTTTTTGCCTCCGTCGGTTAAATCAAGAGGAAAAGAAATTAAACTGAAAATATATTTAAACATAAGTATACATTGGACTAATGAAAATCGTGAGACAACGAACGCAGGTAGAAAATAATCATATCAATTAAGCGCTTTTCCCGGAGTGGTGAACTATACCTGGCAATAGACCATTTGCACGATGACGTGTGATGGCGTTGGGTAACTACAACTACCAGAAAGCTTTGCCAGTATTCTAGGGTTTTGGCTAAAAGGGATCACTCAAAGGGAGCCGTCCAGTCCTTTTGTGGCTTTTCCAAAATGTGCCGTCAAATATGTTTTTCCGAAAAGCTAGGCGGTAAACCACATTTCTGATTAGTCTGTTAGGGTTATGTTGTGGTTAGGGTATCGAAAAGATTGCTAAAATCTTGAGACTCACTGAAACTTGACGACAAATTTGGGGTGGAAAAACAAATTTGACGACATATTTTGGAAAAGCCGCGAAAGGACTGAGGCGTTTAGCCAAAAACACAGTTATTTACCTTTTAAGGTTCCAGGTAATTAACTGACTTATTTCAGGGGCGCTACTAGGGGGGGGGGGGGGCTTGGGGGGGGATGCAACCCCTGCCCTTTTTGTGAGATCACTAATACGTACTAGGTTAGACATTAGATAAACAGATAATTAATCGTCTGTTGTAGTACGCATTAATACAATAGTGGCTGTTGAGTGTTCTCGAAGAAGAATAATGAAGATACCTAGTATCCCAAATCAGTGCCCCAAATTTTTCGCAGATGAAGTTCTTTGCCTGTTTTGATAACCTGAATTTAACTTTGTGCAAAATAAGGCTAAGACTAAATTAAATGTCGAACTTTTCATGTGTCCGAGGGTAGAGGCATCTTAGAAGAATTAGAAGCTATTCAGTAATGTATAGGTATTTAATTATTGAAAGATTAAGCGACTCAAAATCTCAAACGGAGCAACGCACCACCAAAATATGTTCACTTTTGTGAAGTGTCGTCTGTCGAGGCTTCAATTCCCTGAACCAATCATAGAGATAGAGCTGGATTTTGGCAACCTGTAGGGTATGTTGGTGTGATAATTTCTTCGTTTTTACAGTAAAATTTGAACTATACTCGCTGTAGAATTAGATGAAAAAGTTCGCTCAAATTGCTGCAAATGGTGTTTCCGAGGTTCTAGATTTCAAAAATTTTCGGGGGAGGACACCCAGACCTCCCTACAAATGCGGTCAATAATTGCCACTACTGCCCCCTATTTTTTGACACCTTGCTATGCACTGTAAATTGTTTAGAATACTGAACGACTTTGCTCTTTTTTTACGTTCAACCCCTGCCCTCGAAATTTTGTAGTTGCGCGCCTGTTATTTAATAGTTGAGGACGTTTCCGAAAAAATATATAATTACTATATATTGCCCTGTTGACCAGGGCAATATCTAGATATTGTCCTGTTGACCAGGGGTGTAGATACAGCGCCTTGAATTTTTAATTATCGGTTCTCTTGGGATATATCGTAGATACAGCTCTAGAGAGAACAAAGAAAACCGACTCAACTATTAAATAAATATCATTATTCTCCTGCACAAGTGTTTACTGTCCCACTCATCTTCAGGCTTCAATTTGTTAAATTAAATCGGGGCGCGAAAGACAAAAAACTTAACTATTCAGTGAAATGTAAATAAAATAAGAGTTTGGTTTACGTTTATAAAAAGTTCTCCTGACTAAACTGGTCTCTTCTTTTTCTTTTCTGACTCTTCCGTTCATACCCTACTTGGCGAGTGCCGACTGCCGACTGAAATCTCTTAGCTCTTCAACTGCATCGTCCGCAGAAGACAACACGACGACGTTGTATATTGATTGTAGACAAGACACAATGTTTGGTCGACTAAACACATGCAACATAATGTCGCCGACAAAAAAACACAACAAAAACAACCCATAGTGATTCGCTCGTCAAAACTCAATACTCTGACTGCTGACTATAGCTGTGGAACAAGACTGGCGAAGAATACATCCAGGTGGTAATAAAATCACGTGCATTATTGGCGCAGGCATATGGGGGCCCGTAGGATATATTACTTCGTTTCAGGCAGGGTCGTAACCACTAATTTGGAATTTAATGATCAAGATCAACCAGAATTCCAAATGGGTGTTGGTAAACAGTTCGACTTTGCTGTGGTTTCATCAGTTGAAGATTTGGAGGTCTGAAGGTCGTTTAAAATGTTATTAGAGCAAAATTATGCTGTCAAGTGTAAAGGATAAAGGACTGGGGGCTAATCATTCTTACTTGCAAAGATGGCGACTTGTACATTTAACCACAATCCTTTGCGTGCAGTAAACATCTTTTCTTGTAGAATTATTGGAAGATATGGTTTTAAAACGATCAACTTTGGTAGGAATGAATTTCTTGCTTGCTTAATCCATCTTAGCATGATAAACAATGTTTGGTTGTTATTTAAGCTGATTTAAAGTCGCAAAGCATTGTGGTTAAATGTGCCGCCACGCAGATCAACGTGGCCGTGTCGAGGCATATTAAAGCCTGGTTTCCACATAGCCGTAAGAGTCGGCGGCATGTCTGCGGCAAGGGACAATGGTCCAATCGCATACAGCTTTTTATTGCTGACTAATTCAACACTGTCTATGATTGGACCATCGCCTCTGGCCGCAGTCATGCCGCCGGCTCTTACGGCTATATGGACGCTATATTAATACTTACAAAAATAATAATAACCTAAATAATTAATATGGCCTTTTCTTTTTCGTATTAATTTTCTTTTTGTTTGGGACCGCAGTAATTGGCGTTCGCTGTTGCGGCAACCCTGCCACATTATTATATATTTTACGATGTAACTAACTTTCACTATGAGTAATTAAGTACTTTTTTTATTTTTTTTTTTTTATTTTAATTAATTCCTAGTCTTGTTGAACCTTGTGGCAAAACTTAATAAATAAATAAATAAATAAATAAATAAATATATATATATACGCTTAAAGGCGCTCGACAAGCAGCCGCAACGACACAACACAGTAACCAGACCACGGATCACAGCTAAGATGTAGAAGTTGATTTTACGGAGGAGGAAAACTTGAGAACCCGGCGAAAAACCCTCGAAGCACAGGAAAGATCAACTAAAACTCTACGCACATAAGTTCCAAGCTCGGCAACTGGGTCATGACATGAAATAATAATAATGACGTCACAGAATACTCCTTTTGCTATTTTACCCGTGCCTCTTAATTAATTTCCACCCTGTAATTGCGCCACTGACGGTAAAAAGATTGGCGATGTGTATACGCGTTTTACTATAATTTTTTGTGTGCGGTAAATTAAAACTATATTGATCTCGGAAAAACTATCAAAGACAAGGCTGCCAAGATGCTAAGTGTTACACCTATACAATTTATTCTGACCTGTAAAACATTGTTTTCCCAATATTCAGTATTTGAATTCGCCAACCCACGCAAAGAATTATATGATACAGTAAAAAGTACAGCCGCTATATTTTACTAAATGGTGGTTATGTCTATTTCTCGGTGTTGATTTTAATAATTATTGCTCAATCTTCGGCAAGTTTTCTATACGCTTAAATAAGATGCAACTTCAATAATTTCGGCAGTTCTCAAACCTTACTATATTTCGATTTGTATGTCAACACTGCCTACAATCTCGTTCCCAGAGCCCACGTTCCCCACCCGGGAAAGAGAGACTCTGGGATAATCCGTTTCAAATCGTTACGGCTAATTATTGGCTGAATAGTGAGCATGAGTTGGTCTGAAGTGACCGGAGGTAGAATTAATAAAACCAAAATAACAAAGATGTCGGACGACAAGGCTCTAGTGAAGACGTTGCCGCGATCGATATCTTCGCCGTATGTGTGTAGATGGTGAAATTCGAGCTTCGCCAGCAACCCCATTGACTTGTTTGGGGAAAAGTCAAACAAGGAGAACATTCCGCTCGGATATTTACGTATGCGTACCTCAACCGGAATAACAAGAATCCTGTGATTTGAAACGGATTATCCCAGAGTCTCTCGTTTCCCGGGTGGGGAACGTGGGCTCTGGGAACGAGATTGCACTGCCTATATGGAGATACTTTCATTTCTCTAGTCAAAACAGGTAATGTGGTACTTTCTTTTTCCTAAAGAAAAATATAGAGAGAAAATTAAAGAGAAGCAACACATGAAAATGTGTAAAATGCAAACAGACGCAGAAAAATAATTTGATGAATGATGGCACATTTCAATATGGCATATATTATACATACAACGTCAGTAGCTGATCTGATTTATCGCCATTTTACCCCCATCCTTACATGACAAGTATTATTTATACCATTCAGGTAAGTTCCACTGGCAGCTTTAGCTGTCAAAAATGCAGCGCTGGTGGAACTTACCAGGATCGACAAGATGAGTCAATGCTTATTGAGAAAAGGTTTTCTACTATTTTCTGCGAAAACTATGGTTCCTTTATTTCATTATACAAATATGGAACAGCACCTAAAATAAAGAACCAAAGCACCGAGTCAAACCAACAGTAAGCAATCAAGGATTTGTAACGTCTATGTAACAACATTATCTATTTTGTCATCGTATAACTTTCTTAATTCTTATGTATAGTATTTTAAATACAGATTAATCTGATACGAAACAAGATCACAGACAAGTGAGCACAGCGCACCGGCAATCCAACCAGAATTTAAGCGATTTAGTTTGTTGAAGAAGAGAACAAAAGCTTTGGCAATGAACGCAGGTGAAGGCCACGCAATCAATAAGCAAGCAACACGCTGATATAGACCTCTTGCATATGACGTCAAATTCGAATGTTAAAGTGCCTATGTCATCCTCAGGGACTTTACATATTTATACTAATTGGAACATTCTGAGAAGATTTGTAATATATCTTCTCAGGCGAAAATTTCATCTTCACGGATTTTTTTCCCGTTAAATTTGACGGAAGTGACGTCGAAAGAGGAATTTCTCTATATGAAAACCACTTAACAGATTCCACTTTTGACGTCACTTCCGTCAACTTTAACAGCAAAAAAATCCATGAAGATAAAATTTTCGCCTGAGGAGATATATTACAAATCTTCGAATGTTCCAATTAGTATAAATATGTAAAGTCCCTCAGGATGACATAGGCACTTTACAAAGTAAAAAATCAATAAAACTTTATTGTTTATAAATTTGTACTTCACAAATTATACAGTGGAGTGTATAATTTGTAGCTACCGCTAATCTAGAAAACATTACATTACTTGTACTGTAGTCTTGTAATAACATAAGTAAAAACTCTCACCTTTATACCTGTAGTCTTTTAACATAAATAAAAATATATTGAGCTTTTGAAAGTGACGTCAAAGTCGCCATGTTGGGTGGCAATTTAAAAGTACCGACGTTTAATAGTAGACTAAATAATGGTGATCCTTTTCGGTTTATATGGATTTGCCACCCAGCTTGGGAATACGTGCAAGAGCTCAATAATAGACCTCTTGCACCAACCTCGTCCCCAGGACGTTTGAGGAAGGAAGCGAGCCGGCCAATCAAACGCCCTGGCAACGGCTGGAATCACGTGAGAAAATATTCCAATATATTTGGAAAATTTCCCCGCCAGATTGACCATCGGGCTTTCGGTCTATGTACGTCAGCTTATATATTTAAATGAACTGAATGATTATATAATTTAATGATAAATAAGCCGTTGTACAAGTCAACACAATTTATTGTTTCTACGAGAAATCCAGCATGCGAAAATAGCTCAAAATAACCTTAACATACTGAAATAAACAAATACACTTGCCTGGGTTGTTTGTGGTGAGTTTGCGATGATATGTTTGTTAAGTTTCGTGATTGCTGCAGAATAACAACCCGTCAATATTATTATTACGGGTTGGTCTGCAGCTATCACGAAACTCGTCAAACCAACATATCATCGCAAATTCGCCACAAACAACAACCCAGGCAAGTGTATTTTGTTTATTTCAGTGTGTTAAGGTTATTTTGAGCTATTTTAGCATGTTGGATTTCTCGTAGAGACAATAAATTGTGTTGACTTGTACAACGGCTTATTTATTGAATTCAGTTCATTCAAATATTTAAGCTGACGTACATAGACCGGAAGCCCGGTGGTCAATCTGACGGGAAAATTTTCCAAATATGTTGGAATATTTTCTCACGTGATTCCAGCCGTTGCCAGGGCGTTTGATCGGCCTGCTCGCTTCCTTCCTTAAACGCCCTGGGGACGAGGTTGCTCTTGCACATGACGTCAAATCGGTGAATCTGAAGGACAACTTCAATGTTCTGTGAGTTCAACAGAGCGAATTATTAATCAAAATTTTATTGTTTATAAGCCTTTGTCTTCAATCAAAGCGGAAATGTAAGTACAAACATGGTCTGGAAACTCGGCAAACTTCAAAGCGCCATATTTCAGGCCATATTTTGAATGAATGCAAATGTCTACAATTATATATATAGCTTGTAATGTTTTGTCTAGACAACATATAAGTAGAACTAACACGAAGCTTTCTTGACGTTGCCTACAGCTATCCCAACGTTGATTTCGTAACTGAAAGCATATATATATACATAGGGCGACAGCAACCAACATCATTGGCACGAGTGATATAGATGCAGCGACCATCTATCTCTTCACTTATTTTCACTTTGGTGAAGCAAACATCTAAGTAACTTAATTGGTCGCGACGTTGATGGAAGTTTACATGCGTCGATCTCTTGACGGAGCCGAGTCTATGGCTCATAAACTGGAGAAGTACGGTATTTCTAATGTGACTATGTGGGCTACACTGATTTCAGAGATTCCACTACAGAAAGAAACCCTTCACCAATCATTTGTCATGGTAGCTCGACGCCAGCCAATGCTTAGAACAACCATCGTCGATTCATCTGATGGCAACGAGAAACATTTCGAGTTCGTCGAAGGGCCTGTCAAAGTCGACTTAAAGTTTATTGACCGATGTGGGGATGACTGCGTAGAAGTCGCTCAGGAGTTGTTTGAGTCGATAGAGTTCAATGTCGAAGCGCCCGCTTGGAAAGCGTTTCTCCTCCGAGAAGAGTATGACGATTCCAAAAGGTTATATAGAAATGTTATTGGATTTATTGCCGCACATGCCCTGATCGATGGACGGAGTTTAACTATTTTGTTACAAGAAGTTGTTGCAAATATGAACGCAATTGCAAACGGTACAGCGCCAGGTCTGAAAGATATTTTAAGTTTTCCTTTATTACCAAGTAACGCCACGCTTCTTGCCCATAGAGTTGGCTGGTCTAAATGGCAGCAACTGCTCCTTTTCCCCCAAATGTATTCGGCACTTCTTCGTGTTGCATTTTATGCGCAGTCTTTCACGAAATCCGCCAACCCTGTTCTCGCAGGATTTCCAACAATCAACCGAGAGAAAGCGCGAGATATTAAATCAGTTACTAAAATGTTAAGTCGTATCATTTCGGTCGACGAGACATCAAAATTGGTAAAGTGGTGCAAAAGTGAAGGCTCTAGTGTATCTAGTGCGATCTCGGCCGCATGTCATATTGCATTTTGCCGTCTTCTGGATGACAAACCCTATCCTAACAACGCCACAAATGACATGTCAATCGCAATAAGTGCGCGCCCATATCATTGTCCTCAACTCCCCTCAGAGTACATTGGCAATTACGTCGCGTCCGTGACTCACGATATTCCATTGGCAAGAGAAAGCAGCGATTTCTGGCAAATAGCAAGGCAGTTCAAAGAAACAACAACAGCGGCTGTGGAACAAGGAAAACACTTGACTTTCGTTTCTGTTTTGGAAGCAGCTGGCAATGCTTTGTACAACTATATTCTTCAGCAAGGTGACCTCGAACTGCATCAACGGCGTTCATCCGGGAATTGTGTTTCCAACGTTGGTGTGTACGTGCATGAAAAGAAAGACGGTGACGTTTATTGTATTGATAATGAATGGTTTGCTTCTGCATCTCATAAAATGTTTGCAACATGTACAAACTACATTATCACCGTCAACGGCAAGTTAAACTGGATCACCTGTTACGATGCAAGCATTGTTTCAACAACAACTGCTCAAAGGTACTCTGAAATGGCTTGGCAGATATTGAAGCAATCCTTCGAAGGATAACTCATACAACTACATTTTCTACTAAGGTCTAGTTTAGTAGAAAATGACAAACGATTGTTTCTATAACATATATTTTGTTGTGATTATATAGCTGCGTTACATAATAGTATAATTTAAGTAATATTATTTTAATTTAGATTTGTGAATATTTCTCATTGCAACTCGACTGTATCGCTTTGTACAACAAGAACTGAGAAAACTTGAAAAGCTACAGTAGATATTTCGTTACGCAAGACAATTTACTAAGGGGCTGATTATATGAGCCGGGCTAAGGATCTCACTGCGGTTTTGAAACTCGCATAAACTAAATTTACAAAGAAGTATTGGTTTAGTTTAGATCATATAGTTTGTGGAGGGAGATGGTTTGGAAACTTGGCAAAAGTCATTGTTCTATGGTTTTGTTCAATTTGTCTAATTTCACGGTCACTGAACGTATTGTGATTTCTGTATAATGAAGTAGTCATCCAATAGAAACGTTCAGGTCAACTAGTGGAGTCTTTCGTCGTCACGTGTTGTAAGTCATTTGTTCGTGGAGTCCTTCGTCGTCACGTGTCCATATAATTTCCTTTCTTCAACCAATTGCCTTCCTCCAAAATGAACACAAACATGATCATTGCATAATCTTGAAAGACAATGGAGCTTCCAAACCTCCGTCTCCACTAACTATGTTCAGATGTAAACGAACCCTAACGTTCATTAAAATCTCCTTTTGTGGCCGAGGAAAGAATTTCGTGACACGAGTCAGCCCGGTTAGCCGGCTCATGTAATCAGCCCCTAAATGTACAACTCACTTGTGCTAGCTTACCGTTTAATTATAACTAACTGTTCATCTGTATGGCGTAATAACTTCATGCAGAAACGATAATAGAGATGAATTATATAGATCACTTACACAACGGCTTTAAATTTTCTTTTATGTGCACCCGAGTATTTTTGGCCTCGTTATCAGGGGTATTTTTGGCTAGAAGGACTGAAGAAATAATGAGGTTGAGGTAAGGGTGGTATTTCTAAGAAGGGGGCTAAGCCCGCCCCCCCCCCCCTATCTTCGGCAACTGGGTTATGACATGTAATAATAATAATGACGTCACAGAATACTCCTTTTGCTCATTATTATTATTACATGTCATAACCCAGTTGCCGAGCTTGGAACTCATGTGATTAGAGTTTTAGTTGATATCTCCTATGCTTCGAGGGTTTTTCGCCGGGTTCTCAGGTTCACCTCCTTCCGTAAAATCAACATCTAC
Organism: Paragorgia papillata; assembly: GCA_035771165.1. Classification (NCBI taxonomy): domain Eukaryota; kingdom Metazoa; phylum Cnidaria; class Anthozoa; order Scleralcyonacea; family Coralliidae; genus Paragorgia; species Paragorgia papillata. Next base: position 2,577,315 of record JAWNZC010000406.1, read on the forward strand.
ATCTTAGCTGTGATCTGTGGTCTGAACTGAGTCGTGTTGCCTGGCGAGCGCCTTCAATATGCCTCGATACGGCCACGTTGATCTGCGTCCTCCGCAATTCAGCCACTGGCTGATTAGCCCCCGGGTCTTTATCCTTTACCCTTGGCTGACAATTCTGACATCATAATTTTGCTCTAATAACATCTTAAACCACGTTCAGACCTCGAAGTCTTCAAGTGATCAAACCACAGCAAAGTAGAACTGTTTACCGACACCCAGTTGGAATTCTGGTTGATCTTGACCATTCAATTCCAAATTAGTGGTTACGACCCTGCCTGAAACGAAGTAATATATCCTACGGGCCCCCATAACGATATGCCTGCGGCAATGCACGTGATTCTATAACCAACAGCTGTGGTCAACAGAGTATCGAGTTTTGACGAGCGAATGCGTTGTTTGTTGTTGTGTTTTTTTTGTCGGCGACATTAATATGTTGCATGTGTTTAGTCGACCAAACATCGTATCTTGTCTACGGCAATCAATACAACGTCGTCATGTTGTCTTCTGCAGTTCTGCGGACGATGCAGTTAAAGACCTAAGTAGGGTAAGGACAGAAGCAAGAACGGAAGAGTCAGAAAAGAAAAAGAAGAGACCAGTTTAGTCAGGAGAACTTTTTATAAACGTAAACCAAACTCTTATTTTATTTACATTTCACTGAATAGTTAAGGCCTGTTTTATACAGCGTGTTATGAGCGGACCGAACTGATTATTTGCTTAATTGGTTAGGTCATAGCACGCTGTATATTATAAATCAATTTGGTTCGCTCTTTGAATTAGGTCCGCTCTTAACCGTGCGGCTCGCTTGTTCAAGGCGTGCGGAATGCTCTTAGCACGGTGAAGCACGTATATACGCTGGTCATTTATACCATCGAGCCAACACCGTACCTAAATAAGCGATGATTGAATATAATTTATTATAATTCATGATTTAATTTTAGTGTTACAATAAATCCAGGCCTAAGTTTTTTGTCTTTTGCGCCCCGATTTAATTTAACAAATTGAAGCCTGAAGATGAGGCCTTAGTATTTTATTCTGGCTAACGCTAGATGATTTTATTCAGCACAGGGAAGGTTCCAGGTCTCAAAGTGTTAAAATCTATCTTTTTAACACTTTGAAGCCTGAAGACGAGTCTTTAGTATTTTATTCTGGCTAATGCCAGATGATTTTATTCAGCACAGGGAGAGGTCCAGGTCTCAAAGTGTCAGTAAAACCTATCTCTTTAACACTTTGAAGCCTGAAACGAGTCTTTAGTATTTTATTCTGGCTAAGGCCAAACGATTTTATTCAGCACAGGGTATTTTTAATTTTATAACGCCTCGTCCAGGCCTCACAGTGTTAAAAAGAAACCTCCACGTGACATGGATAAGTCAGTTTAATAAGTGTACACATTATACTGCATGATTGAAAGAATATTTTGTCTTAAATCCTTGTTGAATAATCAGTATATATTATTAAAAAAGTTCGACAAAAATGTTCTTGGACTTCTTGCTATCGTTTGATTCTATTGTCATGTTTATTGAGATCTTTTGACACCCTATCTCTCACAACTGCATGGTATCGACTATCGATAAATGCATGTATCAGAGCATGCAGAGCTTTGCCGTCATGCAATATTATTTATTTAGTATATTGTTTTTTCCAACAGTATACGTATACGAATGTTTTGTCTAGCGCGTGTTGTGTTTTGTCAACTGTGTGCCGGTTGTGTTTTTAGTTAAATTATCTTTAGAGAAGTATTGGTGTTTTACTGTTTTGTCAACGACGATGTGTTGTCTTTAACTTTTGTCGACAATATGATTAAACTGATCGAGACAGTAAATTAGCCCCACGGCAAATATATTGCTACTATTTTTATTACAAATAACTATACGTATATACATTACATGCATGTACATACATTTATTTAACAATTTAAAATTAATTCAAATAAACTAATATGAATTTCTTGCGGAATTTTTTATGTTGTGTTTACTGGGTTTTCTCAGGGGTATTTTTGGCTAGAAGGAATAATGAGGTTCAGGCAAGGGCTGTATTTCTAAGAAGGGGACTAAAAAGGCGTATAATTTGCTCAAAATACACTTTTTATCATTCTCTTGACCAATCAGCTCTTCCAGTATAAACATCTTCTGCCGCCATTGGGTTTGATAGCCTGTGCAGCCAGCGTTTAAGGTTATGAAGGTCATATCACTCTAACCGGCACTATATAATTGAACAAGACACAGCGTTGCCTAAGAAAACTGAGATACTGAGTTCGTTATCACACAGGTTGCCTAAAAAACACTTTGGTCGCGATGGTAAAGCCTTTATTGATTGATTAAAGCTTATTTTCCCAACCACGCATAAATCACCCCCAAATAATCAGTTCGGTCCGCTCATAACACGCTGTATAAAACAGGCCTTAACTATTCAGTGAATGTAAATAAAATAAGAGTTTGGTTTACGTTCTCCTGACTAAACTGGTCTCTTCTTTTTCTTTTCTGACTCTTCCGTTCTTGCTTCTGTCCTTACCCTACTTAGCTCTTCAACTGCATCGTCCGAAGAACCTCAGAAGACAACACGACGACGTTGTTTTGATTGCCGTAGACAAGACACGATGTTTGGTCGACTAAACACATGCAACATATTAATGTCGCCGACAAAAAAAACACAACAACAAACAACGCATTCGCTCGTCAAAACTCGATACTCTGTTGACCACAGCTGTTGGTAATAGAATCACGTGCATTGCCGCAGGCATATCGTTATGGGGGCCCATAGGATACATTACTTCGTTTCAGGCAGGGTCGTAACCACTAATTTGGAATTGAGTGGTCAGGATCAACAAGAACTCCAACTGGGTGTCGGTAAACAGTTCGACTTTGCTGTGGTTTGATCAGTTGAAGATTTGGAGGTCTTAACGTGGTTTAAAATGTTATTAGAGCAAAATTATGCTGTCAGAATTGTGAGCCAAGGGTAAAGGATAAAGGACCCGGGGGCTAATCAGCCAGTGGCTGAATTGCGGAGGACGCAGATCAACGTAAGGCGCTCGCCAGGCAGCCGCAACACGACTCAGTTCAGACCACGAATCACAGCTAAGATGTAGATGTTGATTTTACGGAGGGAGGTGAACCTGAGAACCCGGCGAAAAACCCTCGAAGCATAGGAGATATCAACTAAACCTCTACTCACATGAGTTCCAAGCTCGGCAACTGGGTTATGACATGTAATAATCATAATAATGACGTCACAGAATACTCCTTTTGCTCGTGGATTTTACGCGTGCCTCTTGATTAATTTTCCCCCTGTAGTTTCGCCACTGACGGTAAAAAGATTGGCGATATGTATTGTATCGGGGTTTTACTATAATTTTTTGTGTGCAGTAAATTAAAACCATATTGATCTCAGAAAAACTATCAAAGACAAAGCTGCCAAGATGCTAAGTTACTGACAAAGTTGTTACACCTATATAATTTATTCTGAACTGTAAAACAATTTTAACCGTTTTCTCTATACTTATTTGAATTCGCGAACCGACGCAAATAATTATATGATACAGTAAAAAGTACAGCCACTATATTTTACTAGATGGTGGTTATGTCTATTTATCGGCGTTGGTTAATGATTATTGCTCAATCTTCGGCAAGTTTTCTATACGCTTAAATTTGATACAACTTATGTATGCAACTAAGTCTTACTTTCTCCGTGTATAAACAAGTCTAATGTCGCAGTGTAAAACAAGTGTAGTCAAAACAGGTGATGTGGTACTGATGAACTAATGTAAAAAATAGGTACGCAATGCGTACATGTGACTTCCGCTGTTATGAGTATAAAATTAAAGAGAAGCAACACATGAAAATGTGTAAAAAGTAAACAAAAAGAATTTGATGAATGATGGCACATTTCAACATGGCATATATTATACATACAACGTCTGTGGCTGATTTGATTTATCTCCATTTCACCCCATCCTGCATGACAAGTATTATTTATATACGTAATTGTGTCGTTATTATCCACCATCCAGGTAAGTTTAGCTGTCAAAAGTGTTGGTGAAACTTACCAGGATCGACAAGATGACATACGACGGCGTAATGCTTATTGAGCAAAGGTTTTCTACTATTCTACGGTGGTCAGACCGCCGGCTGTGGTCTGCGAAAACTATGGTTCCTTTATTTCACTATACAAGATATGGAACAGCACCTAAAATAAAGAGTCAATCCAACAGTAAACAGTCAAGGTTTCTAACGTCTATGTAACAACTTTATGTATTTTGTCAGCGTATAACTTTGTGCACTCTTGCATGAAACAAGATCACTGACCAGTGAGCACAACGCACCGGCAGAAGAAGAGAACAAAAGCTTTGGCAAAGAACGCAGTTGAAAGCCACGCAATCAAATAAGCAATGGCCAGAAATACGCGACATTTGAGTCTGCAAGATATACGTGTCTTTGTCAGCGTTTTACGTATAGCGCATGAATATTCGAAATATTTCCTCATATACGATCCGGCAAATTCCCGATATCTCGCTGCCCCTCGTCTGGCTTCGGCCTCCTTAGCATGGTCCAAAAGTAGTTCAAAACCTATAACTCAGCGGCAAATATGTCTAAAATAATGCGTGGGTCGATTTTCAAACCATGGTAATTAAAACAAGCAGACAACAAGCATAAATTCAATACCAAAAGAGTTGCGATACTGCAGTATATCGCGGAGTTATGGCAATTTTAAAACACGAACGTTTCGATTGTCGACCCAGAGGTTTGTTGGTCATATTATGCTTTCTAAAATACAACAGCGAAATGGACAAGCGAAAGTAAGATAAAATGTTAAGCTATTACTTAAACCAGCAACCTCAGACATTGTACTTACATGAACCGATTTCGCATGTTTGATTTTGTGGATGTTATGACTTCACGAGCGGTTTTAAATATGTAACTAGGAGTTTAATTCGTACTAACACAGACTAAACCATAGAGAACCAACACGATTTTATATATTTTCTGAGGGACAACCGAAAATTTGCCAATAGGGCTCAATTTTTAGTCTATGATATTCTTCAACATTAACCTTAACAAGATCTGATTTCGCATTTCGAGAAACAGTACATCTTCTTTGTCTATTTCAAACAAATACTATGGCGCGCCGTTTTGACACACGACGGGTTGTTGCGCAGTTGGATGTCGCGTATTTCTGGCCATGAGCAACACGCTGATATAGACCTCTTCCATATGACGTCAAACATGACGGTGGATCTGCAGGACTACTTCAAAGTTCCAAATTCCAATGCTAAGTAAAGCAAACAATCAATAAAACTTTGTTTATAAATTTGTCCTTCACCAAAGGAATTATGGTGGAGTGTATAATTTGTGGCTACCGCTAATCTAGAAAACATTACATTATCTGTACTGTAGTCTTGTAATAACATGCATAAGAGTATAGACTCATATATATATATATAGACTCTTGCACATGACGTCAAAACAGTGCACTTGGAGAATAACTTCAAAGTTTCAATGTTTAACAGAGCAAATTATCAATAACATTTTTAATGTTTGTAAGATTTGTTCTCCACCAAGGGAATAAGTGCCATTGTCAATTGTGGCTATCACTGACGTAGAAAACTCTCACCTTCATACATGTAGTCCTTTAAACTGCGAAATATTAATCAAAAATGTATTGTTTATAACCCCTTGTCTTCTACCAAACAAATGTAGTCAAAATATGGTCTCATATAACTTGCTATGTTTTGTCTAGACAACACATAAGTAGAACCAACACGAAGCTTTTTTGACATTACCTACAGCTATCCCAACATTGATTTCGTATAAATCAATGGCAACATCATTGGCACGAGTGATGTAGATGCAGCGACCATCTCTTCACTTACTTTCACTTTGGTGAAGCAAACATCTAAGTAACTTAATTGGTCGCGACGTTGATGGAAGTTTACATGCGTCGATCTCTTGACGGAGCCAAGTTTATGGCTCATAAACTGGAGAAGTACGGTATTTCTAATGTGACTATGTGGGCTACACTGATTTCAGAGATTCCACTACAGAAAGAAACCCTTCACCAATCATTTGTCATGGTAGCTCGACGCCAGCCAATGCTTAGAACAACCATCGTCGATTCATCTGATGGCAACGAGAAACATTTCGAGTTCGTCGAAGGGCCTGTCAAAATCGACTTAAAGTTTATTGACCAATGTGGGGATGACTGCGTAGAAGTCGCTCAGGACTTGTTTGAGTCGATAGAGTTCAATGTCGAAGCGCCCGCTTGGAAAGCGTTTCTCCTCCAAGAAGAGTATGACGGTTCCAAAAGGTTATATAGAAATGTTATTGGATTTATTGCCGCACATGCCCTGATCGATGGAAGGAGTTTAACTATTTTGTTACAAGAAGTTGTTGCAAATATGAACGCAATTGCAAACGGTACAGCGCCAGGTCTGAAAGATATTTTAAGTTTTCCTTTATTACCAAGTAACGCCACGCTTCTTGCCCATAGAGTTGGCTGGTCTAAATGGCAGCAACTGCTCCTTTTTCCCCAAATGTATTCGGCACTTCTTCGTGTTGCATTTTATGCGCAGTCTTTCACGAAATCCGCTAACCCTGTTCTCGCAGCATTTCCAACAATCAACCGAGAGAAAGCGCGAGATATTAAATCAGTTACTAAAATGTTAAGTCGTATAATTTCTGTCGACGAGACATCAAAATTGGTAAAGCGGTGCAAAAGTGAAGGCTCTAGTGTATCTAATGCGATCTCGGCAGCATGTATTGCATTTTGCCGTCTTCTGGATGACAAACCCTATCCTAACAACGCCACAAATGACATATCAATCGCAATAAGTGCGCGCCCATATCATTGTCCTCAACTCCCCTCAGAGTACATTCGCAATTACGTCGCGTCCGTGACTCACGATATTCCATTGGCAAGAGAAAGCAGCGATCTCTGGCAAATAGCAAGGCAGTTCAAAGAAACAACAACAGCGGCTGTGGAACAAGGAAAACACTTGACTTTCGTTTCTGTTTTGGAAGCAGCTGGCAATGCTTTGTACAACTATATTCTTCAGCAAGGTGACTTCGAACTGCATCAACGGCGTTCATCCGGGAATTGTGTTTCCAACGTTGGTGTGTACGTGCATGAAAAGAAAGACGGTGACGTTTATTGTATTGATAATGAATGGTTTGCTTCTGCATCTCATAAAATATTTGCAACATGTACAAACTACATTCTCACTTTCAACGGCAAGTTAAACTGGATAACCTGTTACGATGCAAGCATTGTTTCAACAACAACTGCTCAAAGGTACTCTGAAATGGCTTGGCAGATATTGAAGCAATCCTTCCAAGGATAACTCATACAACTACATTTTCTACTAAGGTCTATAGTTTAATAGAAAAGGACAAACGATTGTTTCTATAACATATATTTTGTTGTGATAGTACAAAAGCTCAGCTTTATAACAGTAGATTATATAGCTGCATTACATAATAGTACAATTTACTAAGTAATATTATTTTAATTTAGATTTGTGAATATTTCTCATTGCAACTCGACTGTATCGCTTTGTACAACAAGAACTGAGAAAACTTTAAAAGCTATAGTAGATTTTTCGTTACGCAAGACAATTAACTAAGGGGCTGATTATATGAGCCGGGCTAAGGATCTCACTGCGGTTTTGAAACTCACATAAACTAAATTTACAAAGAAGTATTGGTTTAGTTTAGATCATAGTTAGTGGAGGGAGATGGTTTGGAAACTTGGCAAAAGTCATTGTTCTATGGTTTTGTTCAATTTGTCTAATTTCACGGTCACTGAACGTATTGTGTTTTCTGTATAATGAAGTAGTCATCCAATAGCAACGTGCGGGTCAATTAGTACAGTCTTTCATCGTCACATGTCCAAAGAATTTCCTTTCTTCAACCAATTTTCTTCCTCCAAAATGAATACAATAACATGATCATTGCATAATCTTGAAAGACAATGGAGCTTCCAAACCATCCCCCTCCACTAACTATGTTTAGATGTAAACGAACCCTAACGTTCATTAAAATCTCCTTTTGTACCATATTATTCTTGTCTTGTATAATTTTGACAATTGCACAGAATGTTGCACGTTGCAGCGGTTTCTACAAATTGTCTCACAAGAACTACTCGTTATTAAAGGAAGGAAGCCATTGAGCAAGTAACCAGAATTCCTATGGATACCATACCCTAATAACCATAGTACTCAATTCTAAGCGAACAATAAACATAACAATTCTGTGGATATATACGCATAAATCGCGCAGTTATAGGAGGCTGAAAAGAGTTGGTGACAACTGTGAATTTATCCGCGTTGCCAATGAATATCTAAAAACGAAAAAGAAACATTACAATCTCGAACCTTTACTTACTTTGACCATTGCACAGCATGTTACACACTGTAATGATTTGTGCAACTTGTCTCACAATGATCTTGATCAGTTGCACCGTAGCATGTTACACACTGTAATGATTTGTACAACTTGTCTCACAATGCAGATCTTCATCATTGCACATGCAGCATGTTACACACAGCAATAATTCGTGCAATTTGTCTCATAACGATCTTGATCATTGCACAGCATGTTACACGCTGTAATGATTTGTATAACTTGTTTCACAATTAATGATCTTAATCATTGCACAGCATGTTACACACTGCAATTATTCCTGGGTTGCAACTTGTCTCATAATGACCTTGATCATTGTACAGCATACATGTTTATACACACTGCAATGATTCACACAATTCATCATGATCAATCGAATGGCGAGGCAAGTTGTGTACGTGAAAATTGCACGGTGTAACAACGCCTTTGATTTTAATGTACTATTTAAAACACGTATATATACTGCGAATGTTTTAAATGACTTCAAAAACTATCCAGATAATAAGCTCATATAGAAATCAATTTTCAAAATTGAAGTTGTCTGAGCCGCAAATTAAAATCGAAGAAAAACTTCATCGAAAATAGCGAGTGTGTCTCTATCACATATAGAGACACGTCACGGTCATGATTTTCCTTTGCGTTTTCCTCATGAATTATTAATGAGATTTTGAAGAAGTTGTAAAATGCTACTAAAGGACTCGGATGGTCCTTTTCATTTTAGCAACGACTCTAACCTTTTTGGTGGCGTTTTCCTTGTAGTCTACCCAGATGACCTCACCAAGACTGTACAAAATTGCGTAAGCCTTTACCCACTCCAAATGTGAGCCTCCTCCTTGAGTACTAACCGCTGTCACAGTTTCTATCAGACCGAGGTCGACCTGGAGCCATGCCGAGGGATTCGACTCCAATTTGGAGGGTGTCCAGGAACATGCACCGAGACATTGATTCAATCGAGCATAATAAGGCTGATAGCTGGAACTAAATATTGACGATGCATTCATAGCGGCATCCGGGATATTGCCGTTTTCCACTCCCAAGGCCTGCAATTTCGGTATATCCTGAAATACTTCTAGAAATGCAAGAGACTGTCAGCAATAAATAGAAAATGCATGTTGTTGTTGCTCAAAATACCGTAAACAACCTCGGTCTGCTATCTCAGCTCTGGCTAGCATTCGAAAGATTTCGGGTTTAAGTCCTGTCTAGAGCTCAGAATTGTTCTGAGTATTAACAACTAACAACAGCAAGAACTAACAAATCTTTACAAACTCTAAGCCGAAAGCTAGTACTATACTAAGTAGGAACAGCAAGAACTATTTTATAACAATCCTTTACAAATTTCAAGCTGAAAGTACTATATTAACTAACGACAGCTTGTACAGCAAGAAGTATGTAACAAAACTTTTTAAGCTTGAAGTACTATAGACACAGTACTAACTAACGACAGCTTATTCAGCATGAATAAACAAAACTTTACTAAGGCCTGCCCGTTTCAAAGTCGCTCTTCTCATGCGCCGAACTTAATACAATTAGCCAGTTCGACTTATTGGTGTTTATATGGAGGTGAGCGAGCTAGCCCGCTTTGCCGAGATTATTTTTATTGTATTTCAGGAGAAGAGCCAGCTCGCCTAGCCGGGCTGGCTTGCTTGTTGGGCTAATTGCGTAATTTATCAGTTCTGGTAAGACACGAACTCTCATTGTTGTAAATATGAACTGTACATGAACAAGCAGAACTTGTGAATTGTTAATATGTCGAAAAAAGCTGATAAAAACAAATTTTGTCGCGTGTACGAAGCTTTTAATGCCAGCCCGCGGGTAGGCGAGCTAGCCCGGTCAATCGCGTGTTTACATGGGAAAAACCCAACCCGGGTAACCGAGATCTCGGTCTCACAATGCGAGATCTCGGCTAGGCGGGCTGCATGGCTCGGCTCTCATATAAACACAAGATGAAAATTAACAAGAAATAATAGCACAAGCACGATCTCGGCACAGTGCATGGGCTATAAACACCCTCTTTATTAACGTAATAAGCTCCAGAGTTCGCTCTTAATTGTTTTTCATAAACAAACGTCAATTCTATTTTAAGCACGTAATAATGCTATCGTCCTGACAGACTTTAATCCACACTACATCGAACGCATTTGAAGCACAAATTAATGCTCGAATTTAAAAAATTAAATTAGCTTACCGCATTCTCGATTTCTCGTACCTCGTGCCGCACTTATAATTGATTCAAGCGTCGCTCTTCTGCCGCACATATGATGATTGTATTTTAATAGGTTCGGCGCATGAGAAGAGCGACGTTTGAAACGGGCCTAAAAGTACTACTAACGCGGCAACGGTACAGTAACAAAACAGTTTACAACTTCAAGCTAAAAGTCTAACTAACTACGACAGCAAGAACTAACAAAACTTTACAAACTCCAAGCTAAACGTACTATACTAACTAACGACAACCACGCAGAACCGAGAGAACTTTACTTATACTCTATTTAACTTGAAAATCACAGACCAACTAAGTAACTAACAACTAAGATTGTTATATAGCTAGAGTTTCGCTGGATACAACAATACATATGACTGTCATTGGTTGGTTTGTGGTCACATGACCTTAGCTAAATTTCGATACGGAGCAGGCAACAATTGAGAACTTATTGCCTGCTCGGGCAATAAGATTTCAATTGTTGCCGGCTAGAACTTTGAACTCTTCACGGTATCCTATAAACAAAAGCTTGTTTGGTACGAAAAAAGCATGTGGTCTTCAAAGCATGTGTGAAGATTAACTGGAGAAATGTATTGCTGTTCTTTTTTTCTGAGACTCATATTTGTTTGGTTGAAGTGAAAATTACGGAGCCAGGCGAAATGTTTTGGTAATTCTTTCAGTTTGTCTTTTGTGTACTTTTCCTTGACAAAAGTCAAAATTATCAGCGAAACTCAAGCTATATAATGATCCCTTAATGTCTGATCCCTCTGGAAACATTTAGTTTTGTTTTCCCTCGACTTCGCTTCTGGAAACAATTAGACTCTGATCTCGGGAGAACAAAACTAAATGTTTCCCTCGTAACCAGGGATTAAGTGCATGTATAAACTTATATTATTAAATTTTTAAGCTATAGGCACTTATAGTATTCTTTTATTTACCTTTGAAAATCTAAACTTACCATAATCGACAGCTTGTTCATTGACTGCATTTTTTGTTAGGTCCTAAAAATTAACATTTTTACATTTTTAATGACGCAGTTCACTGACGAGTCCGGTATGGAAAATCCGAAACGGCAAATTGAATAGTGAACCTGCACAATCCAACGAGAATGGACGAATATGTAGTTATGCTAATTATATGGCAAGCAAAATCTTAGGTGTTCATTGACGGCTGTTGCCGGAATGCATGTAATCAATATAGTCGTCAACATTCAGTATATAAGAACGACCAAAACGCGTATAGCCGTATACCTTCACGCTGGAACCCAATCGAGAAACCATACATGGTATTCATAAGACCATTTTAATCATACCGGCACATAGAAATCACCTGAGGTATAGTGTTATGAAAATGTTATCTTACTTGCCACAGCCACCGCTTCACAATTTATGTCGACTCCAAAATCGTCAAAATACTAAAGTCTGATTCAGGCCCAGAAGACTGATTCGGCCAGTCAGGAGTATATATAACGAGAAATACGAATATACTCTCGAACCTCCTTAGCAAAGCATTTCGACGAGCTACATTCCTGTGCATATTTTGCACGTTCTCTGGAAGCTGTGTAAAATGTGGTTTAAGCACCATTTTGTTGATCATAAGCAACACTTAGTGTTTTTTTCCAAATTCCCTAATATTATCGCTTTTCCTGGAGGTGTTTTAACGAAGAATTTGCCAAGTTATCGCGGGGATTATAATCTAATTGCCAGCACGCGTCTATAATTGTCGTCATATTTTAAAATTTTACCAACACAGGGTTGAACTTTTTGATAGGCGAACATGCACTCCCAAGAGTAATATACAAAATGCAGCCATTCGGTTTCACAATTTTTATTGAGAACAATTGCATGGTAAAAACTCACTGTTTATAGCGAACAATTATAATAAGTCATTGTTATATAAATACAGCATGCATGTATAAAAAAACGGAACTTAGGAAATGAATTAGTATTCTGTTCAAACAACCTATTGTGGTAGTTTGAAAGCCCTAAAAGCGCTGCGTTTTAAATAAATTAATCAGCACATAAGTTAAACAGGAAGAGAAAAAGCTTTTAAATACTTTCACCATGCATACACTTAAAGTTATCTTAATTTCCCAGGTGTATAAGACCGTGTTTTTCACGCATCCATGGCTCAAGGTTGTTTGAACAGAATACTAATTAATTTTCTAAGGTTCCGTTTTTTCGATACACACTGTACAGGCACAAGGTATTGCCACAAGAGCATTAAAGAATATAGGTTTTAACACTTTGAGGCCTGGACCTCTCCCTGTGCTGAATAAAATCGTCTGGCGTTAGCCAGAATAAATCTTAAATACTCGTCGTCAGGCTTCAAAGTGTTAAAAAGCCGTCAACGTATTTGACTTGAATCAAATTTATCAACACTTGTAGTTAACTTAGGGATTTAAGATCACCTCAACGACGACGTCCTCCAAACAAAATAACTATTCTTGCAAAAAGTAGCGAATGGATACTTCTTATAGACCCTATAGCGCATGCAATGCTCTTTCTTCATTCAACACCAACCGAAAGATGAGGATTGTTGCTTTGACTCCAATACAGGTTCTAACTATACAGTACAATCGTTTTAGCAGTAGAGCGTAAAATATTATATTGCTTTTAACTGCCCTCGTCGTCCTTGTTTATATTGTTTACGAGTATCGCGGTTGTTTTTGTCAAACAATACCACAATGATCAAATGTTATCGCGCCATCAATCGCCAATCGAGCTCAAAACTTAGTCCTGCATTATAAATAAACATATTTTCATACAGTTCTAAAACGACAGTTTATGTTATTCTTGGTTTACATTGACGTCGGCAGCCATGTTATCGGTGCACCGAAACAATGAAACGACGCCCATCTTTTATTTATCCTATGGGAATTTACCTATAATTCTTATTCAAACATTTCGCATTGTTTCACTACCCCAAAGCGGCCACCGATTACGTGAGTGAAAACGATCCATAAAATGCAAGGCTTTACTGTTTAAACTGGACGATAGAATTGAAGGGAACAACTTTGTCGTATAACCTAAAGTTTAGAACGATTACAGGTTAGGAAGATTAAAAAGTATGACTATAAACATTATTATAACAATTTTATCGGGAATTGTGGTGTATTTTGCGGGCTAAAATTGAGAATTCAGCGGGTATATTAGTAGTAATACCCCCACTCTGGCGTCCAAAGGGATGCCGCCTCATTAAATATTCAACTTATTATTTATTCATTCTCAGGCTCCTTCGGGACCTCCTAACCCTAATCCGTCATTATTTATGCATACGTCAGGCTCCTTTGGGACGTAGTAACCATAACTTCCCCCCCCCACAACCCTAGCTTTCATCCAACCCCCCGTGCGGATACGTCATTCCCGATTGGTCTCCGACTGATTTCCGAAGTTCTGGGTTACGTCATTATCAAAAGACACTCGACTTATATCCTTATAAGTAATTACCTTTTCATTTATACACTTTACCCTACTGACAGCCAACACTTGTGGGACCTGTAGATATACAGAGCATGCGTACAGTAAACTTTAACAAAATTAGCCGTTCTTTACAAGGAACTAAAGAGAAATTGATAGAGACACTTTACATTTTTTATCTGAATCCTTGTCTGGAGGAATAGAGGAAGTTTTGAACAGTCTAAATGTCTGAATCGGCTGAGATAACTTAGCTCGAATATTACTTGAATAAGCTATGAATATTATATTAGAACCTGAACAGAGTAAGTCATCCAGAATCCTTGTTAACTAAACCCTCGTTTATAAGCGAGGAAATCGTAGAAAGATAGGATGAAGAATCACTTCGAAAAGCCGTAAGAACGATTTAAAGTGTTGAAACCTAAACTAAAGGTAAAGCGTTTTTATTACTTTGAAAGCGTTGCTACGCTTTCTGTTACTAAGTGTGATATTTGCATATTTATCCTCAGTGCACGTGCAGGAGACAAAAGAGAAACTCATTAGAGGTCATTAGGGGTCATTAAGAGGATTAGGCGCTTGGGCAAGTCTAGTCAAGAAAGTCATTAACAGTGTTACCATAGCGAAACTGCGTTCCCAGCTCTGAGCGACTCCAAGCCCTCGGCTCTTGGTCCCGAGAGGCTCCGAGCTCTTGCCTCTTGACTCCGAGCCGTCGGCTCTTGAGGTTCCTAAGACTATAGTCTTAAGTCCTAAGACTATATAGTCCTAAATCCTAAGACTATAGTCCTAAGTCCTAAGACTATAGTCCTAAGTCCTAAGACTATAGTCGTTATAGTCCTACGACTATAGTCCTAAGTCCTAAGACTATAGTCCTAAGTCCTAAGACTATAGTCCTAAGTCCTAAGACTATAGTCCTAAGTCCTAAGACTATATAGTCCTAAGTCCTAAGACTATATAGTCCTAAGTCCTAAGACTATAGTCCTAAGTCCTAAAACTATAGTCCTTATAGTCCTTCGACTATAGTCCTAAGTCCTAAGACTATATAGTCCTAAGTCCTAAGACTATAGTCCTAAGCTCTTAGACTATAGTCCTCTTTCTCCTCCTCTTTCTCCTCCTCCTCCTCTTTCTCCTCCTTCTCCTCGTCCTCCTCCTCCTCCTCTTCCTCTTTCTCCTCCTCTTTCTCCTCCTCTTTCTCCTCCTCTTTCTCCTCCTCCTCCTCCTCTTTCTCCTCCTCCTCCCCCTCCTCTTTCTCCTCCTCCCCTTTCTCCTCCTCATTCTCCTCCTCCTCCTCCTTCTCTTCCTCTATCTCCTCCTCTTCCTCTTTCTCCTCCTCCTCCTCTTCTCCTCCTTCTCCTACTCCTCTTTCTCCTCCTCCTCCTCCTCCTCTTTCTCTTTCTCCTCCTCCTCTTTTTCCTCCTCCTCCTCTTTCTCCTCCTCCTCCTTCTCCTTCTCCTCCTCCTCCTCCTCTTTCTCCTCCTCCTCCTCTTTCTCCTCCTCCTCCTAAGACTATAGTCCTAAGTTCTAAGACTATATAGTTCTAAGTCCTAAGACTATAGTCCTAGCTAAGTCCTAAGACTATATAGTTCTCAGTCCTAAGACTATATAGTCCTAAGTCCTAAGTCCTAAGTCCTAAGTCCTAAGTCCTAAGACTATAGTCCTTATAGTCCTAAGACAATAGTCCTAAGTCCTAAGACTATAGTCCTAAGTCCTAAGACTATAGTCCTAAGTCCTACCACTATAGTCCTTATAGTCCTACCACTATAGTCCTTATAGTCCTACGACTATAGTCCTAAGACTATATAGTCCTAAGTCCTAAGACTATAGTCATAAGTCCTAAGACTATATAGTCCTAAATCCTAAGACTATAGTCCTAAGTCCTAAGACTATAGTCCTAAGTCCTAAGACTATAGTCGTTATAGTCCTACGACTATAGTCCTAAGTCCTAAGACTATAGACCTAAGTCCTAAGACTATAGGCCTAAGTCCTAAGACCATAGTCCTAAGTCCTAAGACTATAGTCCTAAGTCCTAAGACTATATAGTCCTAAGTCCTAAGACTATATAGTCCTAAGTCCTAAGACTATAGTCCTAAGTCCTAAAACTATAGTCCTTATAGTCCTTCGACTATAGTCCTAAGTCCTAAGACTATATAGTCCTAAGTCCTAAGACTATAGTCCTAAGCTCTTAGACTATAGTCCTCTTTCTCCTCCTCTTTCTCCTCCTCCTCCTCTTTCTCCTCCTTCTCCTCTTCCTCCTCCTCCTCCTCTTCCTCTTTCTCCTCCTCTTTCTCCTCCTCTTTCTCCTCCTCTTTCTCCTCCTCCTCCTCCTCTTTCTCCTCCTCCTCCCCCTCCTCTTTCTCCTCCTCCCCTTTCTCCTCCTCATTCTCCTCCTCCTCCTCCTTCTCTTCCTCTATCTCCTCCTCTTCCTCTTTCTCCTCCTCCTCCTCCTCTTCTCCTCCTTCTCTACTCCTCTTTCTCCTCCTCCTCCTCTTTCTCTTTCTCCTCCTCCTCTTTTTCCTCCTCCTCCTCTTTCTCCTCCTCCTCCTTCTCCTTCTCCTCCTCCTCCTCCTCTTTCTCCTCCTCCTCCTCTTTCTCCTCCTCCTCCTCCTAAGACTATAGTCCTAAGTTCTAAGACTATATAGTTCTAAGTCCTAAGACTATAGTCCTAGCTAAGTCCTAAGACTATATAGTTCTCAGTCCTAAGACTATATAGTCCTAAGTCCTAAGTCCTAAGTCCTAAGACTATAGTCCTTATAGTCCTAAGACAATAGTCCTAAGACTATAGTCCTAAGTCCTAAGACTATAGTCCTAAGTCCTACCACTATAGTCCTTATAGTCCTACCACTATAGTCCTTATAGTCCTACGACTATAGTCCTAAGACTATATAGTCCTAAGTCCTAAGACTATAGTCATAAGTCCTAAGACTATATAGTCCTAAATCCTAAGACTATAGTCCTAAGTCCTAAGACTATAGTCCTAAGTCCTAAGACTATAGTCGTTATAGTCCTACGACTATAGTCCTAAGTCCTAAGACTATAGTCCTAAGTCCTAAGACTATAGGCCTAAGTCCTAAGACCATAGTCCTAAGTCCTAAGACTATAGTCCTAAGTCCTAAGACTATATAGTCCTAAGTCCTAAGACTATATAGTCCTAAGACTATAGTCCTAAGTCCTAAAACTATAGTCCTTATAGTCCTTCGACTATAGTCCTAAGTCCTAAGACTATATAGTCCTAAGTCCTAAGACTATAGTCCTAAGCTCTTAGACTATAGTCCTCTTTCTCCTCCTCTTTCTCCTCCTCCTCCTCTTTCTCCTCCTTCTCCTCTTCCTCCTCCTCCTCCTCTTCCTCTTTCTCCTCCTCTTTCTCCTCCTCTTTCTCCTCCTCTTTCTCCTCCTCCTCCTCCTCTTTCTCCTCCTCCTCCCCCTCCTCTTTCTCCTCCTCCCCTTTCTCCTCCTCATTCTCCTCCTCCTCCTCCTTCTCTTCCTCTATCTCCTCCTCTTCCTCTTTCTCCTCCTCCTCCTCTTCTCCTCCTTCTCCTACTCCTCTTTCTCCTCCTCCTCCTCTTTCTCTTTCTCCTCCTCCTCTTTTTCCTCCTCCTCCTCTTTCTCCTCCTCCTCCTTCTCCTTCTCCTCCTCCTCCTCCTCTTTCTCCTCCTCCTCCTCTTTCTCCTCCTCCTCCTAAGACTATAGTCCTAAGTTCTAAGACTATATAGTTCTAAGTCCTAAGACTATAGTCCTAGCTAAGTCCTAAGACTATATAGTTCTCAGTCCTAAGACTATATAGTCCTAAGTCCTAAGTCCTAAGTCCTAAGACTATAGTCCTTATAGTCCTAAGACAATAGTCCTAAGACTATAGTCCTAAGTCCTAAGACTATAGTCCTAAGTCCTACCACTATAGTCCTTATAGTCCTACCACTATAGTCCTTATAGTCCTACGACTATAGTCCTAAGACTATATAGTCCTAAGTCCTAAGACTATAGTCATAAGTCCTAAGACTATATAGTCCTAAATCCTAAGACTATAGTCCTAAGTCCTAAGACTATAGTCCTAAGTCCTAAGACTATAGTCGTTATAGTCCTACGACTATAGTCCTAAGTCCTAAGACTATAGTCCTAAGTCCTAAGACTATATAGGCCTAAGTCCTAAGACCATAGTCCTAAGTCCTAAGACTATAGTCCTAAGTCCTAAAACTATAGTCCTAAGTCCTAAGACTATAGTCCTTCCTAAGACTATAGTCCTAAGTCCTAAAACTATATAGTCCTTATAGTCCTTAACTATAGTCCTAAGTCCTAAGACTATAGTCCTAAGTCCTAAGACTATAGTCCTAAGCTCTTAGACTATAGTCCTCTTTCTCCTCCTCTTTCTCCTCCTCCTCCTCTTTCTCCTCCTTCTCCTCTTCCTCCTCCTCCTCCTCTTCCTCTTTCTCCTCCTCTTTCTCCTCCTCTTTCTCCTCCTCTTTCTCCTCCTCCTCCTCCTCTTTCTCCTCCTCCTCCCCCTCCTCTTTCTCCTCCTCCCCTTTCTCCTCCTCATTCTCCTCCTCCTCCTCCTTCTCTTCCTCTATCTCCTCCTCTTCCTCTTTCTCCTCCTCCTCCTCTTCTCCTCCTTCTCCTACTCCTCTTTCTCCTCCTCCTCCTCCTCCTCTTTCTCTTTCTCCTCCTCCTCTTTTTCCTCCTCCTCCTCTTTCTCCTCCTCCTCCTTCTCCTTCTCCTCCTCCTCCTCCTCTTTCTCCTCCTCCTCCTCTTTCTCCTCCTCCTCCTAAGACTATAGTCCTAAGTTCTAAGACTATATAGTTCTAAGTCCTAAGACTATAGTCCTAGCTAAGTCCTAAGACTATATAGTTCTCAGTCCTAAGACTATATAGTCCTAAGTCCTAAGTCCTAAGACTATAATCCTTATAGTCCTAAGACAATAGTCCTAAGTCCTAAGACTATAGTCCTAAGTCCTAAGACTATAGTCCTAAGTCCTACCACTATAGTCCTTATAGTCCTACCACTATAGTCCTTATAGTCCTACGACTATAGTCCTAAGACTATATAGTCCTAAGTCCTAAGACTATAGTCATAAGTCCTAAGACTATATAGTCCTAAATCCTAAGACTGTAGTCCTAAGTCCTAAGACTATAGTCCTAAGTCCTAAGACTATAGGCCTAAGTCCTAAGACCATAGTCCTAAGTCCTAAGACTATAGTCCTAAGTCCTAAGACTATATAGTCCTAAGTCCTAAGACTATATAGTCCTAAGTCCTAAGACTATAGTCCTAAGTCCTAAAACTATAGTCCTTATAGTCCTTCGACTATAGTCCTAAGTCCTAAGACTATATAGTCCTAAGTCCTAAGACTATAGTCCTAAGCTCTTAGACTATAGTCCTCTTTCTCCTCCTCTTTCTCCTCCTCCTCCTCTTTCTCCTCCTTCTCCTCTTCCTCCTCCTCCTCCTCTTCCTCTTTCTCCTCCTCCTCTTTCTCCTCCTCCTCCTCCTCTTTCTCCTCCTCCTCCCCTCCTCTTTCTCCTCCTCCTCCCCTTTCTCCTCCTCATTCTCCTCCTCCTTCTCCTTCTCTTCCTCTATCTCCTCCTCTTCCTCTTTCTCCTCCTCCTCCTCTTCTCCTCCTTCTCCTACTCCTCTTTCTCCTCCTCCTCCTCTTTCTCTTTCTCCTCCTCCTCTTTTTCCTCCTCCTCCTCTTTCTCCTCCTCCTCCTTCTCCTTCTCCTCCTCCTCCTCCTCTTTCTCCTCCTCCTCCTCTTTCTCCTCCTCCTCCTAAGACTATAGTCCTAAGTTCTAAGACTATATAGTTCTAAGTCCTAAGACTATAGTCCTAGCTAAGTCCTAAGACTATATAGTTCTCAGTCCTAAGACTATATAGTCCTAAGTCCTAAGTCCTAAGTCCTAAGTCCTAAGTCCTAAGACTATAGTCCTTATAGTCCTAAGACAATAGTCCTAAGTCCTAAGACTATAGTCCTAAGTCCTAAGACTATAGTCCTAAGTCCTACCACTATAGTCCTTATAGTCCTACCACTATAGTCCTTATAGTCCTACGACTATAGTCCTAAGACTATATAGTCCTAAGTCCTAAGACTATAGTCATAAGTCCTAAGACTATATAGTCCTAAGTCCTAAGACTTTAGTCCTAAGTCCTAAGACTATAGTCATAAGTCCTAAGACTATATAGTCCTTATAGTCCTAAGACTATAGTCCTAAGTCCTACCACTATAGTCCTTATAGTCCTACGACTATAGTCCTAAGATCGACTATATAGTCCTAAGTCCTAAGACTATAGTCCTAAGTCCTAAGATTATATAGTCCTTATAGTCCTACGACTATAGTCCTAAGTCCTAAGACTATATAGTCCTAAGTCCTAAGACTATAGTCCTAAGTCCTAAGACTATAGTCCTAAGCTCTAAGACTATAGTCCTCTTTCTCCTCCTCTTTCTCCTCCTCCTCTTTCTCCTCCTCCTCCTTCTCCTCTTTCTCTTTCTCCTCCTTCTCCTCTTTCTCCTCCTCCTCCTCCTCCTCCTCTTTCTCCTCCTCCCCCTCCTCTTTCTCCTCCTCCTTCTCCTCCCCTTTCTCCTCCTCCTTCTCTTTCTCCTCCTTCTCCTCTTTCTCCTCTTCCTCCTCCTCCTCTTTCTCCTCCTCCTCCTCCTCTTTCTCCTCCTTCTCCTTCTCCTCCTCCTCCTCCTCCTCTGCACTGACATTGTATACAAAGACACTAAATATTCTTCTTTTATGGCAGAACTCAGGAACATAATGTGTTGACACTCATGAATTCAGATTCAAACTTTAGTCTTTAAATATTAGGGTTTGATGACACTGTTTAGTTTTGTCTATCGCAAACTATTTTTAATCTTATATTATATTAGCTATCGACTTTTTAAAAATGTAATATTTATTTTTTGAATAACTAAATTATTTGTTGGATGCATGCATACATATAATCAGATTACTTTTGTCATAAATATGTTACCGGGTATTAATTTTTTTAATTGTAGTTGCTTCTTAAATTGTGCTTTAATGTATAGTTGTATTTTTTACTAGACTCTGGAGGTGTGTTCATTAACACATCTTTTAAAGATGTGTTTGGTAACACATCTTAAGGTCCTCTTTCTCCTCCTTCTCCTTCTCCTCCTCCTCCTCCTCCTACGGTTAAAGCAGGAGAGGGGTTGCTGCGTTTATGTATTTCTAGTTATAATAGTACTAGAGACTGGGTTGAATAAATATATATGTTTTTCGCCCTTCTCAGAGCCAATTTTAACCCTCGCCTTCGGCTCGGGCTAAAACGAGCTTGAGTCGGGCCAAAAACATACTTATGCCCGCAAACATCAACTCTATTTTTATATTATATGACTATTTGATTTGATTGGTTCCTTAGATAATTTTATATATACACAAAATGAAAGTCATGTCAGTATACATACAACAAGAAGGATAATACTACAGAACTATACTCATTGTTGAAATATATCGTGCAGGTATGTTGTTAGAAATTGTGTTAAGCTTTCATTTGATGTATAGTTTAAGTTACCATGTTATGTAACTTTTTAAAATGTTCAAAATGTTCGGAGCAATGTTCGTAATAATATGACATTTACTGCTCACAAATATTATAAAATTTCAAATGTGAGGGATATGTCAAACAAAAGCAATTGAAAAATGCTATTTGGGGTAGAGAGTTCAGGATTCTAGCGAAACGGAAAGTACTTTAAAAATGGGAAAACATATGCCATTTTGGTTTAGTTCGCAAGAAATATGGTGGCGAATACGAGCCTAATATGCACTTTGTCAAGTTTTCACAGAACGTTTACAACCCTTGTAGTCATATAATAAACTACTTAATATTGACCTCGCTTGTTCGGTCTGTACTAGTGAAATATCGGCCCTCCGTTTCCAGCACGGACCTCGCTTCGCTGCATTCGCTCGGCCCGTACTAAAAACGTCGGTCCGATATTTCACTAGTACAGACCTCACGCTCGGTCAATAAGTAGTAATTATATAGCTCTTTAGCATATACCTCACAGGTGAATAGTGCTCTTCACGCAATCTGATTGGTTCCTCTAGCTCGGGATATCCTGCACTATCCACCTGCGGGCAAAACAAAATGGCGGCCAGTTTTGCTTTGTGTTTACCGAAGCAGGAGATTTTGTTGATAAACAAGGCTGATGTAGTAGAATAACGAGAAAAGTCAACAAAATTAGGTAGAAGAGTGTCCACAGGTATGTTTCTTTACAATTTTCTAGCCATTAATATATTCAAAAGTTGTAAAAACTGTTTTGTCGACAAATATATCGAGTACGCCAAGTGCCCAAGTTGCTAGCGGCCGTGTCTTGTATAAAAATACCGAAAATATATAAGAATGTTAAAGTTGTTATTTCATTTATGAGGTATATGCTAAAACATATTCACCTCAGTGCCGGTGAATAGTGTGGATATTCACCTCGCCGAAGCGCTTGGTGAATATCCAGCACTATTCACCTCCATTTCGGTGAATACTTGTTACCTATCCGAGCCTCGTGCATCAGCTCAATGGTTAAAGCGTCTAAAGCTGGATTTCCATCCAGTGCTTTTTGTCGCGCGATCGACTTTTTGCGATCGTTTTCAGTTGAATTGTGAGCCCTCGACTGGAACGGATCCGGTCGAGGGCTCACAATTCAAAAGAAAGCGATCGCAAAAAGTCGAGAGCGCGACAAAAAGCTTTGAATGGAAATCCGCCTTAACAATGCAGTCATTAGAAGGTTGCAGGTTCGATTCCTGTCTGGAGCACAGAAACGTTATCTGACTATTTGATCTAGACTGCATGCGAACGTCTATCAAACGTCTGTTACAATACACCAAACTCGCATGCACATAAACTACGCGCATACAGCATACGTTTTATTCGTAAAGGGACCGAAAGCTATATATTTGCTATGTTAGTTGAACACGTTACCTTTAGACGGTAGAAGTAAGAAAATTTGTCGTCTTTTGTTGCATTTTCTGGATTTTCCTCTATTGTTGAATTGTTTAGCTCACACCTGGCACTAGCAGATCCCTGGTTTTGATAATTAAAGGATTGACATTGTGTATTCTCCAGGCGAAATGCAAGACAATGATGGGCACAAGTAATGTTGGAGTCTACATCAAGTATTTGTAGTACGTGGTCTGTTAGGCGAACTATAAGGAGAAAATAATTAAAAATTGGTAGAAAGTATATGATAGCAATGTCGATTGCAATAAGTATTACAATAGGGCGTTGTTCAGAAGAAATACCATTGTGAATTGCATTTATTATTTATAAGTTAGTCATAGGTTGTTTACGTACAATTTGAATTTACATTCGCATTTAAATTTTATACTTCCCAAGTGAGTAGGGACTATTGTGGAATATTTAAATTATATTGCCCGTACATATAAAAGACAGGTAGTCGCTAGTCCAACCTCGTACCCAGGCGTTTCGCTCCCAGCCCCGCGAACTCGTCGAGCGAAAACCTGGCATGGGCTGGTCACGTGCCTCTCAGAATCTAGGGAGGGGGTGGTAAGTACGTATTGTCTTGTGGTATAGTTTCGGTTTATTATAAATTGCCACGACACGAGATCACATATCATTTCGTATCATTTAACATGGCTTGATGTCGAAACAGTTTAATACACCGAAAAAGTTCTACAGTGAGGGAATTCCACGTTCGTGCTGCCACTTGTGTCTCAAGATTTGCGATGTAACTCACTGCAAAAATATCGCTTAGGTCGCCAGTTACTGACTCTTCTCGATTAATAACCTTAAGAACGGCAGCTGTTACTTTATTACACTCATTTATTTTCCTGAGCAGGAATTGAGCGAGTTCAGCGGCGAAACGACGAGCACAACAGCAGAAGGAATGATTGACGAGCTTCGACGTGATTGCCTCTGCAAGTATAAATTTCGCTCAGTGAGCAGGGAAGGAAGCAGTTGGTAAATCAGCGATTTCTCATATCCTGTAGGCAATACAGCGACCGTATCTCTTCGATTAAAGCCTATTGTTCAGTTCTCACTGTATAAGAATCGTAAGAATCGGGGACAGTCTATCCCCGATCGTCGGCGATTCTTACGACAGCCAGGTTCACACTTGTCGTGACTTGTCGTAATTCGTGCCAAAGTTTAAACTTTAAAGATGGCGGCCTTAAACAGACGGATGATTTTACACGGACAACGACACTCCCTGAACCCGAAGGCAGTTTGCATTTTTTAAATAACGAGAAAAGGCAGTGCGAATACTCTCATATCTTTGCTTGCAAGTATAAAGAACGTCTGTTTCATGACTGCCTTCGGTGGTATGCAAAGCAGCGATCTTCTTCCATCAATTTAATTTTAAATTTTTATCCTTGAATTGTGCGCTACTCCTATTATACAGACAAGGGAATTATTTTACAATTTCCATAAACGCGGTGTCTTCACCGTTTCTGAACTTTCCTGCTAGAGATTTCAGGTAGATTTCGCTGGACGCCATCTTGTATTATCGAGAATCATCCCCGATTGTCCCAGATGAGTGGTTTCCGTGTTCACACATGTCGTAACTAGTCGTAAGAATCCCCCATCGTCGGCGACCGTCTGGGATGCATTTTCCAAATAGAAATGATCCCGCCATTCTTGCGATGGGCTTCCGATCAGATCGGCGACTGTCTGGGACGTTACTTCAACCAAGTTCACACCTGTCGTAACAATCCTAAACGATCGGGGATTGGAAAAATCCCCGATTCTTACGATTCTTACGACAAGTGAGAACCAGGCTTAAAAAGAGCCTCTAAGCATGTGATTTGCTTTGGCTTTAAATTAACATTTGTATACTCTTTTTGATAGAAAACAAAACACGAACGTGTAAACGACCCACTCCCCCGTTAGTATATCCAGATTTTTTGCCCTAGAAGTAGAGAAGGCCTAATAGCATCAAACCAGAAGAAGCCCCTTGACAGGAAACAGCAACGGAGTTTCACTACGATGCACGGGAGTGAAAGAAGTCGGTTCGAGAATCGTCGAGTCTGTGTTTGCTGTGAAAAGACCAGTCATCGCGTGTGGGATTGCCGCAGATTTACTAAAGAATAATTGGAGCGTGGATCAGAGATGAAAATTGGCCAAGGAGAGACAGCTGTGTTTTCGTTGCCTCTGTGGTAATCATCAAGGCAAGGATTGCATCAGATCGAAAGAATGTGGCATAGGCGACTGTAAGAATATACTCATCACAAACTACTGCATGGACCGTTAGATACGAAGCTAAACAAGAATAACCAAAAGCAGACAACGATTAAGACCCCAAAGAGCAAAACTATCCGGATTCACATTGTTTTTTATTCCCATGAGGATGAAAAACAATGTGAATCCGGATACTTTTGCTCTAGTGTAAACGGGATCTAAGACGCCCGAACGATCGCTGAAAACTATTCCAGATTCGCAAGCAGTTGGTCTATCTAAGCCGGACTCCGACGCAGCATCAGACCAGCAGACGTATATGACAACTCTGGCATCTGCCGAAGTATCCGAAGAGTCGTTATCCTTCCGAACAGTACCTGCGTGGCTTAAGGTAGATGGAACGAAACTGAAGGTCAACGCTGTGCTAGACGACGCGAGCAGTGCATCATACATGAACGAGGAAGTGGCAGGCGCTCTTGGGCTATCAGTTCTATATGAATCAGTAACCGTTCAAATCTTAAACGGGAGCGTTGAAACATTCGATGCGATGCCAGTGGATCTGATCTTGGAAAGCAGTGACGGGAACGTGAAGGTTCCGTTCAGCGCCTTCACTTGTCCACGCCAAATTACCGGGAAGTACAGAGTGGTTGATTGGAGACGTCATCAAGCCCGCTGGCCTCATTTACAAGTGTGTAACCTCCCCGAAGCTGCTACAGATTCCGTAGTTGACGTGCTGATTGGCCAAGACCATATTGATCTGCACTATTCGCGCTGTGACGTCAAGGGTCAACGTCAATTATAATAATAATAATAATAATTATAATAATAATAATAATAATAATAATAATAATAATAATAATGTTGGTTTAATGACATATTCTCGCACATAAATGTGAAATACAATACGTTTACAATCACAAATATTTATAAAAATATTAAAATTTAAGGGTAATACTAGATTATTTACATATGTTTATAGTTTGTACGATATTGGCATAATAAAATGTTGTATCATCATATGTTCAAACGAACAAAAATGAAATAGAATATGTTAAAAGATCAGTATCGTTTATAAAGTATATACGCCATTGCTGGGAAAAAACTTTTTTTATACCTATCAGTTCGACATATCATTAGGGAAAAGTTCGAGTTGTTTCGCAATTCATATGAGTGACATTCCGCGCGTACAGGGGGTAACAAATTATGTAGACGCGAATCCGGGTACCGTATTCTTTTTAGCACCTTCAGACAAAGTTCCAATCTTCTGTCATCGAGACGATGGCAATCCTCAGCAACCAAAGCATCTTGGTAATGCACGCCTGGAAATATAATTCGCATCGCACGCTTCTGTACCCGTTCAATTTTCTCACTGAGATTAGTGAGATATCCAGGAATGCTATTAGTCCATATAACAGAACAAGACTCCAGTATTGAGCGCACAAGTGCGAAATAAATGCAAACCAGATCGTGGGATGGAAGACCTGCACGTTTAAGCACTCTTTTAATGTGTAGGCGCTTTGATGCTTTACAGACTATTTCATCAATATTATCATTCCACAGTAAATTGTCCTTTAAAATAACTCCAAGCACCTTATAGGCTGAAACTTTCTCAAGAATCGTACCATTAACAATCAATGGCGTAACATCCGGTATATTTTTCAGCGGGCAAATTAACATTTCCTTACACTTCTTTGGGTTAAGATTCATCTTATTATCTGTAGACCAGGCAGAAATTATGTCAAGGTCAGACTGCATTGCCGATATTTTGCCAACATCAAGAGTCTCAGATATTGTGACATCGTCAACAAACTTCCAGTGGTTTGATTTTAACGGTGATTTTAGAGCAAGGTCGTTGATCATTATTACAAATAGAATCGGTCCAAGCTTTGTTCCTTGTGGGACACCAGCATGAGTTGTTTCCCAATGTGATATAACTGATCCCAATTTGACTGCCTGACGACGTTCGGTGAGAAAACCGCAAATCCAGCGAATTAGTGATCTTCGAACACCAACAGCAATCAACTTTTCCACTAGAATGTTATGATCAAGATGGTCGAAGGCTTTACTAAAATCTAGATAACATATTCTGACGTATTTTGCTGGTTGATCCAAAGAAGAAAGCCAGTTCTCAAGCATGTCTAATAAATAGTAAGTGGTGGACGAACCTTTCAGAGATCCAAGCTGTCACGGAACTTCATTAAACGATGAGATCCTACCTGGCCCTAAATTACAGAACAGTTTGTTCGACGTGCCCATACGTTTCCGCCGTTATCCTGTAGCTGTGGCGTGAAAGGAAATGTATCTACAAATTCGAATTCTAGAGCAAGACCGTTCGTATTTCCGATTCCTGTGGAGAGACCTAGAGCCACAACAGAGACCAGACGTATACGAGTTCGAGAGGATGGTCTTTGTCGATGCCTCCGCCCCGTTCCGGGCCCAGTTTGTATCATGCACAGGAAAATGCCGAGATCCAAAGAACCGAGTTCCCACTTGCCGCTGAGAAAGAATCCACTTACATGGATGACTCAATGGATTCGGTCATGACCGACGAAGCTGCTATTGAATTGTACCAACAGCTAACTGGCCTTTGAGGAAAAGCAGGAATGGAACCTCGAAAGTGTTTGTCTAACTCCTCGACGCTGCTAGCAGTTATTCCAAAAGAATATCGCGCTTCTATAGAATTGATCTGAATCGAAACAGTCTCCCAGGAACCAAGAGAAAGACCAAGAGAACAATCTTGAGCAAAGTAGCAACGGTCGTTGATCCCTTGGGGTTCCTTTCTCCCTTCATCGTCCGTGCGAAGATTATTCTCCAGGAATTGTGGTCCAAGGGATTAGTGTGGGATGACTCAATCGATGCGGAAACCTACAATCGAGTCAAAAACTGGTTGGAAGAACTCGAAGTTATTCAAACCATCACAGTACCGCGATGTCTGCATAAGTCACCAGATGTGACGTCAACGATGATCCTTACTTTTGTCGACGCCTCAAACGACGCTTATGGCCCAGTCAGTTACTTTCGAACTGACCACGAAGATGGAAGTGTCAACGTGATTATCATTGCATCAAAAACGCGAGTATCCCCTCTGGCGGCGACGAGTACTCCACGCCTAGAGCTGCTAGTGGCTGTTTTGGGACTTCGCTTGACTTCTTCCATCGCAGTAGCACTTCGTATGTCAGTGTCACAAGCAAGGTTTTGGAGTGACAGTATGAACGTCCTATACTGGATTTGAGGAAAAGGGAGGCAGTTCTGTCCATTCGTAGCAAACCGAGTCGGAGAGATTCAGAGTCAAACGGATCCCGAGCAGTGGCAGTACATTCCTATCAAAGAAAATCCCGATATGTGTTCTCGGGGGCTTGGAGCCCGGGAATTAAGCAAGTGTGATTTGTGGTGGCATGGCCCAAGATTTCTGACAGCGAAAGAGCAAGAATGGCCACGGAGCAAGATTGAAAAGGGATGAGACGTACCCACGGAAATGAAGACCAACTACACCACATCACATCTCAGGCGCTACGCCCAGTGAAAGACCGTTCCAACGATCCAACCTGGAGACTCAACCCTATGAAGTGGTCAAACTGGACGCGGTTAACCCACGTTCTAGCATGGATTCTAAGATTCGTGCACAACTCCCAAATCCCAAATGGGGATCGACAAGCAGGATCATTAACGTTTGAAAGAGTCGAAAAAGCGCAGCGATGTTTCATTCGAGATGCTCAAAGAAGAGAATTCACTGAGGAGTATGCAGCAATTCGTGATGGCAGATCTATTCCAAGAAATAGTCAATCATTGAAGCTCATGCCGAAGATTGATGATGATGGAGTTCTAAGATGTGACGGTTGGCTATGCTATGCGGAGTTTCTACCCTACGGCGTCCGATTTCCCATTATATAACCAAGAGGATATGTTGGGTGACGAAGTTAATCGTAAAACATTATCATTAAGTCGGGAAGCATATCGCAGGAACCAATCACACTCTTGGAAATGTGTCATCTAAATTTTGGATCATTGCCTCGCGGGAAGAGATTCGTGCCTGGGAGAACGAATGCAACGAATGAAAGAGAAGACGAGCAAAGGCCGCCCACTAAGTAATGGCTCTGTTGCCGACAACGCTGTTACGTTTACCCCTATAGCATTCACTCGAATTTCAGTAGATTTCGGAGGTCCCTTTCGGAGGTACCGTACAAGGTCGAGGATATCCGCAAGAAGTTATCAGTGACCAGGGCACTAACTTCGTTGGAGCAGCACGAGAACTACAGGAATTAGTGAATCAACTAGACGAGAGCGAAATTCGACAGAAGACCGTCGACATTGGGATTAAATGGAAATTTAATCCACCGTTGGCCCCTCACTTCGGAGGCGTCCACGAAATTATGATCAAAGCTGCAAAGAAAGCCATCTACGCCATTCTTCGCAACGCCGATGTAAACGACGAAGAATTGATGACTGTTTATCGGACCTGAGGCTTTATTGAATTCCCACCCACTTACCACAACACAACACAACACAACACAACACAACACAACACAACACAACACAACGCAACACAGCGCAACACAACGCAACACGATCATCATATTAATTACCTTTCTTTGATTCTTGAAAAAAAGCTTGTCTTCTCTGCTTTTGTGAGTGGTGGTAGCGAGATGCAGCTGCACTGCCGTCGTTTCGAAACACCATATGAAAAAGATCAATGAATATAAAAGAGACGACCAAACGCCGTAGAGACATCTCGACTTTAATTCTGCCTGTAAGCCTACAATCTGAAAAACAAAAAAATGACATGTTATGTGTGTATTCCTTAAAAAATAATCTATAAAAAGACGAGAGTCAGACTGCACGCGCGCACATCGCAGCGAAAATCGCCTGCATGTGAAAATCCTTAAAATTCTAGGCTATAAGCACTCTACCTCTCATTTTGGGCATAAGGTAAAACATGGACTGGACTATTTTTTGGACAATTTTTTGGACTATTTTTTGGATGATGCAATAATTGCAATTTGTCGACCAGAAAAATTATAATACAGGAATGCCACCGAAACCTAGACTCGGCTACCACAAGTAGCCCGAGTAATTAATGTAACACATGCTGATTGTGCAATAAGGAAATTGTATATAGGGTCACATGATTTAGGGATATAAGAATAATATAGGAATGAATAATAAAATAGTTGGAATGTGAAGGCAAGGTATGCTATTTGTGTTCAGTAGAATACTAAAATGACTATAATGATATAATCGTTCCGTTCAAGCGATAAAACCGATATCACCTCGTCCCGGCTCATATATGATAACCTATACTTATATACAGCTGCATGTTGAGCTATAATTGATGGAGTTGATGAATAAGAATGGAGAGCAGCTGTTTCTATAGCTGTTTACCAGTCCGCTAATTAGGGCCTTTTTATATGGAGCCGAGTTACCCGGCTAGGCGAGTTACCCGGCGAGCCGAGTTGAAAAAAGATGAGAGTTTATATGAGACGAGTTATTATAATGGTTTCACATTCCATGAGTAGTTCCCTATTGTCTTGATAAGCGGCGCGTGCGCTGTTGTGACGAATTCAACTCGGCTAGCCGAATTACCCGGCAAGAGAGTGTTTATATGGGATTAATTTATCTTTCATACATATTTTATCCACCGTATTTGTGACTTGAAGAAAAAGCTTTAATAAGGGCCTGTTTATATGGAGCCGAGTTACCCGGCTAGCCGAGTTACTCGGCAAACCAAGTTACCCGTCATGTATAGAAATTCAATGCTATCCCGGCAGAGTGTTTATATGAGACAGGCGGGTAACTCGGCTAGCCGAGATCCCGGCAAAACAGCCGAGATCTCGGTATGCCGGGATGAAAATCAACCTCGTACCCAGGGTCTTATCTCCGCTCCCCGCCCACAGCGGAAATAATACCCTGGGTACGAGGTTGGATGAAAATATGTAATAGATAAATCCCGAGAACCAAGGCGTTTAGCCAAATATAGTCCGAGGGGCCGCAGGCCCCGAGGGGTTTATTTGGATAAAAGCCGAGATTCGAGGTAATTAACTGACTTAAAACACGATCAAGTCGGTTTTCTTGGGGTTTTTTCTCGGGATTTATATCCCATAAATCCTGCATTATAAATTCATAGGGTGCCTGTTACAACTATCTCGTATGGTAACGCCGGTAGCGCCCACATACGGGAAGGAGAGCAAGGGTTTGCTTTTCTCTCCACGTAGTTTACGAGAGGAAGGCAAACCAATGAAAATCATCAAAATCTGTTGGTTGAGTCAGCAATTTATTACGCTGAACGTTGAGCATAAAATGTGGGATTGATACTGCATCACATGCCCAATGCTGTAATGATAGATCTGGTACTAATTATTCATACTAATTAGTCAAACAAGCTTGTAGAAGTCTGTGTATGTGTTCAATGAACCTTTACGTACTTCTCAAGTTGTTTAATAAACTATTAATCAAAGGTTGCTTTGGAGTCTTATTATTTCATAAAATCCCGTTAACATTTGACATAACAATGTACTTCGACACTCGGTAAATGCTATCTTTTAGAAAACTTCTTCAATCGTGTTTTAAGTCGGATAAATACCTCGAACGTCGGCTTTAAGCCAGATAAATCTATGTGGCTTAAAGCCTCCGTTCTCGGTATTTATCCTATACTTATTTAATAGTTGAGGAGGTTTTCGAAAAAACATATAATTACTATATATATATTGCCCTGTTGACCAGGGCAATATCTATATACAGCGCCTTGAATTTTTAATTATCGGTTCTATCGTTCTATCTATTCTATCTAGAAAGAACAAAGAAAACCGACTCAACTATTGAATAATCTAGTAAAATTTATATGAAACTTATAATATCTGACTCTGAAAAGTTTTATTTTCTCATTATTTCGCTGTTTCCCGAGACGAAGTCGGAAAAAACCCACTGAAACACAAAGGTATAAACCAAACTATAACTAGTTTTTCGAGGGATGAGACATTAAATGTTTTGTTATATAGCTGCGTTTTTCGCAACCTTTTATTCTACATTACGGATTCGCCTAGCTTCCGTCCACACGTAAACGATGAAACGGTCATCAAAAACGCAACTTTCGAACTGACGGTCTCCAACAAAAGTAGAGTGCTGTGTAGTGTGTTATTATCTTTTTGGAATATGAGGCAAAATAAAATAGCCCTAACATGCAGGAGATTATTAACACGAATATACGTTGCGTCCATCAGTTTTCGCGTTGTTCTTATTGTTTATAGAGAGTTGATTAATTACACGAAGCGCACAGCATCATAAAAAATAAATACTGTAATATTTTACCTGTTATATAGCTGCCAAGACTCTTTCTTCTGCGCTAGTGTAAGAACGTCTTCGGACTTTCAGAATTGACGAATTATTTGAAAAGAAATTGAGTAGCTTTTCTGTTTACTTTATATAGGTCTGTTGTTTACAGTGCTTTTGCCTTTTCACAGCTACAAGTACAATAAGAACATAGGAATCTAATCATCTAAATTGACAGTCTGACAGATAGGGATGACATACATTCTTATGACGGTTGCCGTATCACTGTAATTACCGAATGCAATTAATGGAACAATCTATTCAAAATAAAAGTTGGGCACATGAAAGTCATGACTCATGAAACCAAAACCCCAACAAAATAAACAAATGATAAACTAGATGAGCTAGTTAACAAATAGATTCCATTTTGCCGTTGTCTGTTCAGTTATGGATGCACAGATGACGTCACAACGTGGTAAGAACAAAAAAGTGGCACACGAGACGCAGTCGAGTGGGTCACAGATGTTCTTACCACGTTGTGACGTCTTCTGTGCATCTATAACTGAACAGACAACAAAAAAATGGAATCTATTTGTTTTATACAATACAAAAACTTAAAAGGTTTTTATAAAAACCCTGTCGGATTTTGGGGCATGAAGAAAGAAAAAAACGAGTCAGCTGACGTGATCTGACGTGATCCATGTGTCTGTCCTCTAATAGATCATGGGCAACAACCAATGAAAACACGCATAGCAACAAGGGTATTGTATAATTATAAATAGCACATGGCACTCTGAAATTAGTGCAGTACGACGTGGATTCAACGTGAATTTCCGTGAAGTATAAAACAACCCACTGTCTTGATTAATCGTGCCTAAAATTGCCAAAAAATTAAAATATTTCACATAATGTTTCAAAACGTGAAAATTTCAGTCATTTTTGGTGGGGGGCCCTGGGGCATGTGCCCCAAGGTTAATCCAGCCCTGCCTGCAATGCTATCAAGACCTTTTTATTTCCATTGCGTAGACAATAAAATAGCTTTCACACTGCACTTCTATAGTTAATGGCAATATCGTAATTACAAACTCATTACTCCCTGCTGTATTCAAAACATTCCGCCGCCATAAGCAACCAGTCCTGCATCTGTTGAATTAAAATTAATTTTGATCGTCGCTTAGTAAATAGCAATAATTGTTCTCTGAATTGTTCTTTATCGTTATTATTAAAATGTTTGAGTGCGTGCATGTGTTTATTATCGATATTATTGGTTTTAAATGTTTCTTCAGTTTATAACATAACAAAAACTATAGAACGCAGCAACTCCTCCAATAAGTTATTAAACAACAGTAAATTCTATGATTATTAAAAGCTGTATGTATATATGTAGTGCATGTGGCATGTTTGCGAGTTAGGCCGTGACGGTCCGTTCATATGAGGTGAGTTAGCCCGGTTCTAGGACTGATTTTATATCACGAAAATCTTATTGCGATTATTTGAGAAATGCAAAATGACAAAATTGGGTTTGTTTTTCTGTAGGTATAGCACGCGGAGTATTATGATTCCTTTTTGTAGTCAAAAAAAGATTTTCGTGGCATAAAATCAGCCCGGTAACCGGGCCAGCCCGCCTCATATGAACAGCCCATTTGTCTTTTTTCTTATAAGTTTATATATATCTGCGCACCATATTGATAATTATTTATTCAAATATCTTCTGTACACTATAAGCATGCACATTTAGACGCACCTTTACTAAGTACTTTACTCTGCATCTTACTCGTACGCTTTCACTAAAGAGTTCTATACCTCTTTAATTTAACACAGTCTATAAATATTTAATGACTCTGAAAAAATAATTCAACATGACACTTTCACCTGCAGAGCACTGCTTGGCATGCATGCAGTCGATTTTGAACGTATATGTAGTATAGATATATACTGGTTGTATTTAGAATGTGTTGTAAAAATTGTCAGTGTGGTCAAGTGCAGCGGTGTAGGCTACATAGCGTGCGATGCAGCCCAGTATTATATTGGAAGGTTTATCGGGACTCCTGATAGTGATGCCGATTTATCGTGAAAAATGACTTCCCACCCACCCACCCAATTCTGAGCATTTGCACTGCAGCTCTTGTCGTATCACCGAATTTTCTCCCCATACCTTAATAGCGATGCGATATTGTTGCAGTGTGAAATAGAATACTATTCTTGTGCAAAGTTTGAATTATTTCTACCTCTTAGTTTCAGATATAAGTTACTCGCATAAATCTTATTTTTGCCTGTGTGAGTAAATGACGTGACAAGGCACCTAATAGAGAGCTTAAGCATACAGGCGTTTTAGAGCCACGGACGGCGATTGAATTCAATAGCATTTTTCATTCAAAACAATGATAATGAGCAATTTAAAATTCTAAGAGCAAAGTGAACACCGTCGTCGTTCTACACAAGACGTCATTGAGAGCATTTTCACGTTCTTGAGACGACGGGAACATCTAGAACGTTGAGGCCTGTCATCGTTGTTTTACTATACAATAGACATGCTTTTAAAGTAAAAAACTTGTATTTTAAGGGGGATAATTTCATTACATTACAATATAAATATATACAAGATCTGTATTTTTATATAAAGATGAAATTTAAGCTTATAAGCTAACAGTTTATAGATATGTGATTATTCATAGCCTTTGTTTTGGGTAAAAAAGTCTTTCCAAATACGCGGTTCAGTAGTTCTGTATTGTATTCCTGTTCTTCCGGTCACCGTCCGTGTCTCAAAAACGCCTAATATGCTTAAGCTCTCTAATTTACATTTTTCACAAACCTGAATATCTCGAGAAAGAGACAATATATTGAGCAACTGAAACGCTGGTATTCATCATTTGGAAATTATATTTTACTGAAATCAAAATTAAATACACGATAAGATTTTCTCGTCATAGTGCCACTTTAAAACTTTGTTCTCCGGTACAAGCTAACTAAAGCAGTAAAGCGTATAAGCGATATAGTAACGGACTTAACAGTTCCATTGCAAAGTTTTCTTTTTCTTCTTTTCTTATTTCCTTTCTTATTTTTTGTGCTTAATAGTACGTGTAAGTGATATATGTAACACTGCATCACTGCGCAATATTTCAAGTAAAACTCTTACCCTATTCAAAAATAATTCAATTCGGTCGACTAAATTACACAGGCGAATTTGGTATAACAGTTTAACTGGCGCTTTACGAAACACAATCACCTACCTCTGACTGCCAACGTTTGCCATTGGATTAATGAAACTTACTGATAAAAAGAGAATGGTGCAATGCTATCAAGACCTTTCTATTTCCATTGCGTAGACAATAAAATAGTTTTCACACTGCACTTCTAGTTAATGGCAATATCGTAATTACAAACTCATTACTCCCTACTGTATTCAAAACATTCCGTCGCCATAAGCAACCAGTCCTGCATCTGTTGAATTAAAATTAATTTTGATCGTCGCTTAATAAATAGCAATAATTGTTCTCTGAATTGTTCTTTATTGTTATTATTAAAATGTTTGAGTGCGTGCATGTGTTTATTATCGATATTATTGGTTTTAAATGTTTCTTCAGTTTATAACATAACAAAAACTATAGAACGCAGCAACTCCTCCAATAAATTATTAAACAACAGTAAATTCTATGATTATTAAAAGCTGTATGTATATATGTAGTGCATGTGGCATGTTTGCGAGTTAGGCCGTAACGGTCCGTTCATATGAGGTGAGTTAGCCCGGTTCTAGGACTGATTTTATATCACGAAAATCTTATTGCGATTATTTGAGAAATGCAAAATGACAAAATTGGGTTTGTTTTTCTGTAGGTATAGCACGCGGAGTATTATAATTCCTTTTTGTAGTCAAAAAAAGATTTTCGTGACATAAAATCAGCTCGGTAACCGGGCCAGCCCGCCTCAAATGAACAGCCCATTTGTCTTTTTTCTTATAAGTTTATATATATCTGCGCACCATATTGATAATTATTTATTCAAATATCTTCTGTACACTTAGTCAGAATTCATGCAGAGTAAATTAAAATCTTTTGTGCTTTTTGCCTTTCAGCCTCAGGAATATTACAATTATCGTTCGGAGAAAAACAGAGAAAAACTGTTTGTTGCTGCCGATTTTAATCAGTGTAATTTACATGCAGTGCATGTAACCCTTTGACTCCTATAAGCACGCATGTATAGACGCAACTTTAGCATTTTACTCTTGCTAACGCCAGACGATTTTACTCGTCAAGGGAAGACACCTGGTATAGTCAAGGGGTTAAAAACCTATCTCAATGCTTAACCCTTTGATTCCTATAAGCATGCACATTTAGACGCACCTTTACTAAGTATTTTACTCTGCATCTTACTGGTACGCTTTCACTAAAGAGTTCTATACCTCTTTAATTTAAAACAGTCTATAAATATTTAATGACACTTAAAAAATAATTCAACATGGCACTTTCACCTGCAGAGCACGCTTGACATGCATGCAGTCGATTTTGAACGTATATGTAGTATAGATACTGGTTGTATTTAGAATGTGTTGTAAAAATTGTCAGTGTGGTCAAGTACAGCGGTGTAGGCTACAAAGCGTGCGATGCAGCCCAGTATTATATTGGAAGGTTTATCGGGACTCCTGATAGTGATGCCGATTTATCGTGAAAAATGACTTCCCACCCACCCACCCAATTCTGAGCATTTGCACTGCAGCTCTTGTCGTATCACCGAATTTTCTCCCCATACCTTAATAGCGATGCGATATTGTTGCAGTGTGAAATAGAATACTATTCTTGTGCAAAGTTTGAATTATTTCTACCTCTTAGTTTCAGATATAAGTTACTCGCTTAATTCTTATTTTCGCCTGTATGAGTAAATGACGTGACGAGGCACCTAATTTACATTTTTCACAAACCTGAATATCTCGAGAAAGAGACAATATATTGAGCAACTGAAAACGCTGGTATTCATCATTTGGAAATTATATTTTACTAAAATTAAATTTTATATTTTACTGAAATCAAAATTAAATACACGATAAGATTTTCTCGTCATAGTGCCACTTTAAAACTTTGTTCTCCGGTACAAGCTAACTAAAGCAGTAAAGCGTATAAGCGATATAGTAACAACGGACTTAACAGTTCCATTGCAAAGTTTTCTTTTTCTTCTTTTCTTATTTCTTTTCTTATTTTTTGTGCTTAATAGTACGTGTAAGTGATATGTGTAAACACTGCATCACTGCGCAATATTTCAAGTAAAACTCTTACTCTATTTAAAAATAATTCAATTCGGTCGACTAAATTACACAGGCGAATTTGGTATAACAGTTTAACTAGCGCTTTACGAAACACAATAACCTACCTTTATATAAACTGCCAACGTTTGCCATTGGATTAATGAAACTTACTGATAAAAAGAGAATGGTGCAGTGCTATCAAGACCCTTCTATTTCCATTGCGTAGACAATAAAATAGCTTTCACACTGCACTTCTAGTTAATGGCAATATCGTAATTACAAACTCATTACTCCCTGCTGTATTCAAACATTCCGCCGCCATAAGCAACCAGTCCTGCATCTGTTGAATTAAAATTAATTTTGATCGTCGCTTAATAAATAGCAATAATTGTTCTCTGAATTGTTCTTTATTGTTATTATTAAAATGTTTGAGTGCGTGCATGTATTTATTATCGATATTATTGGTTTTAAATGTTTCTTCAGTTTATATAACACAACAAAAACTATATAGAACGCAGCAGCTCCTCCAATAAATTATTAAACAACAGTAAATTATATGATTATTAAAAGCTGTATGTATATTTAAAAAACTCATTAATAATTCATGAGGAAAACACAAAAGAAATCAATACCGTAGCAGAGGTTGTAAATCGGATACAGAATCGTCCTGATTTACATAAACTTTAGCTTCGATTTTCTCGGCTAAAATAGAGTATATCGCTAAAATAGTTGGTGAACTTGATTACTTAGATGCATTTGTATTTTAAGAAAGATACAGCATTCGCAGCCGATCTGTATCTGATTTACTACGGCTCGCCTTGTAAATCAGATACAGATCGGCTGCTCATGCTGTATCTATTACATGTAGTGCATGTAGCATGTTTGCGAGTTAGGGTGACGGTCCGTTCATATGAGGTGAGTTAGCCCGGTTCTAGGACTGATTTTATATCACGAAAATCTTATTGCGATTATTTGAGAAATGCAAAATGACAAAATTGGGTTTGTTTTTCTGTAGGTATAGCACGCGGAGTATTATAATTCCTTTTTGTAGTCAAAAAAAGATTTTCGTGACATAAAATCAGCCCGGTAACCGGGCCAGCCCGCCTCATATGAACAGCCCATTTGTCTTTTTTCTTATAAGTTTATATATATCTGCGCACCATATTGATAATTATTTATTCAAATATCTTCTGTACACTTAGTCAGAATTCATGCAGAGTAAATTAAAATCTTTTGTGCTTTTTGCCTTTCAACCTCAGGAATATTACAATTATCGTTCGGAGAAAAACAGAGAAAAACTGTTTGTTGCTGCCGATTTTAATCAGTGTAATTTACATGCAGTGCATGTAACCCTTTGACTCCTATAAGCACGCACGTATAGACGCAACTTTAGCATTTTACTCTTGCTAACGCCAGACGATTTTACTCGTCAAGGGAAGACACCTGGTATATTCAAGGGGTTAAAAACCTATCTCAATGCTTAACCCTTTGATTCCTATAAGCATGCACATTTAGACGCACCTTTACTAAGTATTTTACTCTGCATCTTACTCGTACGCTTTCACTAAAGAGTTCAAAACCTCTTTAATTTATCACAGACTATAAATATTTAATGACTCTTAAAAAATAATTCAACATGACACTTTCACCTGCAGAGCACTGCTTGATATGCATGCAATCGATTTTGAACTTATATGTAGTGCAGATACTGGTTTTATTTAGAATGTGTTGTAATAATAACTTAGGCAAAATCGTGTTAATTTATATAGTAGGACACGGGGATAAAACGTACTTTTTTTCAAAATTAAAAATATTAATTGTATTCTAAACCAAAGCACAAAGTCACTAAGAGGTTTACATATTTTAACCAGGATGCGCATATTAAAATTAAAAAGGAAGATGTTTAAGTTAGTATGATAATTGTGAGTCTATGGCGGCCCAAACACTCGTATGCATGTGTTTCCTGCCATTTGTGGCAATTGATCGAGTCGTACGTACCAGTCGTGAACTTCGTTACTTGATACCACGTGTGGCCAAATTGCCAGTATAGGCAGTATAGGCCTATATTACTTTCTAATTCACTTCGTTCAAACGAATGTAAATTATTTCCCCCTTAAGGAAATAGTAGAGTTTAGTTGGTCTCTCCTGTGCTTCGAGAGTTTTTCGCAGGGCTCTGCGGTTTTCCTCCCGCCCGGTAAAATCAACACGTTAGGTCTTAGCTACCCTGGGTACCAGAGGCTATGAGTTTTGTTTGGGAGAGGGAGAGCCTCTGGTGTCGCGAGCTTCAAATCTCACTTTGGCGAGTTCAATATCTGAACTCGGTTTTTGATTGGCCTAAATTTCTGAAAGCGTTACTACTGGTTAATCAAAGCAAGTCACGCGTGACCGTGAGTAATTAAAAATATTAAAAACTTAAACCACTACACCTCTGAGTCTCGGATTGCCGTTTCAGCTCACTGAAATACCAAAGCGAAAGTCTAGTTTTTGTGAACAGAGGAAGTCCGATAATTATTCTTTCCACAGTGAGTTGGAATTGTGATAAAATCCATAGTTTCCTTATCGAAAACGAAGTAACGAACGAGTGTGCCAGACAGCGTGCTTTAATTCCTGTCGAGGAATGAACAAATATCGTAACATAGAAACGTGCGTTTCAAATTTCACTCAACCGTGAGAACTGATCAACAGGAAGTAACTCACTAAAGTGAGATTCGAAGCTCGCGAGACCAAGAGGCTCTCCCTCTCCCAAACACAAACTCAGAGCCTCTGGTACCCAAGGTAGGTCTTAGCTTATGTCGTGCACTTTTAACATGAGCCCCTGGCTCGGACGATTGGGCGACCACATCCTGTGCTTGCGACGTTAAATAAATCATTACTCATTACTCGAGCTTTTCTAGTATAGTAATCTTAATTTACAGGTTTTATCACGCTTTAGCATAACACAAACTCAAAACAGCAAATTATACCCATTTTCACTACAAAAATAACCATGCACCTATGCCTTAAAGTCTTTCGTAACAAAAAATGAACAATTGTTGAAACTTACGCTCTTTTTAACACTTTCCCTTCCACTATTATCATCATATTTAACCTCGTTGCCATCTTTAATTTAACCTCACTACCATCCTTCTTGGCGTCCCTGAGCTCCTGACGGCCTTCCTTGTTTGACCAGGTTACGCTTTTCAAAGACACCTTATCATCAAACTGATCAAACGCTTTCGACATTTGTACTTTGCTTTCAATACTGGGTCTCTGATATTTCTGCAAAGACCTAATGTCTCTGTGCCATATTCTCTCCATGATAAACTTATCTGGAATTCCTTTAGCCATACCACGAGTTGCTATTGTTGCTCTCAGGCTGTGATTTGTGCAATTGCCTTCTATTCCAGCATCTTGGCAAAGTTTCTTTGCTGTCCCGCCCAACGTATTATAGCCCATTGGATTTGAGGTGAACCAAACCAAAAAATTATAATAGTTAATTAAATTGTACATTTGTACTGAAAAATGTTGCTCAAGTGCTGTAAGACCAAGTAGGGTTTTATGTTCTTTATCGCTAAGACACTTCTAACAACAATCGAACAGCGAAAACGAACACCGGAACCCAGTGTGAGAACAAAGATTTTAGCTGAGTTTCCAGACCATATTTTGAATGACTTTGCTGCGATCAATCATAGCCAATCGACACTAATGCCGTACAGCCTGCGTACAGCTATACTGACGAAAGTCCGTCGGCAGCATGTTATTGGTCGATTAAGCTTCCTTCGTATATAAAGCAATTCATAAACAATTTCATAAACAGCTATCGAAATGGAGGATTACGAAACTTTTCTAAACGCAGTGAAGGACGTTAAACGGGTATTTTCTATATATGTTTTGAAACAACAAGCGGAAGCATCTATAAAACCTTTAAGTTTATAATTATAAACATACACCGTATTCATAAAGATGACTCCAATTTTATTCTTTTATGTGTATTTAAATTAGCCTTTCAAACCTCGTTCTTGTGTTTATAATTGAAAAGAAGTTTTACACAGGAACGAGGCCGGAAAGATTATAAATTAGCGGCCAAGTTCTTCCAACTTTCTCTTCTTTAATTATCGCGCGTGGCACTTTCGATCCACGTGCGATTCGTTACACACTCTCACTTTTGAATGACTTGGATACTGCTAATTCCAGATGACCGCGCCGTTGAACGTAACTCGTTAAAGGTGTTGTCCAGTCCGTTCTGCGCATGTACATGACTAATGTTTACATCTTCATTTACAAAAAAATACACTGATACCTTATTCAAGATCGTAAGCTTTTCTTGTTTCCTGTTCATTTTTGTACCCAAAACAAAACGTTTTCAAAAGATGAGATATCCTCGCCGAATCGCTTAATTTTCTGCCATGTTGCTCCTAACGGTTGACACTCAGCTAAGTACTTCATGTAATTTTCTACGAATGTCATGTTTTGAGGGCCCCCAAAACAAAGATAGACAGAATGGACTGGACAACACCTTTAATGTATTAATTGCATTCATTCAAGACAATTTCATCTAAAGTAGCTCTCCTGATATCTCAGATATTGTCAAAGATTTTCCACTTTCGTAAGTCTTTAAACTGCTGCTTACTTTCATCGTTTCAGCATCAACTGGAATTTGGAAAGAACTTTTTCCAGTTAATTTATATGCGAAATATTTCACTGGATACATATTATGCATGACGTCACGGTACGGCATTAGTGTTGATAAATCGCAGACTGTTTCTTTGGCGCTTCCAGGGGGAGTGGTCGAGGAGCAGTCTGCAGTATGTTTGTTAAATTGTTCGCACTGAATCAACAGCGATTGACCGCTTTTAGCGCAAAATGTAAGGTTTTCGACGCTAGACAGGGCACTGTTTTTAGCATTGTTGAACATTGTACATTTTGTTGAACTATATATACATCTTCTAGGGATTTTTGTTGAAGGAAAATTTGGAGTGCGAGAATATATACATGTTAAAATGCGGTGTATATTCATGTGACATGTGAAAGAATTCTCTAACTTGTTTCAATTTATTTTCTCACGCTTTCGATACTTTCCCATTTCCGCTTCTGTAGTTGGTTGTGTATTACTGTATTTCTGTAGCCGCTACCGAAGCGTGAGAAAAATCTTGCGATACAAGTCGCCAATTCTTGATGTATATTCGTCTATTGGTATCGATATTTGGGATAAACATCCATTGTATTATGAATAAATGCCATTTAAAGCTAAATTATACTTTTTATGTACAGTTTTCAACAAAAAATTTTTTCTCAAGCTCCGGTAGCGGCTACAGAAATACAGTAATACGCAACGAACTACCGAAGAAGTGGGAAGGTATTTCCATTTTGACTGTAACTGTTACGCAAATTTTGGATGTGTACACAGCAATTGCAAAACTAATGTATATTTTTATAGTTCATTCAAATAACTAACTTTAATTTCCCACAATTGCTATACATAGAGAATATTTACATTTTAAGGTGTGGTATATATTATTTGACACTTTTTTGAAGTTATTGACTCTAACCTGTTTCAATGCGGTTAACGGTTTTTTCACATTTTACTTTATTTTTCAATACTTAATATTAACTGTTATGCAAATAAATGCATAAAAAATGTGTACCCAGTAATTGAAAA
The DNA here is from genome assembly GCA_035771165.1 of Paragorgia papillata. Lineage (NCBI taxonomy): Eukaryota > Metazoa > Cnidaria > Anthozoa > Scleralcyonacea > Coralliidae > Paragorgia > Paragorgia papillata. The sequence goes on from JAWNZC010000406.1 coordinate 2,620,615, forward strand.
TATATATATATATATATATTAGTAGTAATGCTCCACACTACAATGCCGCCTCATTAAATGCTCAACTTACTATTTATGCATACATCATCCTAACCCTAAAGTCATTAGTATTCATTTTATAGCGGCGCGTTACGTCATAAGGGATTGCGCCTCATTAATTATTCAACTTATTATTTATGCATACGTCATCGTTCTCAGGCCCCTTTCGGACCCTCTAACCTTAGTGTATAGAGTAAACGATTCCTTGGATGAAGAATCAATTCGAGAAGGTCGTGGCTAGATGAACACCGCTGCCAAACGTTTTGCGCATGCGCGACGTCCGAGCTCGTCCTCAGAAAAAGAGCGGGAAAACACTGAAATATTTGGACTGGTCCGAGAGTCAGACACAAAAGTTAAAATTATAAGCATACCACCGAAAAGATAAGGTAGATAATTTGTGCATGGCTTCTTTGTCAATATTGCAACATATTCTGAAATTACCCCTTCGTAATTTTCTTTACCCTTTTTTTAAAACACAAATGAATAGTCGAGTCTTACTTAGTCTTCGCTCTCTGGTTGTTGTCGCCACGGCTTCTCTTGATCTTTATTCTAGCGAATTCACGCATGCGCAAACGCTTGGCAGCGGTGTTGGCTAGATGGGATACTCACAGTTGAGGTCTTCCTCCTCCACAGGCCCTATTGCATCATGGACAGGTCACACTGTTGAGAGGGCCTGCCAGATCCTGTAAACAAAATGGTGACTGATCCCATTATGCACAGCGAGACTAGGCCCTAGAGGCGATAGTTTTGAGAGGGCCTGCAAATTGTTTCCGGCCGCTGTTCGACAAACGTACGTCCAAGTTCTTTAAACACTGTGACCCACCAGGAAATTCGGTCTAAACTTTCTTACAGATCATGACAATGAAGAAACCAATATGTTTTAGAATTACCGACCTTCTGCCAATAATATTTTTAGCGACAAAAAGGAATTGAAGGGGGAAATATCTGCCGAACAAAAGCAAATTCGACGGTCAGGAAAGTAACAGGTTTTTCGTATTGTTTTTTTGGTTTATTTAGCTATCGAAGACTGTCAACTGTACAAGAGTTAATGAGATTTAATTTTGTTAAATTGTAGGCTATAGTGTAGCGTAATTCAAGTTTCAGTTGTTGTGGAAACCGAAAAAGTATAAACCAAAGAGTCTCTGGGTAGACTAAAGTGTATTTTCGTTGATTATTCCGGCCAAAAGTTGAACAAGTTCAACCGTAATTGCTTTCTTCAACAATTCCTGCATTTTAAAGCTAGGATTCGTATGTCATAAGTCTTCAATGGCCTTCAAAATCTTCGGATATAGCCATGGCTATTAACAATTGTAGTTAATTATGCAAATTTATTCCGTGCCAAGTTTTGCCAAATTTTTTACAGGATCTTGCAGGCCCTAAATTCAGCGTGTGTGACCTGTCCATGATGCAATAGGGCCTGTGGAGGAGGCAGAGTTGAGATCACCGCGAGGTACTAGGTCCGAGTCAACTTCGGAACAATCATCGGGATTCGGATTTTTGTACTCGGATTTTTCAAAATGGCGGCCACAATTTCAATCCAAGGAGTGATAAAACTCAACGAAGACAATAGACCCCTCAATAAAGAACAAAGTAAGAATTTGTAAGAATAATAAGATTTAGTAAAATGCTTGTAGTAGTCTAGACGAATTTTTATGGCTCATATAAAATAAAATGTTGACAAAGATATAATATATATATTTATAAAATAGGTTGCGTCTTACGCACGCTGTGATTGGTCAATTACCGTGTTTATATCAGGCTATGTAAACACGGTTGTGATGTCACGGCACATTTTTTAGCCTTATTTCATAAAAGAAATAGAAAATGGATGCCCTGTGTTTATATAACCTGATGCAAACACTCGAGTGAGTTGGGAGAATTCGAAAGTACTTATGTAAACCCTCGCCTACGACTCGGGTTCACATAAACTTTCGAATTCTCCCAACTCACTCTCGTGTTTGCATCAGGCTATATAAACACGGGTGGCCATTTTCTCTTTCTTAAATATATATACAGTGGCGTGGTGGCAGGGGGGGCAAGGGCCGCCCAACTGGGGTTGCAGAAGGGGCACCGAAACTAGCAAGGGCTCCAAAACTATTTCTTTGTATAGCTATGTCTTCAATGGGGGGATATAAAGATCTGAAATCTGTAATCTTTTGTGTTTTCTATGAAGTTTTATAATCTTGAGAATTCTGTAAAATCTCACTCCAAAATGCAGGAAATGGCATATCAGAGACTCTCAGACCCCCCCTAGAGGTTTGCCGCTACTTCGCCGCTTGCATTGGCGTGGTCTTTGAGAGAACCCGTTGTTTGTTGTAATATTATATTATATTGCTACTTCAGTTATTTTAAAACAAAAAATGTGATCATTTATCAAATACAGTAATGTCTTTCTTTCATATTTTTTTTTTTGGGGGGGGGGGGGGCATCAAAGCTAATCTGGCCAACCCAGCCTGAAACTTGCCACCACGCCACTGTATATGTATATATATATATCACTTAATTAATTAATCACAATACAGTACAGGAGCATGAATCTTAAATGGACTAGACATAAATGACATAAATACTAAGTCTCTACCATTAAATCCAAAGCCCTAAACACTTCTGAGCCACGGTGCGTAAAAAACACGGTCTAATACACCTGCTGGGAAATTAAGATAACTTGAAGTGTATGCATGGTGAAAGTATTTAAAAGCTTTTTCTCTTCTTGTTTAACTTATGTGCTGATTAATTTATATCTTAATTTCCCAGGTGTATAAGACCGTGCTTTTTACGCATCCGTGGCTTCAGAGAAGTGTTTAGGGCTTTCAAACTACTGCAGGTGTACTAGTTATCTAGTATGGGACCTCGTGTCTTTTTGTAGTTGCACCTGCCTCTGGGTAAATTAAAAAAAACCCTAAAAAAAACTATGTTGTTTGAAAAGAATACTAATTCATTTTCTAAGGGTTCCTGTTTTTTTATTCACACTGTATATATATATATATTAGCGATAATGCAACGCTCACTACCCTTGTGGAAGTTTGAGCACCCTGGGCCCATGCGCACTTCACGCTATCTGAATGTACTTCACCGATGCTGTCCCACATGCGGTTGTCACCGACAATCGCATGTGTATAAGTAATTGATGAAATTCATTCAGATTGTTCCAAGCTACACTGATGAGCTGTTGTACAGCGAAACACCGTGTCTGTAGATTGAACTATATATATATATACAGTGGCGTGGTGGCAAGTTTCAGGCTGGGGTGGCCGTAACGGAAGAACGATCAGTGATTTTAAATGTATTGACTTGTCTAAATACAGACGAATTAATGCTTTACCATGGTTGCTAAGTTTCCTGCTACTGAGAATGATATTTGCATATTTCACGTGTAAAAACGCATTAGCAATTTAAACAAACGAACGAGTCTAGGCGACGTCAGAGCTTTGACAAAGGAATCCTAATTAATATGCTAGTTGTCATAGAAAAGATCACGGCGTCGTTTTGCTTGGTGTATCATTTGCTTACTGTTCGTCGTCAGAGTAAAGCTACGCCGGTTACACACGCCGATTTAATATGTCGCCATGGCATTGCGACATAAATCGGTGTGTGTAACATACCCAGTCGATATGTATTATGCGTTGCTGAAGCATTGCAACGAAAATCTGCAACGCCGCACAAAAGTGTAACATACCTGTCGCCGATTTGTGTTGCAATCATGCCAAATTTCGTTTGTTCAAGCTCTGCCCATCCTTGATTTATTTTTATAGTTGATTTTTCTTCAACACAAATTGACGTGCAGAGCGGGTGACCGATTTATTTCGCAATACCTTGCGACACAATATACAATAGAGGTCCACGAGACTCAAGAGAGTGGTAATATGTTCCAGCACGGCTTTATCTCAAATATATTTTAGTGCACAAAAGAAAAGCGCTATTAAAAACTTGAAAAGCCGCGATGATCTTGTTTGTCTAACTATAGGTGATTGGCCATAGATGTTGGTGAACTAATTTATAGTTCATGCAATGCGTCGATTCTGTTTCATGTGCCGCGGTTAAGGTTACTGGCCTTGTATATTAAATGACGGCTACGTACTATTATATTGCTTTAAAATTAACTACGTATAGTTATTAGTTACCTCGAAGTTAGTTACGTCCGTCTCGCGACTCGCGGTAACTAAATAACCTATACTATTTGTGGCGCTTCAGTGAAACTTAGCAAATTGCCTGTTCTATTCAACCTGGTGTGTCAACTATAGGAAATCATCTCAAATCAATTCATGCACAGTGGCTACATCTCATAACTCGAAAAAGCAGGTTAAAAACCTGACAAGTCAACACATTTTTTTTGTAATAATACTGACGAAGCCACCAGCTATAAAAAATTAATAAAAACGCAATATTTCGCTCGAGAAAGCTTCTCACACTGTTGTGAATTAAATACGGATGCATTCAAGCGTCACGATAAATGATAGTGACATGTATAGTCCTTCCATGCAATGAAAGAAAGAAATGTTTAGCAGATATATTTCCAGAGTCTTTCTCTTCATATACTTTACATATCAAAATCAATTCATATATATAATAGTGACTACATGTATCTCGTAACTGGACAAAGCAAGTTCAAATCAAATCCATGCAGTCAAGTTAACATTTTTTTGCAGTTATACGAACAAAGCAACTATAGCTTAAAATTAATAAAAGCTCACACTGTTCACACTGTTGGGAATTGAATATGTCATGCGAACGTCACGATAAATTATAAGGACATGTAGTTGTACCGCTGAAAACGGCTATAAGCTTGCGCAAAAAATCTTCTAAAATATATAAAAATAACTAAACGGGCCACTGCATGTTCCTTTATCAAGAAAGCCTGAGATACAAAAAAGTGATCTTTTCAGTATTTATAATGTTGTTAATGATTTCAACGAAAAAGTCTCTAAGGTTCAATCCTTTTGAAATAAAAGTTTATATAGCAGATATATAACCATAGAATCCTTCTCACCTTGTCTTAGTTTTATCGATGTCTTTAACAATAACATCTTCTATTCCGAATGCCCTGATAAAAAAATCCGCATTATATAGATTCTTTCCCGATATATCCCTCTGTCATCCCCATATCTATTTAAACTTGTCTATTCCTATCGGGTTATTGAAGCGCTTTGTGAAAGACGTATTTCCAACATAGATTTTATCGGCACACTTTGTACAAATTAGAAGATAATAGTCGAGGAGGAGAAGCGAGAAAACGTCGACCACGTAGCACTCCCACTACACAATAGTTTTCATTCCAGATTATAATAGGCTGATACCCATAGAACATTGCTAGGTCAGTCGTACTCACAAATTGTGGGGTCAGTGGCCTGCTACATAGAGGGGATGGGTGGTCCTTACATTGACAGACTTAAAGTGCACATGAAACGAAAATTAAGTTTGCCTTATTTGAAAGAACACTTAAAATGATAGAGTAACATCTTTTGCAGTTTTTCGTTTCCTTGCTTCGTTGTTGAGATATTTCAGTTTGTTTGAAATGTAAATTAAACAACTCTTAAAACGGTTAGATTTTTCATAAAGAAACAGAAACGCATAGCATACTTCGGTTTTCGTAATGTATCAAAGTAACAAAAAATGACATTTCGAGCTTTCTTTTGCGTTTAGTTTCGATCATGCGATCTATCAACTCGATCGTCACCTTCCGTTTTGCTTTTTCATATCATAAGAGTTTTTTTACGAGCATAATCTGTGTGATGTTGTCTTTTCAATTATCTTCGCTTTCCGCGTTGGCCGCTCGGTTTACGCAAGTCAAGTCTAAAGTCTCTAATTATCAGACATGCATGGATCATGCACGGTAGCGCAATTTTTTGCAATTCCGGTGCAATTTTGGAATTTGTCCACATTTCGATTTCTGTTGTGTGCCTACTTCTATAATGAGCGAATGATCGACAGAGTTAAAGCAGAGCAGAGCAGGAGAAACCGAAGAGAAAAACATCAATCATGCATGCGTAACTTATAAGGCGCGTCCACAGCTGCATCGTTTGTCCAAAAATGATTTCGCTCAAATAATTCTGAAAAAAAGATGTGCATTGCTTTCGTGTTAATGCAGTCTAGTTAACAGTTTAATACTTCTTCAGACATGCATATAATATATTTAGATACAGCTAAAAATATTATAAAAAGTGCGAAATTCATTGCAGGAGCTGTTCAAACTGTTATAAATTAAATATGTGATTCAAAACAAAAATAGCTTACTTTAACTATTATATTTACACAGGTTAACTTGTACATGCAGAATTACGGAATTCCCATACTAACCAATTTGTAAATTACAAATGCATACCAAGCAAAATATCATTAAAAATTTAGACAGATATAAAAATACTAAGTTTATGTAAAATATTCATAGCGGGTGTTCCTATATGATCATATAGGAACACCCGCTCTGATTATTTTTACATAAACTTAGTATTAGATTATAAATGTATAGCGCGGAATACCTATAACAAATTATATGCTAAAAATTAAATATCCTCCTTTCCCTTATATATATATATAAAATTATAAAGAAACTAGTTTTCTTGTCTGTAATGTCTTAACTAAAATTGTTATAACATTAAGGTGCCTATAGACAGCAAAACCTTTTCTTTTTTGTTTTTGCTTTCAGTATAGTGTATATAAGTAACGAGTTGTTTCCTTTGGTGGCGTTTCTGTGTTCGGTTAAAAAAGATTTTAAAGATTGTGTGTGCAAGGAATTACTATAGGTGTATATTTTAAAACATTGATCAAGATTCTTCCCTATTCGAAAAAGAAATCAAAACAAATTCCTATATAGGTATTCTTAATATTAGATTTTGACTTATATTCCAAAAGGAAATACAATACTGCATGTATTCTATATAGGAATTCCTATAGGATCGTTTGCAGATATACATTCTCACCAGTATTCCAGTTTGGTGTTGTCCCCTGTTTCTACTATGGGACTTGCTCCTTTTTGAACTGCTTATATACTTTAAGTCATTCCTGTCCGAGGGCTTACCCAGAGTCGGAATAAAATCACCTGGCGTTAGCCAGAATAAAATACTAAAGCCCGATTCGGACAGGAAAGAGTTAAGTATACACATGGTGTTGCAAAGATAACAACATAGAGTAGTAAGGACGAACGAAGGCGAGTTTTTTGTAAAAACCGTGGGGTGGCCGTGTATAAGATATCAAAATGGATTTTAGAAAACAAATTTTAAAAATTCAACTATACTTCATTCAAAAAGAAATTCAAGAATCGAAAAAATAATTATTATATTGTTACAAGGGCTAAAATGTGACGCTCTATATCCACGAAGACGGTTTATATATTTAGTGACGCTTGAACAATCAACTGTTGAATGACACGTGAATCATGAAAGTAGTATATATTAATGCGTAGGATAGAAAAACATTCTAAAGTGACCCAAGTTTCATTGACATGCCTTCTACTTTATTGAAAAGTGATGTTTTGAATGTGTTTTGAAGCTATGGATAGGGCGCTTATATCTATACCTTCGGTTAGGTCGAACTCAAGAAAATTCGGGGTTCAAATTCGGCAAAGACTAGTGACGATGACAATGTTTGCTAAAAATTTAATAAAAAGTGCATTATTTCTCGCAGAAAACCTGCTCAAACAGTTATAAATGGTCTACATCGTGATATCTTATGCAACACAAAAATATTTAACTAATGTTTGTACAGGTTAGCTCGTCGAAAATTAAATTTTTTAGAACAATTCTATATAACTGGTTCTGTTACCTATATAACCTACGCGGGAATTAATAATACATACAATGCATATTACCATAATTCATAAGTAAGTGTAAGGAAGTCTAAAAAGTGTAAAACCTTCATGTATATATATGTATATATATATATATATATAATCAACAAGTAGATTTGGTTTACTTGATCGCGATAAAGTGCTCAATACACAAGTAAACGAATGTAGAGCAGAAATATTATTATAAAAGGTTAAAATGGATAAAAACAGTAAAAAAACATGCAGTTACTCAGTGTTTCACGCTCAGTGGCGATCATCAGACTAAAGATTAGAGGCTATACAATGTGCTTAAGTAGGTAAAAATTTGACGTTTGCATAAAATTTATTTTCATCACATTTTTACCTACTTAAGCGCATTGTATGGCCTCTAATCTTTAGTCTGATGATCGCCACTGAGCGTGAAACTCCGAGTAACTGTTTTTACTGTTTTTTATCCATTTTAACCTTTTATAAAAATAATAATAATAATAATAATAATATATATATTATATATATATATATATATACGCTGCTTCTGTTCAGCGTCGAGTAAATATTCAGAAATAAAAATAACTTGATATAACGTAATATGTTAATATAGTTAATAGTTAATATATATATATGATAATACGTTGACCTAACGAAAATCTCTGGTGTACTCCAGTTTTTATATTTTCAAGACTTAAAGTGCAGCTATATCAAAATCCAATCGTGTGCAACCCTAATAATAGTAACTATACGGTAGTGATTGTCTAACTCTTATCCTATATAACTTGATAATATTCTCAACAAGTTGGTATCATATATAGACATATGTAGGCATCGAAGAGTCTTCTTATAAATTTAACAAATGCAGCCCACAAACAATATTCACTGCCGACATGCATCAGTTTAATTTTGTAAATCACGAAATGCTGACGTTGTGTCGATCTATACAACAGTGAAATCAAAAAAAATATCTTGCTTACACAGGTGGAAAAATGTCATGCAGGTCACAAATTTAATAAGACAATATTATCGCCCTGCGTGCATGCTTGTCAAAATTCCAGGCAAAATAATTGCGTCCTGTGCAATAAAAAAGAGCGCAATATTCAGCTGCCTTATTAGTTTTCAGTTGTAATTTTAACGTCCTCTCTAATTAGCATCCTTAAACTATATAAAGGAGCTGAGATATGATATTTTAACAAGTTGTCTTGTAACTAAAACTGAGACCACGTGTAATATGAAGACTTTGGTAGTGCTGATTTTGTTCGCGGGGCTTCTGGCCTTCGCCAAGGCAAACGAATCCTACGACATCGAATTGGAAGACGTGTCCGATGAAGCTTTCGAGGATTTTGAGGTAATTAAAGCGCCTTCATATACTATTTATCTTTATTAAAAAATAAAAGTATTTACAAGTTGACACTGGCTAAAATATTTAAGAGAGGACGTTTCGATCAAGATACTATGATCTTCGTCAGAAAATAACAAGGACTAAAATTGTCTTTCAAGTTATAAAACAAGAATTTTTGACGATGCATAATTTATGATAAAAAGTTGAATAATACTACTATATAGGAGAACAAAGAAATAAGATAAAACGAATAGACTACAAACAAAGGAATAAACTATAAAAGTATGTATACAAGATGACCTAAGAGTTAAGAATAATGTTGTAAACAGGCGGAAAAGCGACATGTTCGTTAATGGAAGTCGGTTCACGTGCAGAATACCATGCTTCAATTCTAAAAACAATCGTTGGTTCCAACATTCACAGCGGTCAAGGATTTGAACCTGTTTTAAATCAATGTTATGTTTTGTTTGAAGGTAATTTTGTGCTAGTAATGAGTTCTTATCTGACTTGGAAATTGCTCTTTTGTGTTCCTTTACTCTTGTTTTTAGCGCTTTGGAGGTTTGTCCAATGTAGACGCAGTCGCATTCATTACAGTTAATTTTGTAGAGGACACCTGTAGTGCAATCACGATTGAGTTGGTCCTTAGGTTTCTTGAAAATTGAGCCGATGGTTTTTACTGGTTTTTGAGCCACTTTGATTCCATGCTTTTTAAGAACTTTTGTGATTTTTTCTGAAAGGCAATTGACGTAAGGAAGTGTGACTAGGATGCTTTACTTTGGCGATGGTTTAAACAACTACGTAGAAACTGTTTCGGGTAGCCGTTGGCCGAAAGAGCGTTGAAAATGTGACCAAATGCATTAGCCTTGTCTACAGGGGTGGACGGTATATTCTTCGCGCGGTCGATTAATGTTCGGGCAACAGAACGCTTGTGCTTTACTGGGTGAGCCGAAAGAAAGTTGAGATACTGATCTCTATGGGTGGGTTTACTATACACGGAGACCTTGATGGAGCCATTTTCTTGTCGCGTAGTTAAGGTATCCGGCCAAGAAAGCAATGGATCTATTGTTTTTATTTCTTTGTTCTCCTAGTATTATCAGTTATTCAACTTTTGATCATAAATTATGCATCGTCAATAATTCTTGTTTTATAACTTGAAAGACAATTTTAGTCCTTGTTATTTGTTGACGAAGATCATAGTATCTTGATCGAAACGTCCTCTCTTAAATATTTTAGCCAGTGTCAACTTGTAAATACTTTTACTTTTTAATAAAGATGTATATATATATATATATATATAAAAGTAGCGTGCTGCGTAGGCAGTGTAGAAACAACAATCGAAATATAGTAACTTAGTTTAGATATACTACCGAAACAGAGAACGTAGGAATCTAACGTTTCGAGCGAAGGCCCTTCGTCAGAGAGAAACGTTTCTCTCTGACGAAGGGCCTTCACCGTTTCTCTCTGACGAAGGGCCTTCGCTCGAAACGTTAGATTCCTACGTTCTCTGTTTCGGCAGTATATCTAACCTAAGTTACTATATTTCGATTATATATATATATATATATATATATATATATATATATATAATAGCAATAATAATAATAATAATAATAATAATAATAATAATAATAATAATAATTAATAATAATAATAATAATAATAATAATAATAATAATAATAATAATAATAATAATAATAATATATAATTATTATTTTTTTCCACAGCACCACAAAAGCTTCATTGCTCCTTGGTATCTTAAAAGGGTAATCACATGCACGCACTGTACCTGCATGTAATATTCATTTCTGTCACCTTTCTACACCGTTTTGCAATCATTAACACCATATCTGATAGTATTGTCAATATTGCATGTTTCCCATGAGAAAAATAAAGAGAAAATCTTATACAGTTTATCATATAAACACTGCAAGGAAAAAATAACTATTATAGTATATTGCCAGGTAATAAATTAAGGAAATATGTACTGCATGGTAACATTGCGATTTTCGAGTGCGACTGAGTGAGCTGCCATCCTTATCAAGATCCAACAAGAACACGTATACAGTTGTAAAAAAAATATATGCAACTAATGATGAAAATTAAATGTGTGTTTGTATTTTAAAGTGCAAGAAGATGAAAAAGACGGTTAAGCAATGCATCTGCAAATTGGTAAGTTGCACTACTGTTCTAAGTAAGAGTTTTATACTGAGGATGGAGGCCATATGCCATACATATATCAGGAGATTGCTCATTACAAATTCACGGGATGTAACTGCATGTATATACCAAGTATTTACAATTATTGGAATACGTCAGTTACGTGAGAAACTGAATTAAGAGAAGTTACTGGCTCAAATTTACTTGATTCGAAACTTGCGGCAAAAGGCGTAAACTTTGACTTGCCGATATGTCACTCGCGAGCGTTACATACGAGAAATACGCCACTCGGTTCCCGGATGTAGTGAAATATGGATTCTACGAGTGTTTTAGTTGTTAGTAAAATACTCTTCTCCATATAATAAATAATTATATATATGATGATGATAACGCGGTTGTTCTCCGAGTGAACGAAGCCATACCGGGTTTTGAGTTTTGGTTCACGAAATGTTAGACAGTGCTCAATACCATATATAGATAGAGCAAAATACAAAGTATGAAGTATAGTTTTACCTTAAAGTCTTCGCTACCAGAGGTTTCACCCTAAACGGGATCATCAGGCGACTGAAAAATATCGGTTAGATGACAATTTTTAGCACTAAAAATTAGAGTTAATGGACGATACTGGCCGCACTAGTCCTAAGGGTATGAGCTACTCGTCAAAAAAAAACAAAAAAAACCCAGTTCTTTGTCTACACGACAATATAGCCCTAAACGGGACAACTGTCTAAACAAAGAAAGACTCTATCACAGACTTTCATTATTGCTTGCCAAACCCGTAGGCTACTACGCCCAGTATCATTAATTATTGTTCAGATACTCTGTGACTGTTTGATTCATTCACAAATAACAATGGTACTATAGTAAAATATATTGGCATAAACCCTAGTAAAATTCATATTTCAATATCATTCCTACTTGGATCGCAAGCAGTAAAGACTGAAATAATCTTACGTGTTTTGACGTTCTTTATCCTTGATCTACATTCGTTCAAAAAATGCCACGACCTAGCAAAACGCGATCCAGATCACACGCCCGTCTTCAAAATCTACGTACTGTTAACGCAGCACAACCGTCAGTTGAAATACCAAGTAATCTCACTGAGCTAAGTATCTCGGAGTTGAAAGACCTTTGTCGCGAACTGAACTTTTCGAGCGCAGGAGGTCGACGAGTGCTGACAATGCGCCTTCAAAACGAGCGAGAACGTCTCGGTAGCAATTCGACGCAGCCCAACGAAGCAAATTCAACCTCGAGTCCAGCAACCGTCGCGCCAGCAGTCTCGCGTCCGCGGACGACCTTTAGCGACGAACAGGTAGCACAGATAACTGAAATCGTGTCGCAGTCGATCGCGTCGTTTTTCGAGGACCAACCGGCACCAAGTACTGGCCAAACCGTCCAACAACAGTCCAACCCTACGCGTACGGTCCGTACTGAGCAAGCGACCAATCCGCCGCCTCCAACACCGCTTGAAAGGCTCGAACAACTCGGACAGCTCCCATTTTTAACGTTAACAGAACTGCAGCACTCACCGCCGAATGCGCCTGTTGCCTCGAACCAGTCAGCTGACGGGGGATTCACGCCAGAACTTCCAAACAAGTATGTTCGTGACATCGAGAGTGGTGAGTTTTTTGAACTTGCTAGATTATTGCCAAAAAACCTTAATAAGTCAAGTGTTGGCTCTGATTACCCGGACAACGTAGGATTTACTATTTCCTCCACGGGAATCTCATTAACGCCTCGTAAACCGCAGGTCCTTACAAATATTGACGAATGGACAACCGCTTTCAACACGTATACTCTTATTGTTGTCCAAAAATTTCCAAATCGTGCGTCTGAAATGCTTCAGTATATGGAAATTATCCGTCATGCGGCAAAAGCGCATGGCGGACTAGGTTGGTGTATTTACGACCATAAATTTCGCTACAAAGCAGCCGCGTGTCGGACAATGTCGTGGGCCAACATTGACATGCAATTGTGGTTACGTATTTTTACGGCTAGTTCTACGCAGTTGCGCGAGGACTATTCCCTTTTTTCAAATGAACCCTCATTCAGAGCTGGGGCAACGAGGGACGGAATCTGCCACAGCTACAACAGGGGTAGGCCATGCCCTCTTGAACCAAACTGCCCCTATGTTCACCGATGCAACAGATTTGGCTGTAGGGGAAACCATCCTGGGTACCAATGTCCCAAATCCCGTAATGAAAACGTTCAAAACGAAGTCCAACCCTCCAGATCTGACCGTAGCTCCAAGAACGACAAAAGAAAATGGAACTCGTAGTTATTATTCTAGTCTTAATAGTAGCAGTAATTTAATACCTTTAGATAATACTATAGTTACGCCAATTCGCGTCGACGCGCTTGAAGATGCTCTTCGTGGGCATCCTGACACATCATTCGTTTTGAAACTTTGTACAGACTTGCGTTTCGGCGCGCGCCTAGGTTACGATGGTCCTCGCATGCCTAAATTTTCTAAAAACCTCAAGTCCGCCACTGACAATCCAACTATTGTTTCGAGTAACTTAGCTAAGGAAGTTGCTCTTGGACACACAGCCGGTCCTTTCACCAATCCTCCATTTGCTAACTTACAAGTTTCGCCAATCGGTATTGTACCCAAAAAGCATTCCGATAAATTTCGAACCATTTTTCACCTTTCGTTTCCAAAAACGGGCGAATCAATTAATTCATTTATTGAGAAAGACGATTTTTCACTGCAGTACATCAAAATCGATGACGCCATTGCGGCTTTGATCCGATTAGGCAAAGACACTTATCTTGCTAAGACTGACGTAGAGTCTGCTTTTCGTCAATTCCCTGTTCATCCTGACGACTGGGAATTATTAGGCATGTACTGGAATAAATCCTTTTATTTCGATAAAGTGCTGCCCTTTGGTTTGCGAAGTGCGCCATATATTTTTAACCAACTTTCTGACGCGCTTGAGTGGATTTTAACGAACAAATGTTTTATAAGTTATGTTGGGCATATCTTAGACGATTTTCTGATAATGGAACCACCAGATAGGACCGAGCCACCTTCTCATGCATGTCAAACAAGTCTTTCTAGTATGTTGTTAACACTTAATACGTTAGGCGTTCCTATTGCAGATCACAAAACGGAGGGCCCTAGCCAAGTCATCGAATTCTTAGGCATTGTTCTTGACTCACACAAAATGGAAGCTCGTCTTCCCTACGATAAACTGAGTCGTCTCCACACGGATTTAGAATTTCAGCACACTAAAAAGTCCGCTACACTCAAGGAGCTCCAATCACTGATAGGTACTCTAAACTTTGCCTGCAAAGTAATTGTCCCCGGTCGGGCATTTCTTCAGCGTATAATACAGCTTACACGGGGGGTTACAGCACCACATCATCACATTAGATTGACAAATGGTTTTCATGAAGACATTAAAATGTGGCAAACATTTCTTAAGGACTGGAATGGCGCAAGTTTCTTTTTAAACACTTTTTGGGAGAATTCTACAACACTTCTCCTGTATACAGATGCCTCTGGTACCCTGGGTTTCGGGGGGATTTTCAAAAATCAGTGGTTTCAAGGCAAATGGTTACCCCATCAAACTCTTGACACTAAGAACATCAGCATTGATTGGCAAGAACTCTATGCTATCGTAGCAGCTTCCTACATATGGGGACCTTTGTGGGCTCAAAAACGTCTGATCTTTTATTGTGATAACCAGGCTGTAGTTTCCATCATTAATTCTAAACGTTCAAAATGCCCACGTATGATGGATTTAGTGCGGGCCTTAACCCTTCAAACACTAAAGTATAATTTTTACTTCAAAGCCTTGCATGTTCCAGGTCATTCTAATGACATTGCTGATTCTATCTCCCGTTTTCAGCTAACCAGATTTCGGCGCCTAGCACCTCATGCAGATCAACATCCACAACCTCTGCCAGAGGAACTTTCTCGTCTTTAGACGCTGATTTACGTCGTTATCAAATTGCCTCGTTAGCCCAAGGTACGACTAAAACTTATAGCAGCGGCGAAAAACAGTTTCTGAAATTTTACTACCAATTTCATTTATACAAGCATGTCCCTCTTCTGCCTACTACTGAAACTGTTCTTATCTATTTTGCTGTTTTTCTGGCAAAGACGGTGAATCCTGACACCATAAAAGTGTATCTTGCCGCAGTTCGCCACCTGCATTTGGTCAATGGCTACGACCTTCCTATAGCCAAATTTCAACGTCTGAACTATATTTTACGAGGCATAAAGCGAGTTAAAGGTGTTTCTACAAGGACGCGTCTACCTATAACATTAGACCACCTCAAACTTTTTCACCGTTTATTGCATTCACGCAAAGTACCAACGCACGATGAAACAATGTTTTGGGCCGCTATTTCTTTAGCATTTTTTGGTTTTCTGCGGATTGGTGAAATGACTTGCTCCGGTCCTTTTAATTCCTCTACTCATCTTAGCCGATCAGACGTAAGCTTTCATAGTGACCAACACCATAAGGCTGGTTTTTTGCAACTCAACATTAAAGCTTCTAAGACCGATCCGTTTCGATCTTCAGTTACAATAACCATTGGCAGCAATTCGAGTATCTATTGTCCAGTGCGGGCTCTTCAAACCTACTTTTCTCATACGTCATCAAACCATGCGGGACCATTGTTTTGCTACTCGAACGGTGTTCCTCTATCACGTAGTCAATTTACTAAGGAACTGCGAACACTATTGGCTCAAGGTGGCTACAACACTGCACATTATGCTGGTCACAGCTTTAGAATTGGAGCGGCTACTACAGCCGCTTCACAGAGTTTGCCTCATTGGCTCATTCAAACACTAGGACGCTGGTCATCCGACTGTTATCTCAGATATATTCGTACACCGGTGAATGTTCTTGCAGACGTTTCAAAACGATTGATAGGGAAATAAGACTTAATTTACACCAATTTCGATTATACGTGCTCGCGGTTTTCGGTCTATGGGGATCACACACATTGTATATGTGTGATTGTGGAGGCAATTGCTCTAGTATGAGGTCGCAATTTTACCATAGACCTCACGTTTTCTTTACGGAATTTGGCAATCGCTCTGATTTCTGCATACGAGTATATGTCCTGAGCCAGATCAAGGGTCCAACTCGGAGTATATGTCCTGCAGGGCAGACTGGGATCCAACTCCATTGAGTATATGTTCTAGTCGCCTTTCAGGATCCAGCTCAAATCCGCGCGGTGAAAGTATATGTCTTGAGCAGATTAGGACCCAGCTAAAAATCAGCATTTGTCTTAATCGCCTTCCTCAAGATCCAGCTTTCAATTACGAGTATCTGCCCTTGGAATCTCTCAGGACCCAGCTCATCGCAGATAAACAAAAATATATAGAGCAGTTGCCCCACACTTCCATAACCCCACAAAAACATTGCCTTATTTACTGTGTCAGTATCAATCTTAACAGTATTTGGTAGTTGAGGACATTAATGGGCTGCTTAAATGCGTTGGTTGGGGCGTGGGTGTGGGCATCGAAACGTCCGGCGCATTCCTTTGGAGCGTGGGTGTGGGCGTCGGAACGTTGCGCGCATTCCTTTGATTGTTTAGGTTGTTGATCCGAAATCTGTTTTTGTGCCGACAGGTCGAAATATTTCTGATCTTTTGTTTAGTAAAAGTTTTTTGTCTGCCTTCATGATGAAAAGTTTTTCGTCCAAACATAAATTGCATCTTTTTTATCCTCCCGTGTAAGAAATTGAGTGCTTTAGTATAGACCAGGTTATGTCGAAACTTTGTTTTTTTTTCTTTTAGATTCCAAATGTATTTCGAAAGTCCCGTGTCATTTGAATACTTTCTATTCTGGAAAGATTTAGTATGGTTACGATATCGCTCTTTAAATGTACTTGCTTTCATGATCATGCCAATGTATTGCTTGGTGATGTTCGTGTTGCTTATGGAAATAGATGCCTTGTATACTATGTTGTTTGTCATGCATTGCCCACGTAGGGGGCAATTGTCCTTAATCCTGCAATTGCAACTGCTTGTAACTATGCTTAGTGGCTTGCTTTTCCTGATTGTGCGTGAATTATGTTTCGTGATAATAGACTTGACGTTGTTCATGCAACTATAGCTAATCTTGACTGTGTTTCTGTTAAAAAGTTTGTGAAGCTTGTGTCCTGGTGGAAAGTGCTCGTCAATAAGGCTAAGAAAGTTGCGTCCTATGTTTGTTTTGACATTTTTGTTAAATGGAGGGTTAAACCAGATGATATTGCGGTTTAAGCCTCCATTTAACAAAAATGTCAAAACAAACATAGGACGCAACTTTCTTAGCCTTATTGACAAGCACTTTCCACCAGGACACAAGCTTCACAAACGTTTTAACAGAAACACAGTCAAGATTAGCTATAGTTGCATGAACAACGTCAAGTCTATTATCACGAAACATAATTCACGCACAATCAGGAAAAGCAAGCCACTAAGCATAGTTACAAGCGTTGCAATTGCAGGATTAAGGACAATTGCCCCCTACGTGGGCAATGCATGACAAACAACATAGTATACAAGGCATCTATTTCCATAAGCAACACGAACATCACCAAGCAATACATTGGCATGACAGCAAGTACATTTAAAGAGCGATATCGTAACCATACTAAATCATTCCAGAATAAAAAGTATTCAAATGAGACGGAACTTTCGAAATACATTTGGAATCTAAATGAAAAAAAACAAAGTTTCGACATAACCTGGTCTATACTAAAGCACTCAATTTCTTACACGGGAGGATAAAAAAGATGCAATTTATGTTTGGACGAAAAACTTTTCATCATGAAGGCAGACAAAAAACTTTTACTAAACAAAAGATCAGAAATAGTTTCGACCTGTCGGCACAAAAACAGATTTCGGATCAACAACCTAAACAATCAAAGGAATGCGCGCAACGTTCCGACGCCCACACCCACGCTTCAAAGGAATGCGCCGGACGTTTCGACGCCCACACCCACGCCCCAACCAACGCATTTAAGCAGCCCACTAACCGATATTTTTCAGTCGCCTGATGATCCCGTTTAGGGTGAAACCTCTGGTAGCGAAGACTTTATATATATATATATACAAGGTTTCAAGTATTTTGTCGGAGCTTCAGCCCATTCTCTCTAGTTGTTCCGCTACTACTGAAATTTTTCCAGATAAACCGTTTGTATCTTATCGTCGACCGCGTAATCTCAAGAATTCCTTAGTTCGCGCTAAGCTCCCAAGTGTAAACAATTTGGAGCTTACAGGTATGTGCCCTTGTGGTAAAACCAGATGTCATATCTGTAAATTTATTATAAGGGGACGTACTTTCAGTGATTCGTTCTCGAAACAAGAATTCTATATAAATTATCGTTTTGATTGTGACTCAGTGGGGGTGGTGTATCTCTTATCTTGTAAGAAATGCAATAAACAGTATGTAGGCAATACCACTACTTCTTTCCGTAAGCGTTTTAACAACCTTAAGAGTAGTTTACAAGGGAATGGCAGAGGTCAGATAGGTATTCCAGGTGAATATTTGTATGCTCATTTTTTTTTCAAATGGTCAACGGGGGACTCTCTGATTTGTCTGCCACTATTATTGATAAAACCAATGTAAATAATCCTACTGAACGCGAAGGTTTCTGGACGTATACATTGAACACTCTTATTCCAATGGACTAAATACATGTGACTTCTTTTGATCTATTAACGTAACTTTATTTATTTATTAATTTATTCTCATTCATAATTTTAATTTATTCATGTTGTAAAACTTTTATAAATACTCGACCGCACCCATTTCAGGGTTATAGATCTCAAGAAGAGGCTGTGCCTCGAAACGTTATCAATAATAATGATGTTTTAAAAACTTAGTTCTCTGTTGATTTTATAGATATTTATTATATGGCTGGACTTGTTTTCCGGTCATTACGCCAAACGGCGCACCGCGCTATATAATTGGTTGCTGAGAGGTCCGGAAAAAGCCGTAATGCCTTCTCGGCACTGTGAGAGGGTTGATTTGAATGAAAATAAAAGCGAATTAGATATATTCGTTGGAAAATTTTGAACAATAATACGTCCTGAAACATCAGTGTTTCTTTTTATAAAAAACTTTATTTATAAAAGCGCGAAAAATAAAAGCCTTAATATAACAGGTGTAAACATGAAGCGAAACGAACAAGCTCAAAAGTAAGAACTAAGGTGAACAGCGACACCTGGTCAAGACAAACGTAGAACTAAAAACAGATAAGAAAACAAACCAAAAGCCATATAATAAAAGGCTTATATTAACCTCGTTTTCTCGGTCTGTACGGGAAAGTATTTGCCCTCGATTTCTCTCGCACAAACCTCGCTCCTTCGTCGCTCAGTCTGTACTGGAAACCTCAGGCAAATACTTTCCCGTACAGACCTCGAACTCGGTTAATAAGACTTTAATATACATATATATATATATATATATATATATATATATATAATAGATACATCCCTACGAAGGACAAAGGAAACCGACTCAACTATTAAACTAATTGTATTATACTTCCTAGTTCTAACCAAGCCATGCATATACTGAGAACTAAATAGGTAAAACCTTTGTATTTACACATTTCAGATGCTCGGCAGGTGCAAGAATAAGAATGGAAATTGTGAAAAAATTGAGAATAAGTGTGCCGAGGTTAGTATGAAGTTATTTTTCTGTAAACAAGGTAAATCAAGTTTTTGAAATGTTGAAAAAACACTTACGAACAAGTTAAACGTCATTACTGTCCGACCAACTACATGCAGCCGAATGCTACAGGTCGTTTAATATAACACATTTCACGTGTTAACTATTATATCAATTAATTGACGTGATCATGTATATATAATATCGGTTTTTAAAACAGTTTTCTGACTTTCTTGATTTTGACTCAAAATTACAATATTTAAGGTAACTCTTTTAATTCTTTGCGAAGTCAAAATTTGCAAATAGGTAGGGTCACCTTTTTCAGTATTTGCTTGGATAATACGACAAACACCTCGTATCCTTGCTGGACCTTCTTTTCATGTTTTCAAAATAACGATATAGAGAAAGCCCTGTATGCAAAAGCCGGTAATGCGTAAATCCCAAATAACCGCAAAATCTTGGATTATCACATGGATTATTCCAACTTAGCCCACCACATTGGGCGCGGGAGGGGGTTCTTAAGCAAACCAAACAACATAGAGGATTGTTTCAAGTCTTGTTAAACCAGACCAGAATTTAAAGTTATATTAAATGAACATTTAGTTGAATTATAAACTGAAATCAGATCTCAAAAATCTCCAGTATATACATTACGAACATGAATTTGCTGGATATTTGTTGCGAAACTGTTGCATACTTTACTTGTATTCATGTAGAAGTCTGATCACAAAGAGAACAACGGCAAAACTGTAGTTGAACAAGTACCAAGCGGACGACCAAGTGGAAGACCAAGCGAACGACCAAGCGGAAGACCAAGCGCATCTATGCACATCTAATGCATAAAAATTGATAAAACGAATCAGGTATAATTACTTTACTATATATACACTATCAGTGTATAGCTCATGCATGTATATATAGAGGATATTTTTAATTTAATGCCCTTTTAATCAATTTACTTCTGGTGATTATCTATTCAAATCTGATTATCTTACTTAATAATTGAGTAGATTATCACTCTGGAAAACGGTTTAACAATTCAGAGAAAACCTTTTCATTCGGTTGATTTTTTGTGCGTGTTCGACGTGTCCCTCGCCGCATATGCATCTTGCGATTTCGTTTTTTTCAGTTTACTCAGTGTTGAAAGGCAGAATAACATATAAGTCAGCAAGCGAGACAAGATGTACGAACCATTACTGTATTAACTTAGATCCTTGCGAGACAAGTTGCCGTGCGCAATCATTTCAAACAGTATAGAACTTGCAATGGTTTGTTCAACCCGACGCGCAACGATAGCCCCGTGTATAACATGCCTTTTCTACTTTTTACCGCAACTTAGAACATATTTTGAAACTTGCATAACATAATACCTTTCCTACAACACGATTACTATCCAATTAAGTGTTCTCATCTACCCACCCTCGAGATAAAGCCTGCACTATATACTGACAGTCGAAAACCAGACCAACAATAGTTGCAAGTTTCAAGATTTTTAACGCGTGTAAAACTTTCACATTGCAACTATAGTGATTTCTGTCCAAATGGTAACTTGTTTGCCAGCTGCACGAAAAAGCTCCACCATGTTGAACGGGGCCTTTAGACAACATTTTTTCATTTTAAATTTCTGAGAAAATATATACCATGCATGGAACCCCTGATCTAGACTCCGGTGCTATAGCTCGCACTCACCCAAAACACTTAGCGACGGGCCTGAAATGCTAATGTTTATTCAGCGTCAAGTTAAGTTCATATTCCCACTTTTAAATTGTGTACGATTAAGAAAGAAAGTAAGTCTATAAAAGAGATTTTTGTTTTTATTTCAGATAAAAGATGAAGACTGTTGATGAAAAAAAGACTTTAGTTTAGATGGTAGATAACGGAAATAGCAGACAATGTAGAAGAAAAAACTGAAATAAACATTCCTGAACATTGAACATGTCGTGTCATTCTAGTCTATTTCAGAAAATAAAGCCTTGTACACACGACGGAGTTTTCCTTGACAACTTTTTTCATCCCAAGCTTTTTCTTGAACAAGCTTTTCCTTAAACAAGTTATTTTTCTTGAACAAGTTTTTCTTTGACATGTTTTTCCTCGAACAAATTTTTCCTTGATAAATTTCCTCTTTTCAAGCTTTTCCTTAAACAAGCTTTTCCTTAAACAAGCTTTTCCTTAAACAAGCTTTTCCTTAAACAAGCTTTTCCTTAAACCTCCTTCTCGTCCGGCCCTATAGTCATCCGCTACCAGTGACGGATCACTTTGATTTGTTGTGAACCTGCGAGGTTTTGACCAAAATTACCTCCCTAGGGCTTAAACACGGAGCGAGCGTATAAAAGGGTCCCCCCCGGTTACGCACTGACTGAAATGTCAACAGCCAAGTCAACAACGAGTCAGTGAGCTGGTGAAGTTTTGAGAATTATCTTTTATTTATAGCCTTTTTACCTTTTCAATTATCTAAAATTATCTATAAAAACAATTCTGAAGTGATTAAATTTGTTTGGTCAATAAATTTGTAAAATATATATATGACCTTCCTTTCAAACGATGTTTGAAGGTAACGTAAGTTATAGCTGCTTTGTCTTTCGCCGTTTTTTAAAATAAAAGACAATACTTCCACATAAAAGACAATACTTTGATATTTAACTAAAACAGACCATTTAAACGAAGACAATAAATAACATATATATATGAACTTTGCTTTATGCGAGTCAATAAGTCGGCACAAATAATTGAGAACTTTTAGGAATCCATTCTAGTGTCTGGCTTTCCAGACAACATTTACTGGGTTCCCTATTTTTACTGTCGGTCGTGCAAAAACAAAGTTGTTTGCCTCGTCAAATCGTCGTTGAAAAGTGAGATGATGTTCAGACATCTACATGGAGATATTCATTATCAACATTCTTGGTGTACATAAAAGGGTCTTATAATTACAAGGACGGAATATATGAAGAAAAAAAGCGAAGAATACAGACATCTGCATTCAACAAGAAAAACGGTGAGACGCTACAAACGTTCCATTGCTAGACGGCTAACTTTTTTAGCGAATTGAATGCATATGGCTTTTTGTTTTTTTCTCATTATTTCTATTGTTTATTAAGCTTAAGTTTCTGAAATGTCTTATGCCTAAATCGACGCGGGCTACTCAAATTTTGAACTGAAATGTTGCCTAAGCTAATGACTGGTTTCTTGTTCTCGCTGGTCTTTTTTCTTGTGCATTTTCTTGTGTCTGGCAAGGATTCAAGATTTTTTTACGGGCTGCATGCCTTAAAACCGGACAGTTCTGCAGATAGGAGTTAATTTAATATCAAAGTTTGTTGCTAAAATCTTTCGTCACTATTAAAACTGTTTTTGCTCTTTGTGTTGACATATTTCCGCACGCTCGAACATTTGTCCAAAACATGTTTTCATTTTAATAGGAAACTGGAGACCTACTAAAGAACAATAAGTTTCAACTACATGTACATATACTCATACATTGTCTGTGCCCATTGCTGTACTAATTGTTTTCGATAGCATAGCTTAATATACGCATTATTTTTGTTGCATAAAAGGAACAAAGTTTCAGATGTCTTCGTACAGTTTCTGTCGCATAATTGTTTTGGTGTTTTTCGTACGGTTTTTCCCCACCTTAGTTTTGTTTCGACTTATTGAAGGCGTAATTTTTCCGTCTTTCTACTCAAAATGATGTGTTACACTTGAAAAACACAAATTCGACGTTTGGAAAGCAGCAAGTATAATTTAAAAACAGTAAACAAAACGTTTCACAAAAGCTCCACTCTTCACTCTTCAGCCAAAGTTCCTCGGTAAGGCCGGAATTAATTTTAGCTGTGTGGACCGATCAGATGCGTTTGGCCAGGATTGTCTGAGGTACTCAGCCAGTAGTTATGCGCTCGCTCCGTGTTTAAAATGATCCTGAATGACCAACCTCGTCCCCAGGGCCATTTGTGGGGGCTGGGCCAAGATGGCGGCCAAAAACAAAATGGCTGGAACAAATGGCCCTGGCACAGGCAACACCGCTGCCCAACGTTTGCGCATGCGTGAATTTGCTGGAGTAAACATTGCAAGTAAAGTGGGAACTAGCCGTGGCAACAACAACCAGACAGTGAAGACTTAGTAAGACTCGACTATTCATTTGTGTTTTAAAAAAAGGGTAAAGAAAATTACGAAGGGGTAAATTCAGAATATGTTACAATATTGACAAGGAAGCCATGCACAAATTACCTACCTTATCTTTTTGGTAGTATGCTTATAATTTTAACTTTTGTGTCGGACTCTCGGACCAGTCCAAATATTTCAGTGTTTTCCCGCTCTTTTTCCGAGGACGAGCTCAGACGTCGCACATGCGCAAAACGTTTGGCAGCGGTGTTGGCACAGGCTGCAAAAAATGCGCCATATTTTGCGCATTTTTGGCTCGGACCCAGTCTTCACTAAGTTTATCGGGCCTAGTCAGGCTCATTTTTTTCTCAATATTTAGTTCAGCTTGACTGACCCAAACTGAAAACAATCAAAACATTCAATTCCAAATACATTGTCGAATTATTAAAATAAATAGACTTTTAATAAATATCTGTAAATGCTTAGTATTTATCATTTGCTCCACCGTTGTACCAAATTCGCAAGAAACTGGATTGCCGTTGTCTAGCCGGGCCGCCTTGTTTTCGTGAGTTTTCGGTAGATAGATAGATAGATAGATAGATAGATAGATAGATAGATAGATAGATAGATAGATAGATAGATAGATTTTATTTAACCACGCTAGCATCGTCAGCAAAAGCTGGTTTCCACGATGGGCGTGTAAAGCAATATAAGCAAAATTACATTATTTACAAACAGAACGAAAATAACAGAACAGTACTCAGCTATATTACATTGGTTGTAGTTTCGGTATTTACATAGATATAGAGAAAATCTTAGTTTGTGTCAACATAAGTAGCAATTTTTCGTTTAAAGCTTGAAAAGGATTTACTGTGTCTTATATTATGTTTGATGGTAGGGAATTCCATATTGAGGCGCCATCAAACATAAGACTTTTTTTCATATTGTTTGTTCGTGGTTGTGGCAAACACACTTTAGAAGAACTGTCACGAAGATTGTGACTTAAGACGTCTTGCCAGAAAGTAAATAGTTTGTTCAGACATTCTGGCCCCATATTGTTAAGTATCTTAAACATGATTTTTGCTTTTGCCTTTTCCCTCTGTTGTTTTAATGGTTCCCATCCTAATGCATTTAAAACAGTTTCTTGGCTTACTTCATTAGGTAAATCTGCTATAATACGAGCAGCCCTGTTTTGAAGTTTTTGTAAATGTGTAGACTGGGTTTCACCAAACACATTCCAAACTACACAACAGTAATTAAAGTGTGGTTGTATTATAGCATTATATACTGATAAAAGTGTTTTCCTGTCAACAAATTCTTTTAGACGTCGAAGGGCGCCTAATCCCGAAGTAATTTTCTTCCATATCGGCTTTCAGTGTTACTTTTCCAATTCAAGTGCTGGTCGATTATAACTCCCAGAGTTTTACTTTCAGATACTTGCTTAATTTGCTTGCCTTCAATATTAATATTTAGTTGACAATCA
The DNA here is from genome assembly GCA_035771165.1 of Paragorgia papillata. NCBI lineage: Eukaryota > Metazoa > Cnidaria > Anthozoa > Scleralcyonacea > Coralliidae > Paragorgia > Paragorgia papillata. The sequence continues at coordinate 2,646,105 of JAWNZC010000406.1, forward strand.
TTGATTCGTTGTAGCATCTGTTGTGAACCAATCAATATAAATTCAGTTTTTGTTACATTCAGACTTAGTTTATTGGCTATGAGCCATTTCCGAAGATTTTCTAAGTCCGAGTTTACTGCAATCTCAATCTCATTTGTGGATTCAATTCAGCGTTTTGAAAAACATTTAGGCTTCGTTTAGTCGAGAATTCTTGTTTGAAAAAAGCCTGCTTCTCAATGGCCAAACACTTAAATTCTGCCCTGTGGTGTACTTTCCTTTCGCAGCCAAAATACGTTTTGTCTTTGTTCACCAAGTCTTTTGTTAGCCCGATTTAGAAAACACTCTAAATTGCCGTCCCATGGACTTCGTTGTATGGTAGCTAGAGCACAGAGATGACACGACCCATCATTACATATTCTTCCGACGTTTTTACGGGTGTTTCGCCAGCTTTCCTCACATTTTCATTCATTTTGAAGTTGCTTTTAACAGCCGGCAATTCTGGTATCACTTATTTAATATAATTTGAGCCCTATAAACAACAAATGCCCGCGAGCTAGCCTGTCGCCCGCCTTGTTTCCACCAATCAGAGTACCTAAAACATCCAATGTTATCTTGACCAATCAGATGTGGTGATAGCTCACCCTGTGCCAGGGCCATTTGTTCTTGGCCGCCATCTTGGCCCAGCGCCCACAAATGGCCCTGGGGACGAGGTTGCCTGAATGATCCCTTTTTAAAATGAGACCTTTATAACGATATGCCATGAAGTATTACCCGAGTTCTGACCTGAATTCCGGCACAGAATAAGGATCAACCAGAAGTCCGACTCAGTGTCGGCACCTTTGATGTAAGCGTCCTCGCGAAATGGCGGCCTCGCCATCCCGGCGCCATTTTGAAAGTAAGTGCCCCCGGGAAATTAGCCCTCTCGTCCTTGCGACCCTCGGGCTCCTGTATTCAATTACTCTTGGCCTTCTTGTGACCTTTTAATTAAATTTATATTGTTATGTATATATATAAATAATATTTAGTTAAGTAAATAAGTAATTTACTTTAGAAAACTGTTCTTTGGAAATAAAATTCTTTGACCAAAAGGTTATTAAAACTTCAGTACGCAGATACTACGGGTAAGAGTCCGTGGCAAAAAAGTCCTGCACTCATGAAGCGGGTTTTACATTTCTCGATTATGCCGACACATTTGTTTATAGAAAAAGATGGCTAAAAATTTCGGAACTACGCATTGTTGAAGTACATCGAGTACGTATGTTGTTAGAAATTTTATAAGCTTTCATTCGGTGTATAGTTCAAACTTTAGTGTTACCTGTAACTTTTTAAAATGTTCAAAATGTGCACACCATTGTTCGTAAAATAAGAATTATATGATGGAAAATGGACTCCCCACAAGTCTTATAGAATTTTGGATATTGTTTTTAAATACTAAACGCACAGCCCTGAACAACATATTAAACATAGGATACTGTGAAGTGCCATTCATGTCAGAACTTTTAATTTTCTCGCCGGGAAGTATTTTGAAGAATAAAAAAACATTATTTTGATCTGGACCGTCTGAAATGGATGAATTTCTTAAGTTTGTTTCTCCTTTTGCTGTTTTGATGTTTGCTATAACCTCAGAAAGACTTCTGGTATGAACCTCAGATATTTCTTAAACAAAAGCTAATTCAAATATGAAAGGAGTGGAAAAGTTTGCAGATTTCTAGTTGAAGTTGAAAACGTTTTTGGTGCAAATTAGTGATCATACCTTTTCAACATATGAAAAAATATTAAAACTTTTATGTTCAACGGTGAGAACATTTTGAACATTTTAAAAAGTTACAGGTAACACTGTGACAGTTCATATGATATATTAACTATATTATTATTGACGAACACGTGACCTTCTAGAGAGTATTGTGTTATCGTGGCTTGACTGTCTGGGATTGCCTGCAGTGTAATATTTAACAATTAGACAACGACGCCGAGTTTTCTATGAGCGAATAGTCAACGAGGCGAAGCCGAGTTCACTATCGCTCATAGAAAACGAGGGCGAGTTGTCTAATTGTTTTAGTATAAATTTACAAACAAAAGTTAAATAAATTCTCGACCATAACATATTCTTTGAGGCTCTGATAATATGCAGATAAGATATATAACCAGTATGTCATAACATTTTATGATGGTATTCATGTGTACACACATATGAATGTTCATGTAGTAGCAAATTCTTACATGCTAAACTAGTCAAATATCAACAAACGGGCCAATTAATAGCTAATTTCCCGAAAAGTCATGTTATTATTACTTATAAATAGTAGTTGGTTATGTCTTGCCGCAATTACTATAGTTGCTATTAAATCATATGTATCATGTGATGAGGAAAATCAGAGTGTGTGAATAGATTGTTTGCACATGACCTCCATCATGTTAGTTTTGATTTTTTTTTCTACTCGTGCTTGTCCCACCATATCCAATGAAAGCTGCTTGGGTTGCTGTAAGGTTTGAGTTGATTGCAGTCTTTGCACATTGATGCTAATTTTGATGCAACACTCTCGTGCATGGTACCCTTTTTGCTCCGTCTGTGCCCACTTTTTACAACTAGTGATGCCCTTGTCATCAAAGTGCATATCATAAAGCTGCTTATTCTCGAACTTTAGTTTACAAAATTTTTCTTGTATCTCTGAAAGTACCTTTAGAGCCTGTTGGCAGGTGATGATGTCGTTTGGCTTTACACGAGCAAGCGGTTTCCGATATACCTTCCAAACCAAGCATCGTTATTGCTCAATACTCAATAGGTACTGTATCTTTTCTCAGCCTTGTTAAGCATTCCAATTGTTTCCCATCGCTTTGCTCGTTCTGATAATAGGTATGCCTCAAATGCAAACTCGCTCATCAGTACGAGGCCTTGCTGCATTATACATGTATGTCTGGCCAGTCTGGGTGCTTTGTTTTTGAGTTAGCTAGTTCAGTTTGTTTGATATACAAATTTAACAACTTTTTAATAGGGTCACATGTACATAACGACTTATCAGAAAAGGTTCTGCTGTATATCGTTGCTATTATCAAACAAAGTCACTTAAAATTCTACATGCTTATTAGTGTTTTGCATGGGAGAAACACTTAACAGTTATACCATGAGCTCGAGTTGTATATGAGCTCATAGCCAACGAGGCGCTTCGCCGAGTTGGCTATTAGTTCGTATACAACGAGAGCGAATGGTATAACTGTTTTATTATATAGCCAAGCACTGTACAAGAGAGAAAATTACAGCGAAATGTTTGAAACAACAAACTTCCGGCATAGGCAACTAATACTTCCGCCATGCGTAATGATACCGATTCACATAGAGTTTCTCGCTCAGCTGTTCGGTAAACAGCTTCGAAATGTTCGGTATAAATGAGACGTAATGTTGCTCGAGAGACAAAAAATGTGTTAAGCAGATCAACAAAAAAGATTGAAAGGTACCTTTATGAAGTCAAAAGGTGGGTCAGTTGTTTATATTAGCGTTACTGTCGTGAAAAAGGTTTTGATTTCATGCCGAAAAATGAAACTGAAACACCTTCGGCAGTGAAACTAAATTACTTAGTTGGTTGTTTTTGAAAAAGAACATGCTTTTTACTACTCCAAATCTTAATGCTTATCTAAATAAAAACAAGTCTCTTTACTGGTAATCTCCTGCGAAATGTGTGAATGTGTGTTGTAAGCTTGATTTTAACCGCGAGTTTCTTTGTTTGGCAACAAATTAATATCAACCCGTTAATTTAGTCGGGTTTTTGAAGTAAAAAGACATAATTTTTAGGTGAATTTTACCATTTAACATGCTAAATTGTGTATCTGTTAATGTATTTTTACACAATGTTGTTTTTTTATACATTGGTTTGAGGGTGTTACACAATGTTGTTTTTTTATACATTGGTTTGAGGGTGTTGATGTTTTACTGTATAAAAACCCGTCAATTTCAACTCTTTTCGGCAGTTTAAAAAAAAAACATGCCGCCATCTTGTTTTTTTCTCTACTAGTAGGATATGAGCTGATAGCCTGGTAGTAGGGAACCAATCAGATTACGCAAAAGCTCATATCCGATAGCCTGCTATATAATAAGAGCTGATAGCCTGGTAGTAGGGAACCAATCAGATTACGCAAAAGCTCATATCCGATAGCATGCTATATAATAAATGCATGTTATTCCTTTGAATTGATTACATTTGATAACAGCAGATATCTATACAACCTTCTTTAATGAGTCATTATACATGTGTGATGTCAATGTGTTAAATTTGCATATCAAACAAACTCATACTCAGAAATAATCCCAATAGTGAAATAAAAGTAGCGTGCTGCGTAGGCAGTGTAGAATTAACAACAATCGAAATATAGTAAGGTTAGATATACTGCCGAAACAGAGAACGTAGGAATCTAACGTTTCGAGCGAAGGCGCTTCATCTGTTATTGTCATTTTTATCTGATTGGCTTATTTTTGGTCACATGATTACCTTTCATATATAAGCTCATTGTTTGTTTACACTCTTTACGTTTCTCTCTGAGGAAGGGCCTTCGCTCGAAACGTTAGATTCCTACGTTCTCTGTTTCGGCAGTATATCTAACCTTACTATATTTCGATTGTTGTTCATACTGAAATATCTCAAAACCGAAGCAAATAAACGAAAATCTGCAAAACAAGTTACTCTTTCAAATAAAACAGACTTAATTTTCGTTTCATAGGCACTAATAGATTTTTTAATAAATAACAATACAAACAGTGCTCTTTTTTTGGGGGGGGGGGTCACAAAGAATAGAAATTATTTTCTGGGGGGTTATTTACAATTGTCAAGCCGTGAAGGGGGGGGTCAACCCTTATTTTATCTTTCAAGTAAACTATTTACCACCCCACTGGTGAACATTATAAATACAACTCAATGTCAATGTGTTAAAATACTAATGATAAAACCATCAATTTTGCCCGAATGACAAATGAATTTCTGCCCGAGTAATTTCAAGCTAACAGGAGGGGCGGGGGGGGGGGGGGGGGGGGGGTGCACTTTCCAATCACGTTCCTCGTTACCCAGAAGAACCCTTATTTAATACGACGAGATCGTCAGTTTCATTAATAAATTTCGTTGTAATCATTGATCATCTGCAGGAAATTCACGCAAGAAATGTTCTTGCGACTATGCTTAGAAGAAAACCGCGTCTTATGAGAGACAGAACGCACAAACAGTATATATAAACTTACTAAAACAACGAAATGGCAGGAGTTGCGCTAGGGAGGAGACTTCGTAAAATTATGGTCTCTCCTTCAACACTTCTTTCATTCCAAAGCCGCTGGTACTCGACTCAGGTGAGTGCAATGAAAAAGAATCTATTAACTTCGTCGGTAATGCGACGTAAATGCGATGTCAAGTTAACGTCGAATTTCAGTCGAATTGTTGTTGGACTCGTGGATCCTGAAAACGACAAAAAAACATGGCGCCGAATTGTCACAGATAGAGGATTTATAAACATTTATTAAATTCAACGTGACGATGCAGTCAAATGTAATACACTGGATTGATCATAATTGTTCGTCGAGTAACTCGAACACGCATTTAATATCGTCGCATTATCCGTTTGACTCAGACGAATTTAATTGCCGAGACGAGTTATATCGAGTTTAATATACGTCACAGTTTCGCCGAATAAAATTTAAACAATTAAATTCGTCTGAATAGCACAGGCCTATGGGTTATTCTTTTAACGCTTGTCAACAAGATTCTGCAAGTTTTATTTCGGGGGGGGGGGGGGCAAGAGAAAATGTACAAAAGTTGAATTAAAGGACAACTGATGCAATCATGCTATTATAACCCCCTCACCCCCCCCCCCCCCCCCAAATCAATACAGTAACTGATATCAATTCATTGATTGATAATGATATTAGGTGCTATTTCAAGTGATGAACCATATGGCATACCAGGTGACTACAGCAACCTTCATTTTATTCATTCCCAACTTGTCTATATAGCTTGGACTAGTAAACTGAAGGGCATGGGTTAAACCCACAGTTTAGTAGAGCTTTTTTTCTACTCACCCAGTGGTATGGTTTGTCACTCAGCTAGAGTAGCACTTAATATCCTTATTCTCCAACTGAGTTCACTGTCCCACAATAATTATTCTACCGGTAATCAATTGATATTGGAATATGGAAGTTGATGACTAAGTGGTGACATACAGTAGTGTGTATCTAATTTGTGACTTATCGATTATTATCAATTGATATCAATTTTCATTGATTAGAAAAAAATGTACGAAATTTAGTAAATATGTAATAAAGTTGCTGTCATAAATATGTAATAAAGTTGCTGTCTAATGCTATAACACAATTCCCACACAGAGATAATATTGATCAATGACAACTAATAGAATTCTACCCTGGAACCAGAGAGACTGTTCTTTTATGTTTTTGATGCTAGATTTGGCAATTTGTGCCAAATATGGAGCAGAGTGGAGATTGTGCCCATTATGGTTTGAACACCTTTGAGATACAGAGGACCTCAAAACTTCTGGAAACAGCTGGGTTATAGATTAAACTAAACTAATCTTATTTTTATACTGGATAGCTCTATCAGTTAATGGCTAACTGTTCTACCTAGAGGTCCAGTAAGGGCCATCCCTCATTGGTCCAGTGTTTCTACAGGAGGAAAATGGTCCGGAGTACCTGGAGGAAACCTGCGATGTTTGGTAGAGTCAAACTGGAAGCACTCTTCTCACATGCGGCCAAGGTGAAATTTTAATCAGATAACTGCTGATAGCAGGAATTGAACCAGGGTAAAAGGCACGTGTGCTAACCACTGTGCCACCAATTGATATTATGAAAATTGATGGAAATAATGATAGTTCAGTCAATGTGATTTGCTGTACATGTATAACTTTTTAATTTGTGACTGTTGATTGGTCATTGATATATTGATTGACCAATTACATTAGGGGGGAGCAATAATTGATTTCCATGAAGTACACTGTACACTCTTGTATACTGCATACTGCACATGCAGTAGATGACAGGTCTGTAGCACTGATAGCACTGTCAAACAGTCATCAATGTTGGAATTGAACAAGCCTGTTTATAACAATAGTAAACAATTACATGATCATGTATAGTAAAATGTTTAATAGTATATTTAATAATTATATTAAATACAATAACACTGTATTTTACATGTAAGACCTATATGACGACACGTTACCAGGGTAGATGCACTGATGATGTCACAAGGTTGCAGGAGCCTATCAGAATGTACCATGCTTTGCTTTAATATGAATAAAATAATAATCAAATTGTGACTTTCAGATTATCTTGAAACACACTCTACAATGCAGGAAAATAGCATTTCAAAGACCCTAGAAATAAATAGAATTGAGGGAGAGGGGGGGGGGGGGGGGGCATGTCATCAGACTCTCCAACTATTTGCTTTACTCTGCATTTCACCTTGAGCATTAGCTAGTGTAGACCGGTCAGCATTCATGAGTAGAAACCTGGAGCTCAAACAATTGAATATAATTTATGCCATGGGCATGCCATACAATGTCATGTACTATACATGCAGTAGCGTAGCCAGGATTTTGTCGAGGGGGAGCCCACACAATTCTGTGGGGTCCGGGGCATGTCCCCCCCCTGGACATTTTTTTGAAATTTGGGTCTCTGAAACGGCATTTCCCGCATTTTGAGGGCACTTTTGAAGGAAATATACAGGTTCGATTTTGGGAAGGAAATAATGGATGTATCGCACTTTAAAATTGATGTGGAAAGAATAATTTAACTAATTATAACTTAACCCCATCTTACCATCTTAGTTGTTATTGACTTTACTTATCTCATATTTAGGTGCAGAAACTGCGAGTGCTAAGTGTCAAAACAATTTCCGGCGAGGGGGGGGGGGGGGGGCATGTATACTGTATGCATGCTACTGTATACATGTACATGTATACTGTCTGAAACTTTTCAGTACCTCCATGCTGTTCGTCAGTTCATGAATTTTGCATGATATATATAGTACTAAATTATTGATAAATACTAATTAGGATGCCGTCCAGCAAATACTCAAGCAACTTTCCTCCATTGTTGATCCTGGAAATGTTTCAGTTTCAAAGGCTGTAAGGGAACAGCATGGCAAAGATGAGTCACATCACTCAGTTTTGGCACCAGATGTGGTCGTTTGGCCAACCAGTACACAACAAGTTAGTGAGATTGCTAGTACATGTTACCAACATGCAGTGCCAATGGTACCATTTGGAAGTGGGACTGGATTTGAAGGTGGTGTCGGAGCAGTTAAGGTAAACCTGTATACTGTACAGCATAAATTTTTGATATATCAACTCTATATCCAGACTTCACTGTACTTGGGGGAGTTCCAGTGAGCATATATATCTCAACAACTACTGTATTTTCATGTTAGGAGAACGCCAGAAATACAGTTAGTAATGACTGGAAAAATCCTGATTTTTAATAAGGAATAACGTCATAATTTCTCGCTATGACAACAAAGGTGTAACATATTTAGTAACATACTATGAACCTCTAAAAACGTCATTGCTGTATATCCTGACAATAGTTTTCAACACATTGATCAACTGGGCACGTACTTCTCTCCTCCTCAACCCCAGAATGCCAAAAATGAACATTAACTAGACAGTATTTCTTTTCAGGGTGGTGTGTGCATTGACTTGTCCAAAATGGATAAAATAATCGCCGTAAATCCTGCAGATATGGATGTCACTGTGGAACCTGGATTTACCCGGAAATATTTGAATACATATTTACGTGATTCTGGTTTGTGGTTTCCAGTTGGTAAGCAGCACTGGCCATATCGTACCTGTAATCAAGTAAATAAATGTAGTCATTATAATTGTGTAAACAGTAGTAAGTGGATCAATACAGTGTATACTCACGATTTATCTTCATAATATGTACGTACTTGCATTTGTGGTAAATATTTAAGACGGCTCGCGCTTGCAGCTCACCTTGTAAATCAGATACAGATCGCTGCTCATGCTTTATCTATTACTTAGTAATGAGTTTTGAATAGTTTATATCGGCCTTACGTCTAGTTTGAAACACGATACATCTAGAATTTAAAGCCATACATTGGTGTTCTAGTTTATTAGTAAATGTTCTATTTTCACCAGATCCAGGTGCCGACGCGTCTCTTTGTGGTATGGCAGCCACTGGTGCATCGGGAACTAATGCAGTAAGGTAAGGCATAACTGTATTAGTATACAGGCTAGATCTGATTCTCAGGATTGGAGAACACTGCTGCTTGAAGGCTGGTTTCCACTCAGGGAAATCTTTTTTAGGACAGGATCGGACAGGAGTTTCTTTGTCTTGTGAACCCTCGGTCAGAACACAGGCATTAGAGATATTGTCTGGAGACTCGGCATACTTCAAAGCACCAATAACGAGCTGTGATTTTATGTTGAACCGTACCCTACACCGTGCACATCCTTTGTTTTAGGTTTATTAATATTTTAAAAATAGCACGGTTGAGTGATTAAACTGAAACGTTGGTATTGGATAATTCGTTCATTATACTAAAATACAATGGGTTCAGTGACCGTGCACAAAATGCATAAAGGCGAAGAAAAAGATAGAACAACGACTTTATAGCTGAGTTTCCAGACCATGTATATTTTGAATGACTATAGACCATATTCATAAATGGCCGTGGAATTTATATTCTTTTATGTGCATATAAATTAACCCCTCTGAACTTGTTTTCATGTGCGAAATTCAAAAGAATCTTTACTCTAAAACGAGATCAGAGGGGCTAATTTATATGCGCATAAAAGGATTTTAAATCGTTGGCCATTTATGAATAATGTAATGTAGAGGTAGAGGTGGGAGAAAAGTAGAGGTAGAGGAAGAGGTAGATGAAGAGAAGCAGAAGGACGTAGGGGTAGAGGAAGAGGAGGAGGTAGGGGTAGAGGAAGAGGATGAAGAGGAGGTTAAGCTAGAAGAAGAGGTAGAGGTACAGGAAGAGGGACTGGAAGAGGTAGAGGAAGAAGAGGAGGAAGAGGTTAAGGTAGAAGAAGAGGTAGAGGTACATGAAGATGGACGGGAAGAGGTAGAGGAAGAAGTGGAGGAAGAGGTTAAGGTAGAAGAAGAGGTAGAGGTACAGGAAGAGGGACGGGAATAGGTAGAGGAAGAAGAGGAGGAAGAGGTTAAGGTAGAAGAAGAGGTACAGGAAGAGGGACGGGAAGAGGTAGAGGAAGAATAGGAGGAAGAGGTTAAGGTAGAAGAAGAGGTAGAGGTACAGGAAGAGGGACGGGAAGAGGTAGAGGAAGAAGAGGAGGAAGAGGTTAAGGTAGAAGAAGAGGTAGAGGTACAGGAAGAGGGACGGGAAGAGGTAGATGAAGAAGAGGAGAAAGAGGTTAAGGTGGAAGAAGAGGTAGAGGAAGAGGTAGAGGAAGAGGTAGAGGAAGAGGTAGAGGAAGAGGTAGAGGAAGAGGTAGAGGAGGTTAAGGTAGAGGAAGAGGAGGAAGAAGAGGTAAAGGTAGAGGTAGAGGAAAGGGTAGAAGAGAAGGAGGTAGAGGAAGGGAAAAGGTAGAGGTAGAGGAGAAGAGTTCGAGGAAGGCAGAGGAGGACGAAGAGGAAGGGGTAGAGATAAAGGAAGAGGTAAATATAGAGGTAGAAGTAATGATAGAGGAAGAAGAGGTAGAGGAAGAGGAGGAGGAAGAGGTAAAGGTAGAGGTAGAGGAAAGGGTAGAGGAAGAGGAAGAGGTAGAGGAGGAGGAGGAAGAGGAGAAGAGGTAGAGGAAGGTAGAGGAAGAGGAAGGGGTAGAGGAAGAGGTAAGGATAGAGGTAGAAGTAATGATAGAGGAAGAAGAGGTAGAGGTAGAAGTAGAAGAAGAACTAGAGGAATAGAAAGAGGTAGATGTAGGTGAAAAAGAGGAGGAGGAAGAGGTAAAAGGTTGAGATAGAGGAAGAGGAGGAGGAAGAAGTAAGGAAAGAGGTAGAAGTAATGGTAGAAAAAGAGAAGGAGGAAAAGGTAGAGGAAGAAGAAGAGGTAGAGGATGTGAAGAGGAGGAGGAAGAGGAAAAATGTAGAGGAAGAGGAAGAGGAAAAAGGTAGAGGAAGAAGAGGAGGAAGAGGTAAAGGTAAAAGTAGAGAAAGAGGAAGAGGTAGAAGGTAGAGGTACATGAATAGGAGGAGGAAGAGGTGGAAGAGAAGAGAAGAGAATGAGGAAGAAGTAGAAGAAGCGGAAAAGGAAGAGGTAGAGGTAGAAGAAGAGGTAAAGATAGAGGTAGAAGTATTGGTAGACGAAAAAGGGGTAGAAGAAGGGGTAGAGGAAAAAATAGAGGAAGGGAATGAGGTAGAGGTAGATGAAGAGGATGAAGAGGTAAAAGGTCGAGATAGAGGAAGAGGAGCAGGAAGAGGTAAAGGTAGAGAAAGAGGAAGAGGTTAGAGGGATAAGATAGAGATAAAATAAAAGGTAGAGGTAGAAGAAAAGGAGGAGGAAGAGGTAAAGATAGAGGTAGACGTAATGGTAGAGGAAGAAGTAGAGTTAGAAATAGAAGAAGAGAACGATATAGATGCAGATGAAGAGGACGAGGAAGAGGTAAAGGTAGCGTAAGAGGTAGACGAGGAGGAGGAGGAAGAGGTAGAAGAGAAGGAGGAAAAGGGGAAGGAAGAGGTAGAGGTAAAATAAGAGGAGGATGAAAAGGTGAAGGTAGAGGAAGAAGAAGAAATAGAGGTAGAGGAAGAGGAGGAGGAAGAAGTGGAAGGAAGAAGAGGAGGAGGAGGTAGAGGTGGATGTAGAAGAAGAGGAAGAGATAGAGGTAAAGAAGGAGGTAGAAGAAGGGGTAGGGGAAAATGTAGGGGAAGAAGTGTAGGAAAAGGTAGCCTGTGTACAGCCTGAATATACACCTAAGGAAGAAGTAGAGCAAGAGAAGGAGGAAGATGTAGAGAAAGAGGTAAGGGAATAAAAATAAAAATAGAAGAGTTATAGAAAGAGGAAGAGGTGTAAGAAAATATATACAGCTCCACTCTTTCAGAGTTGTGCACAGCTTCAGACACCAAACCTTTGGTATTGTATCCTTTTGTCTCGTTGATTCTAGGTTGTTTCTGCCGTGTGTTCATTCGACACGATTAGATCCGCTGTAGATGCAGTTGTTGACATAATGGGTTGTGGCATCCCTGTTGCTAGAATTGGTAAGTACTGTAGCTTGGAGCTTTGGCAGAGGGAGGGCTGTTGGGGGGGGGGGGGGACTGAGGCAGAGGGAGGGAGGGAGAGAGAGAGAGATAGATGAAAGGGGGATGGAAGCCCTGCAAGGCAGGCTGCAACAACAGTAACAACAGCGAGAACACCACGACCACCAGGAACAGCAGCACCAATAACGACAGCAAAACATCAACAACGTGCAAGCGAACAGGAGAATTGCTTTACTTCAGAGCATGCTTGGACGTGCGCGAAGACGAAGAAAGATGATGGAATCCGCATTACATATTCTCGTGAGCAGAAGGATGCGTCTGATCAAGCTTGCTACCATATTAGTTCTCCTATCTGTTGCTGGTAAGAACGCAGTTGCAACACCTCGTCGTCGTTCATGTCGCCGGCTTGAGAGAAATACTGGTTGGTGGAACATAATCTGGACAACCTACTCTGATACAAGGTTTAAGAAAACGTTTAGAGTGTCACGGGGAACTTTTACATTCATTCTTAGTAAAATAAAACATGTACTAGAGCGTCAAACATTAGTTGAACAGCCAATTCCACCAGAGTTAAGACTAGCTGTTTGTCTTTACCGTCTGGGAAGAGGCTCATACTATTTTACTATAGCTGAAATGTCGGGGCTTGGCCTCTCAGCAATCTGCACCATAACAAAGGAGGTTTCTCAAGCAATCATTGACTTTCTGTGGAATGAAAATGTGACCAAGTATATGCCCCATTCAGAGCAGGATTTCAGGAACAAAATTGTTGACATGGAAGAAATGTGGCAGTTCCCATGTTGTTGGGCAGCTATTGATGGCTGCCACATTCCGATCAAATGCCCCCCCAGGTGGTCAAGAAGCTTGTAAAGAGTATCACAACTTTAAAAATTTCTACTCTGTGGTACTCATGGCAATGGTGGACTCTCACTACCGTTTCATTTGGGGTAGTTGTGGTTATCCAGGAAATTCGCACGATTCAATAATATTCCAATCAACAGACCTTTGGTCAAAAATTCAGAAAGGTAACTACCTGCCTCAAATTGCCAAAAAGGTTGGTTCACAAGATGTCCCACCACTTGTGGTTGGTGATTCTGCATTTCCATTTACATCTTGGTTGATGAAACCATTTACCAATGCAATTCTCACAGAGAAACAAAGATATTTCAACTATCGACTAAGCCGAGCAAGAATGGTTACTGAAGGTAACCCTATATTATCCTATACATACCCTTATTGATAACAGTTATATTTATAACTGATTAGGCTTCCCATATAAATATTTAACATTATTATTATTATTATTACCATTATTATTATTATTATTATTATTATTATTATTATTATTATTATTATTATTATTATTATTATTATTATTATTATTATTATTATTATTATTATTATTATTATTATTATTATTATTATTATTATTATTAGGTGCATATGGGCAACTAAAAGGAAGATGGCGAGTATTGCTTAGGAAATGCGAAAGCAGCAGTGAGGAGGTGCGAACAGTTACTCTCGCCTGCATGGTGTTGCATAGTGTATGTATTGCTAGGGGTGATACAATTCCAAAGAATCTCGATCTGTCAATTGATCCCAACACCAATGAGAAAAGGAACAGAGAAATTGTCAGGGAGTTGCTTAAGATGAGAGAATGCAGAAAAGTCAAGGACACCTCAAAAAAAGCAGAGAAAATAAGGGATGCTCTTGCTGAAAAACTGTGGTCAGAAAAAAGGACTGGAAATGTATCCTAAAGGATTAGACATGTAATGTTAATGACTCAAAATACAATGATAATTTCTATACACAAATATTTCTTTCTGACATAAGACAACCATCAAGTTGCTTCATAAAGGTTACACTTCATCTAAATATTGTACTAGTTTTATACAGTAAGTCAACAAAACATTAAATATAAATAACTATAACAGAACCATTGGAACAGAACATTAATTATAATAATTGCTTCCAAAAGATTGTATATTACCATACTGTACTTGTGCAGAATAGCATGCATGCAATTTTTCAATCAAATAATCTTCTCAAACCGTGGTATAGTGTTTACTATTCTAATAATATACATGAAAAAAATTATCAATTCTGATTGGCTGAGAGCAGTGAAGTTTTGAGGAAATACAGTGCAGAAAAAAGGAAATACAGTGCAAATTTTTTATTTTTTTTAAATTTGTACAAAAATCATTTTTGACTAGAAAAAAAGCTCTTCCTGTTAAATTTTTTCATGTATGTTATTTGCACAAAGCATTAAGTAATAGCATGATTTCTTGTGCAATTTGAAAAAAAACACGCACTCGTGAGTTTTTCAAAGACCTCAAATAGCACTCGTCCTTTGGACTCGTGCAATTTTGATACTCTTTGAAAAACTCACTTGTGCATGTTTTTGCACTCGAAACCATGCTATTACCTGTGCAAATAACATTTAACTACTGACTACTAGAATTAAATAACAAAAATGTTTAAATTCAAATTAATTTAAGTGTTCATTGCATATGATATAAACAAAATTGCATCCCCAATTCAAAAAAAATACATGGGTGAAAAATGTGAAACAAAGATTCACAGATTGTCTTAAATTGTTTTACATTACAAAGTGTGGAAATGCTTTTCATTATGATTGTCTTGCCTCATCCTTAGGTCAGTTGGGAGAGCTGATGAAAAACCTTGTGGTGATGGAGGGTGGTATTGCAAATTCTGTTGATAATGATGAAAATTAGATTGAACAGGTGGATAACCTGATGGTTGCCAGTGCTGTGCTTGGTTTACCAATGGCATTGTGTTAGGAGGTTCTACGTGCTGCCCAGTAGAGGCTGGATTTGTAGCATTGAGCATTAGTTTAACAACCTCTAGCTCGTGCTGTCTTGCCTTCTCAGCTTCCTCTTGCATAAAACCAATGAATTCTTTTGTTGGATCTTGATCAATTGCAGTTTTCAATAGGGCTACTGCTTCACCAACATGATCTTTTTTAGCAGTTTTTCGCTTTTTTATTGGGATAAACTGCTTTACCTTATTTGCTGCTTCTTGTTCCTGCTCGTCACTCTCTTGAACGTGCTACTGGCAGATGGCTCTACAGCCATCTCTGGCTGACATGAATCCCGTGTTTTGACCAGAGGAAACAAGCTGTCAAACCAAGCACTATACCCCTTGTCCTCTTGAAAACGCTTTATACCAGTGGCGGTTTTGATGGTCATAGCAACGTGTTTGCATTCGCTAACACATTTTTTGAATTTATTGCGCAGCTGGACTACACTGAAATATATTATTTCACCTCTGTTTTTGCATCTTTCTTTTAGTTCTGTTGAGATCTTTTCGTAAATAAGGCCATTTTGCTGATTCTTTGTATTTGTGAAAATCAATTTTCATTGATAATATTCATTATTGACAATAATATCAACAAAATCATCCAGGGCTTCATCAGACCACTTGGCTTTTCTCCCAGTCTTTTTCTTGCTGCCTTTGGGTGGATGTATTACATCTGCACCATCCTCATCGGATGGACCTGTCAGTGGTGATCCACTAAACAAATTAAATGAAATTTAATAATGAAAATATGAAGAAATTCTGACAATGTTTTACATGGTCAAATATTGCTTCTGCAACTATTTTGTTGTACGTTTCTCATTTATTAAAATGAGACATATATATTAAAAGACATACTGGCATATTAAAAATTTGTCAATACCATCTCAATTTCAAATATTTTAATTATATATACATGATCTGAAATGTTCATCCAGGCAAAAGTTTAAAAAAAAATTAATCAGTAGAATTTTTCAATCTATTGAAATACTATTTAAGTACTCGCAAAATAAATATAATTCAGACAGCATATTATATAAATAGCATATTTCCATATTTAATAGACAGTATCATAATATGCTATAAAATATTCATGCCGTCAGAAAGAAATAATTATGCACTCAGTGCGCAATTAATATATATAAACTACAAAATATCATTTCGAACAAACCTCTTTCTTTCAGAATCCTCATATAAAGAAGTACTTGTCGAAGCTTCACTCGCCTGCTCCTGTAATAACTTCGCCATATGACAACTGTTGCAATACGCAACGCACATCCCTGCGCGCCATCCCTCGACTTCT
Source organism: Paragorgia papillata (assembly GCA_035771165.1). NCBI lineage: Eukaryota > Metazoa > Cnidaria > Anthozoa > Scleralcyonacea > Coralliidae > Paragorgia > Paragorgia papillata. Next base: position 2,662,370 of record JAWNZC010000406.1, read on the forward strand.
TCATCCTCTTCAAAAACAGTACATCGATTGCACGCTGGCATAGAACACGTCAGACATCTATACTTTGTTATTTCCTCGCAAGAAAGGCAATAATCATCTCCTCTAGAAGCCATTTTGACCAAAGCGGTAGCGCGCCAAAAATCAGGTAAAGGTACGGTTATTATTAAGTATTAAAATCAAGCTCGTCCTAGGCTTTTCGCGGTCAAGTTTATTAGGTTCGGCACATGCTAAGTTCGACGTTTGAAACCATGTCGCGCTTTGGTCGTTCTACTCGACCGAACCGGTCGAACTTAACTTCGCGGTCGAACTTAATTAAAACAGTCGAACTTAATTGTTTCAAACGTCGAGCTTATCATGTGCTTAATTCAAAATATTAAGCTCGGCACATGGCAAGCTGGACGTTTGAAACGGGCCTGAGTCTCGGATTGCCGTTTCAGCTCACTGAAATACCAAAGCGAAAGTCTAGTTTTTGTGTACAGAGGAAGTCCGATAATTATTCTTTCCACAGTGAGTTGGAATTGTGATAAAATCCATAGTTTCCTTATCGAAAACGAAGTAACGAACGAGTGTGCCAGACAGCGTGCTTTAATTCCTGTCGAGGAATGAACAATCGTAACATAGAAACGTGCGTCTCAAATTTCACTCAACCGTGAGAACTGATCAACAGGAAGTAACTCACTAAAGTGAGATTCGAAGCTCGCGAGACCAAGAGGCTCTCCCTCTCCCAAACACAAACTCAGAGCCTCTGGTCCAAGGTAGGTCTTAGCTTATGTCGTGCACTTTTAACATGAGCCCCTGGCTCGGACGATTGGGCGACCACATCGTATCCTGTGCTTGCGACGTTAAATAAATCATTACTCATTACTCGAGCTTTTCTAGTATAGTAATCTTAATTTACAGGTTTTATCACGCTTTAGCATAACACAAACTCAAAACAGAAAATTATACCCATTTTCACTACAAAAATAACCATGCACCTATGCCTTAAAGTCTTTCGTAACAAAAAATGAACAATTGTTGAAACTTACGCTCTTTTTAACACTTTCCCTTCCACTATTATCATCATATTTAACCTCGTTGCCATCTTTAATTACCATCCTTCTTGGCGTCCCTGAGCTCCTGTCGGCCTTCCCTGTTTGACCAGGTTACGCTTTTCAAAGACACCTTATCATCAAACTGATCAAACGCTTTCGACATTTGTACTTTGCTTTCAATACTGGGTCTCTGATATTTCTGCAAAGACCTAATGTCTCTGTGCCATATTCTCTCCATGATAAACTTATCTGGAATTCCTTTAGCCAGACCACGAGTTGCTATTGTTGCTCTCAGGCTGTGATTTGTGCAATTGCCTTCTATTCCAGCATCTTGGCAAAGCTTCTTTGCTGTCCCGTCCAACTTATTATAGCCCATTGGATTTGAGGTGAACCAAACCAAAAATATATAATAGTTAATTAAATTGTACATTTGTACTGAAAAATGTTGCTCAAGTGCTGTAAGACCAAGTAGGGTTTTATGTTCTTTATCGCTAAGACACTTCTAACAACAATCGAACAGCGAAAACGAACACCGGAACCCAGTGTGAGAACAAAGATTTTAGCTGAGTTTCCAGACCATATTTTGAATGATTTTGCTGCGATCAATCATAGCCAATCGACACTAATGCCGTACAGCCTGCGTACAGCTATACTGACGAAAGTCCGTCGGCAGCATGTTATTGGTCGATTAAGCTTCCTTCGTATATAAAGCAATTCATAAACAATTTCATAAACAGCTATCGAAATGGAGGATTACGAAACTTTTCTAAACGCAGTGAAGGACGTTAAACGGGTATTTTCTATATATTTTTTGAAACAACAAGTGGAAGCATCTATAAAACCTTTAAGTTTATAATTATAAACATACACCGTATTCATAAAGATGACTCCAATTTATATTCTTTTATGTGTACTTAAATTAGCCTTTCAAACCTCGTTCTTGTGTTTATAATTGAAAAGAAGTTTTACACAGGAACGAGGCCGGAAAGATTATAAATTAGCGGCCAAGTTCTTCCAACTTTCTCTTCTTTAATTATCGCGCGTGGTACTTTCGATCCACGCGTGCGATTCGTTACACACGCTCACTTTTGAATGACTTGGATACTGCTAATTCCAGATGACCGCGCCGTTGAACGTAACTCGTTAAAGGTGTTGTCCAGTCCGTTCTGCGCATGTACATGACTAATGTTTACACCCCCATTTACAAAAAAATACACTGATACCTTATTCAAGATCGTAAGCTTTTCTTGTTTCCTGTTCATTTTTGTACCCAAAACAAAACGTTTTCAAAAGATGAGATATCCTCGCCGAATCGCTTAATTTTCTGCCATGTTGCTCCTAACGGTTGACACTCAGCTAAGTACTTCATGTAATTTTCTACGAATGTCATGTTTTGAGGGCCCCCAAAACAAAGATGGGCAGAATGGACTGCACAACACCTTTAATGTATTAATTGCATTCATTCAAGGCAATTTCATCTAAAGTAGCTCTCCTGATATCTCAGATATTGTCAAAGATTTTCCACTTTCGTAAGTCTTTCAACTGCTGCTTACTTTCATCGTTTCAGCATCAACTGGAATTTGGAAAGAACTTTTTCCAGTTAATTTATATGCGAAATATTTCACTGGATACATATTATGCATGACGTCACGGTACGGCATTAGTGTTGATAAATCGCAGACTGTTTCTTTGGCGCTTCCAGGGGGAGCGGTCGAGGAGCAGTCTGCAGTATGTTTGTTAAATTGTTCGCACTGAATCAACAGCAATTGACCGCTTTTAGCGCAAAATTTAAGGTTTTCGACGCTAGACAGGGCACTGTTTTTAGCATTGTTGAACATTGTACATTTTGTTGAACTATATATACATCTTCTAGGGATTTTTGTTGAAGGAAAATTTGGAGTGCGAGAATATATACATGTTAAAATGTGGTGTGTATTCATTTGACATGTGAAAGAATTCTCTAACTTGTTTCAATTTATTTTCTCACGCTTTCGATACTTACTGGTATTAGTCAAAATGGAAATACTTTCCCATTTCCGCTTCTGTAGTTGGTTGTGTATTACTGTATTTCTGTAGCCGCTACCGAAGCGTGAGAAAAATCTTGCGATACAAGTCGCCAATTCTTGATGTATATTCGTCTATTGGTATCGATATTTGGGATAAACATCCATTGTATTATGAATAAATGCCATTTAAAGCTAAATTATACTTTTTATGTACAGTTTTCAACAAAAAATTTTTTCTCAAGCTCCGGTAGCGGCTACAGAAATACAGTAATACGCAACGAACTACCGAAGAAGTGGGAAGGTATTTCCATTTTGACTGTAACTGTTACGCAAATTTTGGATGTGTACACAGCAATTGCAAAACGAATGTATATTTTTATAGTTCATTCAAATAACTAACTTTAATTTCCCCCAATTGCTATACATAGAGAATATTTACATTTAAAGTGTGGTATATATTATTTGACACTTTTTTGAAATTATTGACTCTAACCTGTTTCAATGCGGTTAACGGTTTTTTCACATTTTACTTTATTTTTCAATACTTAATATTAACTGTTATGCAAATAAATGCATAAAAAATGTGTACCCAGTAATTGAATATATATATATATATATATTAGTAGTAATGCTCCACACTACAATGCCGCCTCATTAAATGCTCAACTTTCTATTTATGCATACATCATCCTAACCCTATATTTCACGTGTAAAAACGCATTAGCAATTTAAACAAACGAACGAGTCTAGGCGACGTCAGAGCTTTGACAAAGGAATCCTAATTAATATGCTAGTTGTCATAGAAAAGATCACGGCGTCGTTTTGCTTGGTGTATCATTTGCTTACTGTTCGTCGTCAGAGTAAAGCTACGCCGGTTACACACACCGATTTAATATGTCGCCATGGCATTGCGACATAAATCGGTGTGTGTAACATACCCAGTCGATATGTATTATGCGTTGCTGAAGCATTGCAACGAAAATCTGCACACAAAAGTGTAACATACCTGTCGCCGATTTGTGTTGCAATCATGCCAAATTTCGTTTGTTCAAGCTCTGCCCATCCTTGGTTTATTTTTATACTTGATTTTTCTTCAACACAAATTGACGTGCAGAGCGGGTGACCGATTTATTTCGCAATACCTTGCGACACAATATACAATAGAGGTCCACGAGACTAGCTCAAGAGAGTGGTAATATGTTCCAGCACGGCTTTATCTCAAATATATTTAAGTGCACAAAAGAAAAGCGCTATTAAAAACTTTAAAAGCCGCGATGATCTTGTTTGTCTAACTATAGGTGATTGGCCATAGATGTTGGTGAACTAATTTATAGTTCATGCAATGCGTCGATTCTGTTTCATGTGCCGCGGTTAAGGTTACTGGCCTTGTATATTAAATGACGGCTACGTACTATTATATTGCTTTAAAATTAACTACGTATAGTTATTAGTTACCTCGAAGTTAGTTACGTCCGTCTCGCGACTCGCGGTAACTAAGCTATACTATTTGTGGCGCTTCAGTGAAACTTAGCAAATTGCCTGTTCTATTCAACCTGGTGTGTCAACTATAGGAAATCATCTCAAATCAATTCATGCACAGTGGCTACATCTCATAACTCGAAAAAGCAGGTTAAAAACCTGACAAGTCAACACATTTTTTTTGTAATAATACTGACGAGGCCACCAGCTATAAAAAATTAATAAAAACGCAATATTTCGCTCGAGAAAGCTTCTCACACTGTTGTGAATTAAATACGGATGGATACAAGCGTCACGATAAATGATAGTGACATGTATAGTCCTTCCATGCAATGAAAGAAAGAAATGTTTAGCAGATATATTTCCAGAGTCTTTCTCTTCATATACTCTACATATCAAAATCAATTCATATATAGTGACTACATGTATCTCGTAACTCGACAAAGCAAGTTCAAATCAAATCCATGCAGTCAAGTTAACATTTTTTGCAGTTATACGAACAAAGCAACTATAGCTTAAAATTAATAAAAGCTCACACTGTTCACACTGTTGGGAATTGAATATGTCATGTGAACGTCACGATAAATTATAAGGACATGTAGTTGTACCGCTGAAAACGGCTATAAGCTTGCGCAAAAAATCTTCTAAAATATATAAAAATAACTAAACGGGCCACTGCATGTTCCTTTATCAAGAAAGCCTGAGATACAAAAAAGTGATCTTTTCAGTATTTATAATGTTGTTAATGATTTCAACGAAAAAGTCTCTAAGGTTCAATCCTTTTGAAATAAAAGTTTATATAGCAGATATATAACCATAGAATCCTTCGCACCTTGTCTTAGTTTTATCGATGCCTTTAACAATAACATCTTCTATTCCGAATGCCCTGATAAAAAAATCCGCATTATATAGATTCTCTCCCGATATATCCCTCTGTCATCCCCATATCTATTTAAACTTGTCTATTCCTATCGGGTTATTGAAGCGCTTTGTGAAAGACGTATTTCCAACATAGATTTTATCGGCACACTTTGTACAAATTAGAAGATAATAGTCGAGGAGGAGAAGCGAGAAAACGTCGACCACGTAGCACCCCCACTACACAATAGTTTTCACTCCAGATTATAATAGGCTGATACCCATAGAACATTGCTAGGTCAGTCGTACTCACAAATTGTGGGGTCAGTGGCCTGCTACATAGAGGGGGTGGGTGGTCCTTACATTGACAGACTTAAAGTGCACATGAAACGAAAATTAAGTTTGTCCTATTTGAAAGAACACTTAAAATGATAGAGTAACATCTTTTGCAGTTTTTCGTTTCCTTGCTTCGTTGTTGAGATATTTCAGTTTGTTTGAAATGTAAATTAAACAACTCTTAAAACGGTTAGATTTTTCATAAAGAAACAGAAACGCATAGCATACTTCGATTTTCGTAATGTATCAAAGTAACAAAAAATGACATTTCGAGCTTTCTTTTGCGTTTAGTTTCGATCATGCGATCGTCACCTTCCGTTTTGCTTTTTCATATCATAAGAGTTTTTTTACGAGCATAATCTATGTGATCTTGTCTTTTCAATTATCATCGCTTTCCGCGTTGGCCGCTCGGTTTACCCAAGTCAAGTCTAAAGTCTCTAATTATCAGACATGCATGGACCATGCACGGTAGCGTAATTTTTTGCAATTCCGGTGCAATTTTGGAATTTGTCCACATTTCGATTTCTGTTGTGTGCCTACTTCTATAATGAGCGAATGATCGACAGAGTTAAAGCAGAGCAGAGCAGAAGAAACCGAATCATGCATGCGTAACTTATAAGGCGCGTCCACAGCTGCATCGTTTGTCCAAAAACGATTTCGCTCAAATAATTCTGGAAAAAAAGACGTGCATTGCTTTCGTGTTAATGCAGTCTAGTTAACAGTTTAATACTTCTTCAGCCATGCATATAATATATTTAGTGACAGCTAAAAATATAATAAAAAGTGCGAAATTCATTGCAGGAGCTGTTCAAACTGTTATAAATTAAATATGTGATTCAAAACAAAAATAGCTTACTTTAGCTATTATATTTACACAGGTTAACTTGTACATGCAGAATTACGGAATTCCCATACTAACCAATTTGTAAATTACAAATGCATACCAAGCAAAATATCATTAAAAATTTAGACAGATATAAAAATACTAAGTTTATGTAAAATATTCATAGCGGGTGTTCCTATATGATCATATAGGAACACCCGCTCTGATTATTTTTACATAAACTTAGTATTAGATTATAAAAATATAGCGCCGAATACCTATAACAAATTATATGCTAAAAATTAAATATCCTCCTTTTTTTTAAAACATTGACCAAGATTCTTCCCTTTTCGAAAAAAAAATCAAAACAAATTCCTATATAGGTATTCTTAATATCAGATTTTGACTTATATTCCAAAAGGAAATACAATACTGCATGTATCCTATATAGGAATTCCTATAGGATCGTTTGCAGATATACATTCTCACCAGTATTCCAGTTTGGTGTTGTCCCCTGTTTCTACTGTGGGACTTGCTCCTTTTTGAACTGCTTATATACTTTAAGTCATTCCTGTCCGAGGGCTTACCCAGAGTCGGAATAAAATCGCCTGGCGTTAGCCAGAATAAAATAGTAAAGCCCGATTCGGACAGGAAAGAGTTAAGTTACACATGGTGTTGCAAAGATAACAACATAGAGTAGTAAGGACGAACGAAGGCGAGTTTTTTTGTAAAAACCGTGGGGTGGCCGTGTATAAGATATCAAAATGGATTTTAGAAAACAAATTTAAAAAATTCAACTATACTTCATTCAAAAAGAAATTCAAGAATCGTAAAAAGAATTATTATATTGTTACAAGGGCTAAAATGTGACGCTCTATATCCACGAAGACGGTTTATATATTTAGTGACGCTTGAACAATCAACTGTTGAATGACACGTGAATCATGAAAGTAGTATATATTAATGCGTAGGATAGAAAAACATTCTAAAGTGACCCAAGTTTCATTGACATGCCTTCTACTTTATTGAAAAGTGATGTTTTGAATGTGTTTTGAAGCTATGGATAGGGCGCTTATATCTATACCTTCGGTTAGGTCGAACTCAAGAAAATTCGGGGTTCAAATTCGGCAAAGACTAGTGACGATGACAATGTTTGCTAAAAATTTAATAAAAAGTGCATTATTTCTCGCAGAAAACCTGCTCAAACAGTTATAAATGGTCTACATCGTGATATCTTATGCAACACAAAAATATTTAACTAATGTTTGTACAGGTTAGCTCGTCGAAAATTAAATTTTTTAGAACAATTCTATATAACTGGTTCTGTTACCTATATAACCTACGCGGGAATTAATAATACATACAATGCATATTACCATAATTCATAAGTAAGTGTAAGGAAGTCTAAAAAGTGTAAAACCTTCATGTATATATATGTATATATTATATTTTATATATATATATATATATTATATATATATATATATATTTATATATATATATAATCAACAAGTAGATTTGGTTTACTTGATCGCGATAAAGTGCTCAATACACAAGTAAACGAATGTAGAGCAGAAATATTATTATAAAAGGTTAAAATGGATAAAAACAGTAAAAAAACATGCAGTTACTCAGTGTTTCACGCTCAGTGGCGATCATCAGACTAAAGATTAGAGGCTATACAATGTGCTTAAGTAGGTAAAAATTTGACGTTTGCATAAAATTTATTTTCATCACATTTTTACCTACTTAAGCGCATTGTATGGCCTCTAATCTTTAGTCTGATGATCGCCACTGAGCGTGAAACTCCGAGTAACTGTTTTTACTGTTTTTTATCCATTTTAACCTTTTATAAAAATAATAATAATAATAATAATAATAATAATATATATATATATATATATACGCTGCTTCTGTTCAGCGTCGAGTAAATATTCAGAAATAAAAATAACTTGATATAACGTAATATGTTAATATAGTTAATAGTTAATATATATATATGATAATACGTTGACCTAACGAAAATCTCTGGTGTACTCCAGTTTTTATATTTTCAAGACTTAAAGTGCATCTATATCAAAATCCAATCGTGTGCAACCCTAATAATAGTAACTATACGGTAGTGATTGTCTAACTCTTATCCTATATAACTTGATAATATTCTCAACAAGTTGGTATCATATATAGACATATGTAGGCATCGAAGAGTCTTCTTATAAATTTAACAAATGCAGCCCACAAACAATATTCACTGCCGACATGCATCAGTTTAATTTTGTAAATCACGAAATGCTGACGTTGTGTCGATCTATACAACAGTGAAATCAAAAAAAATATCTTGCTTACACAGGTGGAAAAATGTCATGCAGGTCACAAATTTAATAAGACAATATTATCGCCCTGCGTGCATGCTTGTCAAAATTCCAGGCAAAATAATTGCGTCCTGTGCAATAAAAAAGAGCGCAATATTCAGCTGCCTTATTAGTTTTCAGTTGTAATTTTAACGTCCTCTCTAATTAGCATCCTTAAACTATATAAAGGAGCTGAGATATGATATTTTAACAAGTTGTCTTGTAACTAAAACTGAGACCACGTGTAATATGAAGACTTTGGTAGTGCTGATTTTGTTCGCGGGGCTTCTGGCCTTCGCCAAGGCAAACGAATCCTACGACATCGAATTGGAAGACGTGTCCGATGAAACTTTCGAGGATTTTGAGGTAATTAAAGCGCCTTCATATACTATTTATCTTTATTGAAAAATAAAAGTATTTACAAGTTGACACTGGCTAAAATATTTAAGAGAGGACGTTTCGATCAAGATACTATGATCTTCGTCAGAAAATAACAAGGACTAAAATTGTCTTTCAAGTTATAAAACAAGAATTCTTGACGATGCATAATTTATGATAAAAAGTTGAATAATACTACTATATAGGAGAACAAAGAAATAAGATAAAACGAATAGACTAAAAACAAAGGAATAAACTATAAAAGTATGTATACAAGATGACCTAAGAGTTAAGAATAATGTTGTAAACAGGCGGAAAAGCGACATGTTCGTTAATGGAAGTCGGTTCACGTGCAGAATACCATGCTTCAATTCTAAAAACAATCGTTGGTTCCAACATTCACAGCGGTCAAGGATTTGAACCTGTTTTAAATCAATGTTATGTTTTGTTTGAAGGTAATTTTGTGCTAGTAATGAGTTCTTATCTGACTTGGAAATTGCTCTTTTGTGTTCCTTTACTCTTGTTTTTAGCGCTTTGGAGGTTTGTCCAATGTAGACGCAGTCGCATTCATTACAGTTAATTTTGTAGAGGACACCTGTAGTGCAATCACGATTGAGTTGGTCCTTAGGTTTCTTGAAAATTGAGCCGATGGTTTTTACTGGTTTTTGAGCCACTTTGATTCCATGCTTTTTAAGAACTTTTGTGATTTTTTCTGAAAGGCAATTGACGTAAGGAAGTGTGACTAGGATGCTTTACTTTGGCGATGGTTTAAACAACTACGTAGAAACTGTTTCGGGTAGCCGTTGGCCGAAAGAGCGTTGAAAATGTGACCAAATGCATTAGCCTTGTCTACAGGGGTGGACGGTATATTCTTCGCGCGGTCGATTAATGTTCGGGCAACAGAACGCTTGTGCTTTACTGGGTGAGCCGAAAGAAAGTTGAGATACTGATCTCTATGGGTGGGTTTACTATACACGGAGACCTTGATGGAGCCATTTTCTTGTCGCGTAGTTAAGGTATCCGGCCAAGAAAGCAATGGATCTATTGTTTTTATTTCTTTGTTCTCCTAGTATTATCAGTTATTCAACTTTTGATCATAAATTATGCATCGTCAATAATTCTTGTTTTATAACTTGAAAGACAATTTTAGTCCTTGTTATTTGTTGACGAAGATCATAGTATCTTGATCGAAACGTCCTCTCTTAAATATTTTAGCCAGTGTCAACTTGTAAATACTTTTACTTTTTAATAAAGATGTATATATATATATATATATATATATATATATATATATATATATATATATATATATATAAAAGTAGCGTGCTGCGTAGGCAGTGTAGAAACAACAATCGAAATATAGTAACTTAGTTTAGATATACTACCGAAACAGAGAACGTAGGAATCTAACGTTTCGAGCGAAGGCCCTTCGTCAGAGAGAAACGTTTCTCTCTGACGAAGGGCCTTCACCGTTTCTCTCTGACGAAGGGCCTTCGCTCGAAACGTTAGATTCCTACGTTCTCTGTTTCGGCAGTATATCTAACCTAAGTTACTATATTTCGATTATATATATATATATATATATATATATATATATATATATATATATATATATATATATATATACAAAGTATAAAGTATAGTTTTACCTTAAAGTCTTCGCTACCAGAGGTTTCACCCTAAACGGGATCATCAGGCGACTGAAAAATATCGGTTAGTGGGCTGCTTAAATGCGTTAGTTGGGGCGTGGGTGTGGGCGTCGAAACGTCCGGCGGATTCATTTGGAGCGTGGGTGTGGGCGTCGAAACGTTGCGCGCATTCCTTTTATTGTTTAGGTTGTTGATCCGAAATCTATTTTTGTGCCGACACGTCGAAACTATTTCTGATCTTTTGTTTAGTAAGAGTTGTTTGTCTGCCTTCATGATGAAAAGTTTTTCGTCCAAACATAAATTGCATCTTTTTGATCCTCCCGTGTAGGAAATTGAGTGTTTTAGTATAGACCTGGTTATGTCGAAACTTTGGTTTTTTTCTTTTAGATTCCAAATGTATTTCGAAAGTTCCGTCTCATTTGAATACTTTTTATTCTGGAAAGATTTAGTATGGTTACGATATCGCTCTTTAAATGTACTTGCTGTCATGCCAATGTATTGCTTAGTGATGTTCGTGTTGCTTATGGAAATAGATGCCTTGTATACTATGTTGTTTGTCATGACGTTGTTCATGCCTATAGCTAATCTTGACTGTGTTTCTGTTAAAAAGTTTGTGAAGCTTGTGTCCTGGTGGAAACTGCTTGTCAATAAGGCTAAGAAAATTGCGTCCTATGTTTGTTTTGACATTTTTGTTAAATGGAGGGTTAAACCAGATGATATTGCGGTGTCTATTTCTGCGTGTTTGCTGTGGTGTTTCTTGTGTGTAGTTTAGCTCATGGTTGAAATTGCTGCGCCTTCATGCATCTTGGTAAATTGGTGCGGTTTCATGGAATGTCTGCTCGTCAGACGAGAGGAGGGAAATGCGCTTGTTGATTGATGTAGGTAGCTGTCTTAAAATGCTTGGTGGGTGGTTTGATTGCTTGTTTATGTATAATGGATCGTCATTGGGCTTTCGAAAAGGTTTGTATTTTCCATTGCTTAGGTCGAAAGTAACGTCTAAAAAGTTTACTGAAATTAAATTTGCTTCTGCCGTGATTTTTAAGCCAAACTGTTCGAAACTTTTGTGAAGATCTTTTCTTGTTTTGTCTGCCAATCGTGCAGTCTTATTTTTTAGTACTGCCAATCCGTCGTCTCTATATAGGCCAATATTTTGGTTGCCAAACTTTTTCCCTAGGTCGTTTAGAATGAAAAGGCCTACTAGTTCGCATACTTCAGCGCCGTCATAGCTACCCATGGTAACATCAAATAAACTGTTGCTGTCTTTTTTTATCCACGGTTTTTCGTTGTTGAAAAGGAGCGATTTTCTAGCGTGTTTTATTATTGAAATGTCACTTTCGGTAATGATAGCCAAATTTCTGGCCCAAGATAATGCTTGGTCCAGAAGGTCTTCTGAAATTGAAGGGTAGAAATTAACAATGTCAAACGAAATGAAGGTATGTCTGTTTTTCTCTTCAATGTTGCCAAACCATTCGATTACTTCTTGTGTGTTTCTCCATTGATTTACGTTCAAAATGTTCCTTAACTTAGAGTTGATTTTATCAAGAATTACTTTGCTGAGCTTTCCGGACTCACTTTTAGCAGGATTAATTAATCGGCATGTTGGGTTGTTTTCGAAATTATCCTTATGATCTTTGAGCGAAATAAATGTTTCGCGTTTTTTCATGTGTTCAATACGGTCGCCAATTCCCAAGTTATTCGAAATGTGTTTCAGTTCATTGTCTATCTGTTCTATGGTGCCCTCTGATCCATGTTTATATGTTTTTGTTATATTGTCATGCAAAAGATTGTTGTATGTGTCGAGCGAGGTTTCATAAATGTTTCTAGTTTTGTCGGCGAAAACAAAAATATTAGGTGACGAATTAATTTTCTTCAAATCGTTTGCCAAAGATTCCTGAAATGGATTGCTCGTATGCCGAAATTTGGTGTTTTCAATGAGTTTTATTAAGTCGTCTTCGAAAGGTTTAATATCCAAAATAGTGGGAGGTGTTTTGTTAGAAGGCAGTCCGAAATGGTTATTTTTTGGCGGGTTTCTATCACCATTAAGAAAAAAGTGAGCTTTCCATCTCATACGTTTTATTACGCTTTCAATTTTTTCGATCAAATCTTTCAAATAAGCATCTTGTGGTGGTATTGGAATGTTTTTCAGTGAATGGTCAAACCGAAATTTTCGCATTTTTAAGGTATAATACTATAAAACTACAAAACTACGTAAACAAGAGTGCACAACCGGTATACGGGTGCGAATATAAGTGAGTTATGGTTCACGAAATGTTAGAGAGTGCTCAATACCATATATAGATAGAGCAAAATACAAAGTATAAAGTATAGTTTTACCTTAAAGTCTTCGCTACCAGAGGTTTCACCCTAAACGGGATCATCAGGCGACTGAAAAATATCGGTTAGTGGGCTGCTTAAATGCGTTAGTTGGGGCGTGGGTGTGGGCGTCGAAACGTTGCGCGCATTCCTTTGATTGTTTAGGTTGTTGATCCGAAATCTATTTTTGTGCCGACACGTCGAAACTATTTCTGATCTTTTGTTTAGTAAGAGTTGTTTGTCTGCCTTCATGATGAAAAGTTTTTCGTCCAAACATAAATTGCATCTTTTTGATCCTATGTATTTCGAAAGTTCCGTCTCATTTGAATACTTTTTATTCTGGAAAGATTTAGTATGGTTACGATATCGCTCTTTAAATGTACTTGCTGTCATGCCAATGTATTGCTTAGTGATGTTCGTGTTGCTTATGGAAATAGATGCCTTGTATACTATGTTGTTTGTCATGCATTGCCCACGTATGCTTGTAACTATGCTTCGTGGCTTGCTTTTCCTGATTGTGCGTGAATTATGTTTCGTGATAATGGACTTGACGTTGTTCATGCAACTATAGCTAATGCAACTATAACTCACTTATATTCGCACCCGTATACCGGTTGTGCACTCTTGTTTACGTAGTTTTGTAGTTTTATAGTATTATACCTTAAAAATGCGAAAATTTCTGTTTGACCATTCACTGAAAAACATTCCAATACCACCACAAGATGCTTTTGAAAGAAACGTATGAGATGGAAAGCTCACTTTTTTCTTAATGGTGATAGAAACCCGCCAAAAAATAACCATTTCGGACTGCCTTCTAACAAAACACCTCCCACTATTTTGGATATTAAACCTTTCGAAGACGACTTAATAAAACTCATTGAAAACACCAAATTTCGGCATACGAGCAATCCATTTCAGGAATCTTTGGCAAACGATTTGAAGAAAATTAATTCGTCACCTAATATTTTTGTTTTCGCCGACAAAACTAGAAACATTTATGAAACCTCGCTCGACACATACAACAATCTTTTGCATGACAATATAACAAAAACATATAAACATGGATCAGAGGGCACCATAGAACAGATAGACAATGAACTGAAACACATTTCGAATAACTTGGGAATTGGCGACCGTATTGAACACATGAAAAAACGCGAAACATTTATTTCGCTCAAAGATCATAAGGATAATTTCGAAAACAACCCAACATGCCGATTAATTAATCCTGCTAAAAGTGAGTCCGGAAAGCTCAGCAAAGTAATTCTTGATAAAATCAACTCTAAGTTAAGGAACATTTTGAACGTAAATCAATGGAGAAACACACAAGAAGTAATCGAATGGTTTGGCAACATTGAAGAGAAAAACAGACATACCTTCATTTCGTTTGACATTGTTAATTTCTACCCTTCAATTTCAGAAGACCTTCTGGACCAAGCATTATCTTGGGCCAGAAATTTGGCTATCATTACCGAAAGTGACATTTCAATAATAAAACACGCTAGAAAATCGCTCCTTTTCAACAACGAAAAACCGTGGATAAAAAAAAGACAGCAACAGTTTATTTGATGTTACCATGGGTAGCTATGACGGCGCTGAAGTATGCGAACTAGTAGGCCTTTTCATTCTAAACGACCTAGGGAAAAAGTTTGGCAACCAAAATATTGGCCTATATAGAGACGACGGATTGGCAGTACTAAAAAATAAGACCGCACGATTGGCAGACAAAACAAGAAAAGATCTTCACAAAAGTTTCGAACAGTTTGGCTTAAAAATCACGGCAGAAGCAAATTTAATTTCAGTAAACTTTTTAGACGTTACTTTCGACCTAAGCAATGGAAAATACAAACCTTTTCGAAAGCCCAATGACGATCCATTATACATAAACAAGCAATCAAACCACCCACCAAGCATTTTAAGACAGCTACCTACATCAATCAACAAGCGCATTTCCCTCCTCTCGTCTGACGAGCAGACATTCCATGAAACCGCACCAATTTACCAAGATGCATTAAGGCGCAGCAATTTCAACCATGAGCTACACACAAGAAACACCACAGCAAACACGCAGAAATAGACACCGCAATATCATCTGGTTTAACCCTCCATTTAACAAAAATGTTTTCTTAGCCTTATTGACAAGCAGTTTCCACCAGGACACAAGCTTCACAAACTTTTTAACAGAAACACAGTCAAGATTAGCTATAGTTGCATGAACAACGTCAAGTCCATTATCACGAAACATAATTCACGCACAATCAGGAAAAGCAAGCCACGAAGCATAGTTACAAGCAGTTGCAATTGCAGGATTAAGGACAATTGCCCCCTACGTGGGCAATGCATGACAAACAACATAGTATACAAGGCATCTATTTCCATAAGCAACACGAACATCACTAAGCAATACATTGGCATGACAGCAAGTACATTTAAAGAGCGATATCGTAACCATACTAAATCTTTCCAGAATAAAAAGTATTCAAATGAGACGGAACTTTCGAAATACATTTGGAATCTAAAAGAAAAAAGCCAAAGTTTCGACATAACCTGGTCTATACTAAAACACTCAATTTCCTACACGGGAGGATCGTGTCGGCACAAAAATAGATTTCGGATCAACCCGATGATCCCGTTTAGGGTGAAACCTCTGGTAGCGAAGACTTTAAGGTAAAACTATACTTTATACTTTGTATTTTGCTCTATCTATATATGGTATTGAGCACTCTCTAACATTTCGTGAACCATAACTCACTTATATATATATATATATATACATATATATATATAATAGCAATAATAATAATAATAATAATAATAATAATAATAATAATAATAATAATAATAATAATAATAATAATAATAATTATAATAATATAATAATAATAATAATAATAATAATAATAATAATAATAATAATAATAATAATAATATATAATTATTATTTTTTTCCACAGCACCACAAAAGCTTCATTGCTCCTTGGTATCTTAAAAGGGTAATCACATGCACGCACTGTACCTGCATGTAATATTCATTTCTGTCACCTTTCTACACCGTTTTGCAATCATTAACACCATATCTGATAGTATTGTCAATATTGGATGTTTCCCATGAGAAAAATAAAGAGAAAATCTTATACAGTTTATCATATAAACACTGCAAGGAAAAAATAACTATTATAGTATATTGCCAGGTAATAAATTAAGGAAATATGTACTGCATGGTAACATTGCGATTTTCGAGTGCGACTGAGTGAGCTGCCATCCTTATCAAGATCCAACAAGAACACGTATACAGTTGTAAAAAAAATATATGCAACTAATGATGAAAATTAAATGTGTGTTTGTATTTTAAAGTGCAAGAAGATGAAAAAGACGGTTAAGCAATGCATCTGCAAATTGGTAAGTTGCACTACTGTTCTAAGTAAGAGTTTTATACTGAGGATGGAGGCCATATGCCATACATATATCAGGAGATTGCTCATTACAAATTCACGGGATGTAACTGCATGTATATACCAAGTATTTACAATTATTGGAATACGTCAGTTACGTGAGAAACTGAATTAAGAGAAGTTACTGGCTCAAATTTACTTGATTCGAAACTTGCGGCAAAAGGCGTAAACTTTGACTTGCCGATATGTCACTCGCGAGCGTTACATACGAGAAATACGCCACTCGGTTCCCGGATGTAGTGAAATATGGATTCTACGAGTGTTTTAGTTGTTAGTAAAATACTCTTCTCCATATAATAAATAATTATATATATGATGATGATAACGCGGTTGTTCTCCGAGTGAACGAAGCCATACCGGGTTTTGAGTTTTGGTTCACGAAATGTTAGAGAGTGCTCAATACCATATATAGATAGAGCAAAATACAAAGTATGAAGTATAGTTTTACCTTAAAGTCTTCGCTACCAGAGGTTTCACCCTAAACGGGATCATCAGGCGACTGAAAAATATCGGTTAGTGGGCTGCTTAAATGCGTTGGTTGGGGCGTGGGTGTGGGCATCGAAACGTCCGGCGCATTCCTTTGGAGCGTGGGTGTGGGCGTCGGAACGTTGCGCGCATTCCTTTGATTGTTTAGGTTGTTGATCCGAAATCTGTTTTTGTGCCGACAGGTCGAAATATTTCTGATCTTTTGTTTAGTAAAAGTTTTTTGTCTGCCTTCATGATGAAAAGTTTTTCGTCCAAACATAAATTGCATCTTTTTTATCCTCCCGTGTAAGAAATTGAGTGCTTTAGTATAGACCAGGTTATGTCGAAACTTTGTTTTTTTTTCTTTTAGATTCCAAATGTATTTCGAAAGTCCCGTGTCATTTGAATACTTTCTATTCTGGAAAGATTTAGTATGGTTACGATATCGCTCTTTAAATGTACTTGCTTTCATGATCATGCCAATGTATTGCTTGGTGATGTTCGTGTTGCTTATGGAAATAGATGCCTTGTATACTATGTTGTTTGTCATGCATTGCCCACGTAGGGGGCAATCGTCCTTAATCCTGCAATTGCAACTGCTTGTAACTATGCTTAGTGGCTTGCTTTTCCTGATTGTGCGTGAATTATGTTTCGTGATAATAGACTTGACGTTGTTCATGCAACTATAGCTAATCTTGACTGTGTTTCTGTTAAAAAGTTTGTGAAGCTTGTGTCCTGGTGGAAAGTGCTCGTCAATAAGGCTAAGAAAGTTGCGTCCTATGTTTGTTTTGACATTTTTGTTAAATGGAGGGTTAAACCAGATGATATTGCGGTTTAAGCCTCCATTTAACAAAAATGTCAAAACAAACATAGGACGCAACTTTCTTAGCCTTATTGACAAGCACTTTCCACCAGGACACAAGCTTCACAAACGTTTTAACAGAAACACAGTCAAGATTAGCTATAGTTGCATGAACAACGTCAAGTCTATTATCACGAAACATAATTCACGCACAATCAGGAAAAGCAAGCCACTAAGCATAGTTACAAGCGTTGCAATTGCAGGATTAAGGACAATTGCCCCCTACGTGGGCAATGCATGACAAACAACATAGTATACAAGGCATCTATTTCCATAAGCAACACGAACATCACCAAGCAATACATTGGCATGACAGCAAGTACATTTAAAGAGCGATATCGTAACCATACTAAATCATTCGAGAATAAAAAGTATTCAAATGAGACGGAACTTTCGAAATACATTTGGAATCTAAATGAAAAAACCCAAAGTTTCGACATAACCTGGTCTATACTAAAGCACTCAATTTCTTACACGGGAGGATAAAAAAGATGCAATTTATGTTTGGACGAAAAACTTTTCATCATGAAGGCAGACAAAAAACTTTTACTAAACAAAAGATCAGAAATAGTTTCGACCTGTCGGCACAAAAACAGATTTCGGATCAACAACCTAAACAATCAAAGGAATGCGCGCAACGTTCCGACGCCCACACCCACGCTTCAAAGGAATGCGCCGGACGTTTCGACGCCCACACCCACGCCCCAACCAACGCATTTAAGCAGCCCACTAACCGATATTTTTCAGTCGCCTGATGATCCCGTTTAGGGTGAAACCTCTGGTAGCGAAGACTTTATATATATATATATATACAAGGTTTCAAGTATTTTGTCGGAGCTTCAGCCCATTCTCTCTAGTTGTTCCGCTACTACTGAAATTTTTCCAGATAAACCGTTTGTATCTTATCGTCGACCGCGTAATCTCAAGAATTCCTTAGTTCGCGCTAAGCTCCCAAGTGTAAACAATTTGGAGCTTACAGGTATGTGCCCTTGTGGTAAAACCAGATGTCATATCTGTAAATTTATTATAAGGGGACGTACTTTCAGTGATTCGTTCTCGAAACAAGAATTCTATATAAATTATCGTTTTGATTGTGACTCAGTGGGGGTGGTGTATCTCTTATCTTGTAAGAAATGCAATAAACAGTATGTAGGCAATACCACTACTTCTTTCCGTAAGCGTTTTAACAACCTTAAGAGTAGTTTACAAGGGAATGGCAGAGGTCAGATAGGTATTCCAGGTGAATATTTGTATGCTCATTTTTTTTTCAAATGGTCAACGGGGGACTCTCTGATTTGTCTGCCACTATTATTGATAAAACCAATGTAAATAATCCTACTGAACGCGAAGGTTTCTGGACGTATACATTGAACACTCTTATTCCAATGGACTAAATACATGTGACTTCTTTTGATCTATTAACGTAACTTTATTTATTTATTAATTTATTCTCATTCATAATTTTAATTTATTCATGTTGTAAAACTTTTATAAATACTCGACCGCACCCATTTCAGGGTTATAGATCTCAAGAAGAGGCTGTGCCTCGAAACGTTATCAATAATAATGATGTTTTAAAAACTTAGTTCTCTGTTGATTTTATAGATATTTATTATATGGCTGGACTTGTTTTCCGGTCATTACGCCAAACGGCGCACCGCGCTATATAATTGGTTGCTGAGAGGTCCGGAAAAAGCCGTAATGCCCTCTCGGCACTGTGAGAGGGTTGATTTGAATGAAAATAAAAGCGAATTAGATATATTCGTTGGAAAATTTTGAACAATAATACGTCCTGAAACATCAGTGTTTCTTTTTATAAAAAACTTTATTTATAAAAGCGCGAAAAATAAAAGCCTTAATATAACAGGTATAAACATGAAGCGAAACGAACAAGCTCAAAAGTAAGAACTAAGGTGAACAGCGACACCTGATCAAGACAAACGTAGAACTAAAAACAGATAAGAAAACAAACCAAAAGCCATATAATAAAAGGCTTATATTAACCTCGTTTTCTCGGTCTGTACGGGAAAGTATTTGCCCTCGATTTCTCTCGCACAAACCTCGCTCCTTCGTCGCTCAGTCTGTACTGGAAACCTCAGGCAAATACTTTCCCGTACAGACCTCGAACTCGGTTAATAAGACTTCAATATACATATATATATATATATATATATATATATATATATATATATATATATATATATATATATATATATATATATATATAATAGATACATCCCTACGAAGGACAAAGGAAACCGACTCAACTATTAAACTAATTGTATTATACTTCCTAGTTCTAACCAAGCCATGCATATACTGAGAACTAAATAGGTAAAACCTTTGTATTTACACATTTCAGATGCTCGACAGGTGCAAGAAGAAGAATGGAAATTGTGAAAAAATTGAGAATAAGTGTGCCGAGGTTAGTATGAAGTTATTTTTCTGTAAACAAGGTAAATCAAGTTTTTGAAATGTTGAAAAAACACTTACGAACAAGTTAAACGTCATTACTGTCCGACCAACTACATGCAGCCGAATGCTACAGGTCGTTTAATATAACACATTTCACGTGTTAACTATTATATCAATTAATTGACGTGATCATGTATATATAATATCGGTTTTTAAAACAGTTTTCTGACTTTCTTGATTTTGACTCAAAATTACAATATTTAAGGTAACTCTTTTAATTCTTTGCGAAGTCAAAATTTGCAAATAGGTAGGGTCACCTTTTTCAGTATTTGCTTGGATAATACGACAAACACCTCGTATCCTTGCTGGACCTTCTTTTCATGTTTTCAAAATAACGATATAGAGAAAGCCCTGTATGCAAAAGCCGGTAATGCGTAAATCCCAAATAACCGCAAAATCTTGGATTATCACATGGATTATTCCAACTTAGCCCACCACATTGGGCGCGGGAGGGGGTTCTTAAGCAAACCAAACAACATAGAGGATTGTTTCAAGTCTTGTTAAACCAGACCAGAATTTAAAGTTATATTAAATGAACATTTAGTTGAATTATAAACTGAAATCAGATCTCAAAAATCTCCAGTATATACATTACGAACATGAATTTGCTGGATATTTGTTGCAAAACTGTTGCATACTTTACTTGTATTCATGTAGAAGTCTGATCACAAAGAGAACAACGGCAAAACTGTAGTTGAACAAGTACCAAGCGGACGACCAAGTGGAAGACCAAGCGGAAGACAAAGCGGAAGACGATGCCGACGACAATGCCAACTACAATGCCAACGAATATGCTGGCCACGACCATGCCGACGACCATGCCGACGACCATGCCGACGACTATGCCGACGACGAAGCGGACGACCAAGCGGACGACCAAGCGGATCTATGCAAATCTAATGCATAAAAATTGATAAAACGAATCAGGTATAATTACTTTACTATATATACACTATATATAGAGGATATTTTTAATTTAATGCCCTTTTAATCAATTTACTTCTGGTGATTATCTATTCAAATCTGATTATCTTACTTAATAATTGAGTAGATTATCACTCTGGAAAACGGTTTAACAATTCAGAGAAAACCTTTTCATTCGGTTGATTTTTTGTGCGTGTTCGACGTGTCCCTCGCCGCATATGCATCTTGCGATTTCGTTTCTTTCAGTTTACTCAGTGTTGAAAGGCAGAATAACATATAAGTCAGCAAGCGAGACAAGATGTACGAACCATTACTGTATTAACTTAGATCCTTGCGAGACAAGTTGCCGTGCGCAATCATTTCAAACAGTATAGAACTTGCAATGGTTTGTTCAACTCGACGCGCAACGATAGCCCTGTATTAACTTAGATCCTTGCGAGACAAGTTGCCGTGCGCAATCATTTCAAACAGTATAGAACTTGCAATGGTTTGTTCAACCCGACGCGCAACGATAGCCCCGTGTATAACATGCCTTTTCTACTTTTTACCGCAACTTAGAACATATTTTGAAACTTGCATAACATAATACCTTTCCTACAACACGATTACTATCCAATTAAGTGTTCTCATCTACCCACCCTCGAGATAAAGCCTGCACTATATACTGACAGTCGAAAACCAGACCAACAATAGTTGCAAGTTTCAAGATTTTTAACGCGTGTAAAACTTTCACATTGCAACTATAGTGATTTCTGTCCAAATGGTAACTTGTTTGCCAGCTGCACGAAAAAGCTCCACCATGTTGAACGGGGCCTTTAGACAACATTTTTTCATTTTAAATTTCTGAGAAAATATATACCATGCATGGAACCCCTGATCTAGACTCCGGTGCTATAGCTCGCACTCACCCAAAACACTTAGCGACGGGCCTGAAATGCTAATGTTTATTCAGCGTCAAGTTAAGTTCATATTCCCACTTTTAAATTGTGTACGATTAAGAAAGAAAGTAAGTCTATAAAAGAGATTTTTGTTTTTATTTCAGATAAAAGATGAAGACTGTTGATGAAAAAAAGACTTTAGTTTAGATGGTAGATAACGGAAATAGCAGACAATGTAGAAGAAAAAACTGAAATAAACATTCCTGAACATTGAACATGTCGTGTCATTCTAGTCTATTTCAGAAAATAAAGCCTTGTACACACGACGGAGTTTTCCTTGACAACTTTTTTCATCCCAAGCTTTTTCTTGAACAAGCTTTTCCTTAAACAAGTTATTTTTCTTGAACAAGTTTTTCTTTGACATGTTTTTCCTCGAACAAATTTTTCCTTGATAAATTTCCTCTTGTCAAGCTTTTCCTTAAACAAGCTTTTCCTTAAACAAGCTTTTCCTTAAACAAGCTTTTCCTTAAACAAGCTTTTCCTTAAACCTCCTTCTCGTCCGGCCCTATAGTCATCCGCTACCAGTGACGGATCACTTTGATTTGTTGTGAACCTGCGAGGTTTTGACCAAAATTACCTCCCTAGGGCTTAAATACGGAGCGAGCGTATAAAAGGGTCCCTCCCGGTTACGCACTGACTGAAATGTCAACAGCCAAGTCAACAACGAGTCAGTGAGCTGGTGAAGTTTTGAGAATTATCTGTTATTTATAGCCTTTTTACCTTTTCAATTATCTAAAATTATCTATAAAAACAATTCTGAAGTGATTAAATTTGTTTGGTCAATGAATTTGTAAAATATATATATGACCTTCCTTTCAAACGATGTTTGAAGGTCACGTAAGTTATAGCTGCTTTGTCTTTCGCCGTTTTTTAAAATAAAAGACAATACTTCCACATAAAAGACAATACTTTGATATTTAACTAAAACAGACCATTTAAACGAAGACAATAAATAACATATATATATGAACTTTGCTTTATGCGAGTCAATAAGTCGGCACAAATAATTGAGAACTTTTAGGAATCCATTCTAGTGTCTGGCTTTCCAGACAACATTTACTGGGTTCCCTATTTTTACTGTCGGTCGTGCAAAAACAAAGTTGTTTGCCTCGTCAAATCGTCGTTGAAAAGTGAGATGATGTTCAGACATCTACATGGAGATATTCATTATCAACATTCTTGGTGTACATAAAAGGGTCTTATAATTACAAGGACGGAATATATGAAGAAAAAAAGCGAAGAATACAGACATCTGCATTCAACAAGAAAAACGGTGAGACGCTACAAACGTTCCATTGCTAGACGGCTAACTTTTTTAGCGAATTGAATGCATATGGCTTTTTGTTTTTTTCTCATTATTTCTATTGTTTATTAAGCTTAAGTTTCTGAAATGTCTTATGCCTAAATCGAGACGGGCTACTCAAATTTTGAACTGAAATGTTGCCTAAGCTAATGACTGGTTTCTTGTTCTCGCTGGTCTTTTTTCTTGTGCATTTTCTTGTGTCTGGCAAGGATTCAAGATTTTTTACGGGCTGCATGCCTTAAAACCGGACAGTTCTGCAGATAGGAGTTAATTTAATATCAAAGTTTGTTGCTAAAATCTTTCGTCACTATTAAAACTGTTTTTGCTCTTTGTGTTGACATATTTCCGCACGCTCGAACATTTGTCCAAAACATGTTTTCATTTTAATAGGAAACTGGAGACCTACTAAAGAACAATAAGTTTCAACTACATGTACATATACTCATACATTGTCTGTGCCCATTGCTGTACTAATTGTTTTCGATAGCATAACTTAATATACGCATTATTTTTGTTGCATAAAAGGAACAAAGTTTCAGATGTCTTCGTACAGTTTCTGTCGCATAATTGTTTTGGTGTTTTTCGTACGGTTTTTCCCCACCTTAGTTTTGTTTCGACTTATTGAAGGCGTAATTTTTCCGTCTTTCTACTCAAAATGATGTGTTATACTTGAAAAACACAAATTCGACGTTTGGAAAGCGGCAAGTTTAATTTAAAAACAGTAAACAAAACGTCTCACAAAAGCTCCACTCTTCAGTCTTCACTCTTCAGCCAAAGTTCCTCGGTAAGGCCGGAATTAATTTTAGCTGTGTGGACCGATCAGATCAGCGTTTGGCCAGGATTGTCTGAGGTACTCAGCCAGTACTTATGCGCTCGCTCCGTGTTTAAAATGATCCTGAATGACCAACCTCGTCCCCAGGGCCATTTGTGGGGGCTGGGCCAAGATGGCGGCCAAAAACAAAATGGCGGGAACAAATGGCCCTGGCACAGGCAACCCCGCTGCCAAACGTTTGCGCATGCGTGAATTTGCTGGAGTAAACATTGCAAGTAAAGTGGGAACTAGCCGTGGCAACAACAACCAGACAGTGAAGACTTAGTAAGACTCGACTATTCATTTGTGTTTTAAAAAAAGGGTAAAGAAAATTACGAAGGGGTAAATTCAGAATATGTTACAATATTGACAAGGAAGCCATGCACAAATTACCTACCTTATCTTTTTGGTGTAGTATGCTTATAATTTTAACTTTTGTGTCGGACTCTCGGACCAGGCCAAATATTTCAGTGTTTTTCCGCTCTTTTTCCGAGGACGAGCTCAGACGTCGCACATGCGCAAAACGTTTGGCAGCGGTGTTGGCACAGGCTGCAAAAAATGCGCCATATTTTGACGCATTTTTGGCTCGGACCCAGTCCCACTAAGTTTATCGGGCCTAGTCAGGCTCATTTTTTTCTGAATATTTAGTTCAGCTTGACTGACCCAAACTGAAAACAATCAAAACATTCAATTCCAAATACATTGTCGAATTATTAAAATAAATAGACTTTTAATAAATATCTGTAAATGCTTAGTATTTATCATTTGCTCCACCGTTGTACGAAATTCGCAAGAAACTGGATTGCCGTTGTCTGGCCGGGCCGCCTTGTTTTCGTGAGTTTTCGGTAGATAGATAGATAGATTTTATTTAACCACGCTAGCATCGTCAGCAAAAGCTGGTTTCCACGATGGGCGTGTAAAGCAATATAAGCAAAATTACATTATTTACAAACAGAACGAAAATAACAGAACAGTACTCAGCTATATTACATTGGTTGTAGTTTCGGTATTTACATAGATATAGAGAAAATCTTAGTTTGTGTCAACATAAGTAGCAATTTTTCGTTTAAAGCTTGAAAAGGATTTACTGTCTCTTATATTATGTTTGATGGTAGGGAATTCCATATTGAGGCGCCATCAAACATAAGACTTTTTTTCATATTGTTTGTTCGTGGTTGTGGCAAACACACTTTAGAAGAACTGTCACGAAGATTGTGACTTAAGACGTCTTGCCAGAAAGTAAATAGTTTGTTCAGACATTCTGGCCACATATTGTTAAGTATCTTAAACATGATTTTTGCTCTTGCCTTTTCCCTCTGTTGTTTTAATGGTTCCCATCCTAATGCATTTAAAACAGTTTCTTGGCTTACTTCATTAGGTAAATCTGCTATAATACGAGCAGCCCTGTTTTGAAGTTTTTGTAAATGTGTAGACTGGGTTTCACCAAACACATTCCAAACTTCACAACAGTAATTAAAGTGTGGTTGTATTATAGCATTATATACTGATAAAAGTGTTTTCCTGTCAACAAATTCTTTTAGACGTCGAAGGGCGCCTAATCCCGAAGTAATTTTCTTACATATGCTTTCAGTGTTACTTTTCCAATTCAAGTGCTGGTCGATTATAACCCCCAGAGTTTTACTTTCAGATACTTGCTTAATTTGCTTGCCTTCAATATTAATATTTAGTTGACAATCATTGATTCGTTGTAGCATCTGTTGTGAACCAATCAATATAAATTCAGTTTTTGTTACATTCAGACTTATTAGTTTATTGGCTATGAGCCATTTCCGAAGATTTTCTAATAAGTCCGAGTTTACTGCAATCTCAATCTCATTTGTGGATTCAATTCAGCGTTTTGAAAAACATTTAGGCTTCGTTTAGTCGAGAATTCTTGTTTGAAAAAAGCCTGCTTCTCAATGGCCAAACACTTAAATTCTGCCCTGTGGTGTACTTTCCTTTCGCAGCCAAAATACGTTTTGTCTTTGTTCACCAAGTCTTTTGTTAGCCCGATTTAGAAAACACTCTAAATTGCCGTCCCATGGACTTCGTTGTATGGTAGCCAGAGCACAGAGATGACACGACCCATCATTACATATTCTTCCGACGTTTTTACGGGTGTTTCGCCAGCTTTCCTCACATTTTCATTCATTTTGAAGTTGTTTTTAACAGCCGGCAATTCTGGTATCACTTATTTAATATAATTTGAGCCCTATAAACAACAAATGCCCGCGAGCTAGCCTGTCGCCCGCCTTGTTTCCACCAATCAGAGTACGTAAAACATCCAATGTTATCTTGACCAGTCAGATGTGGTGATAGCTCAGCCTGTGCCAGGGCCATTTGTTCTTGGCCGCCATCTTGGCCCAGCGCCCACAAATGGCCCTGGGGACGAGGTTGCCTGAATGATCCCTTTTTAAAATGAGACCTTTATAACGATATGCCATGAAGTATTACCCGAGTTCTGACCTGAATTCCGGCACAGAATAAGGATCAACCAGAAGTCCGACTCAGTGTCGGCACCTTTGATGTAAGCGTCCTCTCGAAATGGCGGCCTCGCCATCCCGGTGCCATTTTGAAAGTAAGTGCCCCCGGGAAATTAGCCCTCTTGTCCTTGCGACCCTCGGGCTCCTGTATTCAATTACTCTTGGCCTTCTTGTGACCTTTTAATTAAATTTATATTGTTATGTATATATATAAATAATATTTAGTTAAGTAAATAAGTAATTTACTTTAGAAAACTGTTCTTTGGAAATAAAATTCTTTGACCACAAGGTTATTAAAACTTCAGTACGCAGATACTACGGGTAAGAGTCCGTGGCCAAAAAGTCCTGCACTCATGAAGCGGGTTTTACATTTCTCGATTATGCCGACACATTTGTTTATAGAAAAAGATGGCTAAAAATTTCGGAACTACGCATTGTTGAAGTACATCGAGTACGTATGTTGTTAGAAATTTTATAAGCTTTCATTCAGTGTATAGTTCAAACTTTAGTGTTACCTGTAACTTTTTAAAATGTTCAAAATGTGCACACCATTGTTCGTAAAATAAGAATTATATGATGGGAAATGGACTCCTCACAAGTGTTATAGAATTTTGGATATTGTTTTTAAATACTAAACGCACAGCCCTGAACAAAATATTAAACATAGGATACTGTGAAGTGCCATTCATGTCATAACTTTTAATGGTAATAACGTTCCTCGTTACCCAGAAGACCCTTTAATACGAGGAGATCGTCAGTTTCATTAATAAAATTTCACCAGTGTGAAGGTATCACCACATTCATCCTCGGATTCATCACCAGATTCATCACCAGATTCATCACCACATTCGCAAAGCAAATATTTCACCTTCCATAATTACTTCAATAATGAACCGATCGGCACACACGATACACCAAATTAAAGCTTATTATTCTATCTTTCTGGCCCAACATTAAGGGCGTTTGTTTCAACAGTTTATAGAGCAGAAAAATAACGATTTACTAGAAAGTACTCGGTCTTCGGTCTTGGGGGAAAATTTTCGATGGCTTCTTTTAATTTTAACCGGCTTTTCTATATATCAAAATGAAGCTCATTCTATCCTCTTGCTGGCCCAAGAAAAATTAGAAGTGGCCCAGATCTGGTTCAAGAGTTATTCGCTTTAAAAGTGAGACGCCCAAACTGTCAATTACACAGCGCGCTAAAAATAGAACACTTTATTAATTATATTTCACGACATAGCTTTGGGGGAAAGATTTCGATGGCTTCGGTTATTTTTAACCGGCTTTCCTATATACGAAATTGAAGCTAAATCTATCTTCTTGCTGGCCCAAGAAAAATTAGAAGTGGCCCATATCTGGTTCAAGAGTTGTTCGCTTTTAAAGCAAGAAGCCCAAACTGTCAATTACATCGCGCCGGAAACAGAAATCTTTATTAATTGTAGTTGCCGACATAGTCTTTGGGGGAAAAATTTCGATGGCTTCTGTTAACTTTAACCAGCTTTCCTATATATCAAAATGAAGCTCATTCTATCGTCTTGCTGGCCCAAGAAAAATTAGAAGTGGCCCAGGTCTGGTTTAAGAGTTATTCGCAAACGCCGAAACTGTGAAGGTATCACCACATTCACTTGGGGGAAAAATTTCGATAGGTTCTTTTAATTTTAACCGGCTTTCCTATATATCAAAATGAAGCTCATTCTATCCTCTTGCTGGCCCAAGAAAAATTAGAAGTGGCCCAGATCTGGTTCAAGAGTTATTCGCTTTTAAAGCGAGACGCCCAAACTGTCAATTACACAGCGCGCTAAAAATAGAACACTTTATTATTAAATTCGTCGGGATAGTCTTGGGGGAAAGATTTCGATGGCTTTTTTTAATATTAACCGGCTTTCAACCACAATTAATAAAGATTTCTATTTCCGGCGCGCTGTAATTGACATTTTGGGCGTCTCGCTTTAAAAGCGAATAACTAGCTCTTGAACCAGATCTGGGCCACTTCTAATTTTTCTTGGGCCAGCAAGAGGATATAATGAGCTTCAATTTGATATATAGGAAAGCCGGTTAATATTAAAAAAAGCCATCGAAATCTTTCCCCCAAGACCATCCCGACGAATTTAATAATAAAGTGTTCTATTTTTATCGCGCGCTGTAATTGACATTTTGGGCGTCTCGCTTTAAAAGCGTATAACTCTTGAACCAGATCTGGGCCAGATCTTGGGCCAGCAAGAGGATAGAATGAGCTTCATTTTGATATATAGGAAAGCCGGTTAAAATTAAAAGAACCTATCGAAATTTTTTCCCCAAGTGAATGTGGTGATACCTTCACAGTTTCGGCTATGCGAATAACTCTTGAACCAGATCTGGGCCACTTCTAATTTTTCTTGGGCCAGCAAGAAGATAGAATGAGCTTCATTTTGATATATAGGAAAGCTGGTTAAAGTTAACAGAAGCCATCGAAATTTCCCCCCCAAAGACTATGTCGGCAACTACAATTAATAAAGATTTCTGTTTCCGGCGCGATGTAATTGACAGTTTGGGCTTCTTGCTTTAAAAGCGAACAACTCTTGAACCAGGTATGGGCCACTTCTAATTTTTCTTGGGCCAGCAAGAAGATAGATTTAGCTTCAATTTCGTATATAGGAAAGCCGGTTAAAAGTAACCGAAGCCATCGAAATCTTTCCCCCAAAGCTATGTCGTGAAATATAATTAATAAAGTGTTCTATTTTTAGCGCGCTGAAATTGACAGTTTGGGTGTCTCACTTTAAAAGCGAATAACTCTTGAACCAGATCTGGGCCACTTCTAATTTTTCTTGGGCCAGCAAGAGGATAGAATGAGCTTGATTTTGATATATAGAAAAGCCGGTTAAAATTAAAAGAAGCCATCGATATTTTTCCCCCAAGACCGAAGACCGAGTACTTTCTAGTAAATCGTTATTTTTCTGTTCTATAAACTGTTGAAACAAACGCCCTTAATGTTGGGCCAGAAAGATAGAATAATAAGCTTTAATTTGGTGTATCGTGTGTGCCGATCGGTTCATTATTGAAGTAATTATTGAAGGTGAAATATTTGCTTTGCGAATGTGGTGATGAATCTGGTGATGAATCTGGTGATGAATCCGAGGATGAATATGGTGATACCTTCACACTGGTATAAATTTCGTTGTAATCATTGATCATCTGCAGGAAATTCGCGCAAGAAATGTTCTTGCGACTTTTCTTAGAAGAAAACCGCGTCTTATGAGAGACAGAACGCACAAACAGCATATATAAACTTACTAAAACAACGAAATGGCAGGAGTTGCGCTGGGGAGGAGACTTTGTAAAATTATAGTCTCTCCTTCAACACTTCTTTCATTCCAAAGCCGCTGGTACTCGACTCAGGTGAGTGCAATGAAAAATAATCTATTAACTTCGTCGGTAATGCGACGTAAATGCGACGTCAAGTTAAACGTCGAATTTCAGTCGAATTGTTGTTGGACTCGTGGATCCTGAAATCGTCGCATTATCCGTCTGACTCAGACGAATTTAATTGCCGAGACGAATTTAATCGAGTTATACGTCGCAGTTTCGCCGAATAAAATTCAAATAATTAAATTCGTCTGAATAGCACATGCCTATGGGTTATTCTTTTAACGATTGTCAACAAGATTCCTGCAGGCACGTAGCTAGACTAAGAAATCTAGGAGTGCAAGTTTTATTTGGGGGGGGGGGGGGGGGGGGGGGGGCGGCAAGTGAAAGGTACAAAAGTTGAGTCATGTAGGACAACTGATGCAATCACGCTAGTTACCCCCTAACTAAATCATGATGCCATTAGACGCTTTGGATATAACAACATCACTTACATTATGCAATTACGTGACAGCATTCACACTTCAATTACTTATCCACTCATGCTGTGGATTTGTTTGGTCATGCAGACTGTTGAAGTAAACCTGTATATTTTAATAAAAAACAGGTCACTACGTACAGTAGCTACGTGCCTGGTCAAGATTGCTCTGCAATGATACAATACTCACTTCCAGCATGATGAAATCAATAATTGATGAAAATCAATACAGTAACTGATATCAATTAATTGATTGATAATGATATTAGGTGCTATTTTGAGTGATGAACCAAATGGCATACCAGGTGACTACTGCAACCTTCATTTGATTCATTCCCAACTTGTCCATGTAGCTTGGACTAGTAAACCGAAGGGCACGGGTTAAACCCACAGTTGAGTAGAGCTTTTTTTCTACTCACCCAGTGGTATGGTTTGTCACTCAGCTAGAGTAGCACTTAATATCATTATTCTCCAACTGAGTTCACTGTCCCACAATAATTATTCTA
Organism: Paragorgia papillata; assembly: GCA_035771165.1. Taxonomy (NCBI): domain Eukaryota; kingdom Metazoa; phylum Cnidaria; class Anthozoa; order Scleralcyonacea; family Coralliidae; genus Paragorgia; species Paragorgia papillata. The sequence continues at coordinate 2,693,636 of JAWNZC010000406.1, forward strand.
CCGGTAATCAATTGATATTGGAATATGGAAGTTGATGACTAAGTGGTGACATACAGTAGTGTGTATCTAATTTGTGACTTATTGATTATTATCAATTGATATCAATTTTCATTGATTAGAAAAAAATTTATGAAATTTAGTAAATATGTAATAAAGTTGCTGTCATAAATATGTAATAAAGTTGCTGTCTAATGCTATAACACAATTCCCACACAGAGATAATATTGATCAATGGCAACTAATAGAATTCTACCCTGGAACCAGAGAGACTGTTCTTTTATGTTTTTGATGCTAGATTTGGCAAGTTGTGCCAAATATGGAGCAGAGTGGAGATTGTGCTCCAATATGGTTTGAACACCTTTGAGATACAGAGGACCTCAAAACTTCTGGAAACAGCTGGGTTATAGACTAAACTAAACTAATCTTATTTTTATACTGGATAGCTCTATCAGTTAATAGCTAACTGTTCTACCTAGAGGTCCAGTAAGGGCCATCCCTCATTGATCCAGTGTTTCTACAGGAGGAAAATGGTCTGGAGTACCCGGAGGAAACCTGCGATGTAGTGTCAAACTGGAAGCACTCTTCTCACATGTGGCCAAGGTAAAATTTTAATCAGATAACTGCTGAGAGCAGGAATTGAACCTGGGTCGCAGAGGTGAAAGGCACGTGCGCTAACCACTGTGCCACCAATTGATAGTATGAAAATTGATGGAAATAATGATAGTTCAGTCAATGGGATTTGCTGTACATGTATAACTTTTTTGTGACTGTTGATTGGTCATTGATATATTGATTGACCAATTACATTTGGGGGGACCAATAATTGATTTCCATGAAGTACACTGTTGTATACTGCATACTGCACATGCACATGCAGTAGATGACAGGTCTATACTGTAGCACCGATAGCACTGTTAAACCAGTGGCGTGCTGGCCCTTGTTTGGCAGGGGAGGCCAACAGTAAATTTGGCGCCCCCCCCCGTTTGTTACAGTTGCGAATTTACTAGAAACATCAATATCCAACTATCTATTATATGGTATTTTATTATCTATTTTCGACTTTCAGGACTAAGATATACAACAATGAGTGCAAGGAAACAAGTGCTTTCCTAGTGTAGCTTAAGAGTCTTGGCTCAAAATCTCAAAAATATAAAATTGAACAATTGTACATATAGTTATCCCAATCATTTGTTAAGACTGAATGTTAATTTAAAAAAGTGCTTTGGATAGTTCCGTCGATGTCTTTGCAAATACATCAATAATTCGCACTTTGTCTAAAGACAATAAAATGTCCCGTTCAACTGCCATCAATAGTAACGCTTCCAGTCTTCCTTGCAACATGGATGAACGGATGCGCGTTTTCACTCTCTTTAGGGCTGAGAAGGAGCGCTCAGCAGTCGCGGAACTGATTGGTATTCCAACCGAAATCGCGTACACTTGACAAAGTGTAGGATACGCATCGATTAGGTGATAATCGGGATGCAAGAGAATATTTAAAGCCTCGAGAAAAGATGGCACATCTTTGTCCCCTGCTTTTTCGTTGGCAGAAGTGGCTTCGTCTCTGTTGTCATCGTGATCATCTGAATCAAGATCTGCATCGTTCTCATCATATTCTTGTGGAAAATGAGAACCATCTTCCTTGCTTTCATTGGCAAAAATGGAACGATTGAGCATTTGAAATGACGATGAAAATGTGAACAGTTCTTCAGCGCAGCGGGATGTGTTGATGTTATATGTTGTGCAGAAACTGCTTATCTTTGCTTCCAAGTCGTGGGCAGTTTGAATGTTCTTCACAAGTTTGGGGAACCCGCTTGGGGAAAACATTGCAAGAGACTGTAATAATGGCCGGTTTTTCTCAAAACGATTTTTCATCGAATTAATGACGGTGTCAACAGCAACATGGAACGTTTCGCGTTTCCACTCAGCAAGGGGTGTTTCCTCTGGTTCATCTCTGGCAATCTCACCATCCATCACTCTTCGACGTCTTACCCTTCGTTCTTTCCATTCAACAGTTCCGCAGTCTTTATCAGAAATTTGAATGATCTTATCTGGATCGCTGCGTAAACTCTGAAGCCGAGAAAGAGAGGAGTCGACCATGGCTAATGCTTTACCAAGATCTACATTAACACTTTGTAAGTATCGACTTAGAGGACCTGTAATGACGAAAATTTCCCGAAAAAGACAAGCTGTAGCCAAAATTTGCTTTGATTGGAATGGGGCAAGAAGCCCCTCAGCAGTTGCTCTCTGGTTTACCGAGAATGAACTTTCTGCAGCAACTTCTCCAAGAACTTTCATAACACAATCGTATCGTGAAAGGAAGACTTTAAGGCTAAATTCACGAGAATGCCAGCGGACAGTATTGATACGCTTCAACGCAAGGACTTTGAGGTGCTGATCTTTCTGAATGGATTCGAACATCGAGTGAATTTTTTCAGACTGACTGAAGAGGGTGTACGTCTTCTCCAGATTGCTGAATAGAGAAATGACATTGATGGCGGCACCGGCTGAGTCCGACAAGACCAAGTTGAGCGTATGAGCATAGCAATGAGTGTATACTACATGGCTGCCGATTGCATCTTTCATGATTGCTTGCAGCCCGTTATAGCAACCACTCATATTTGAAGCCCCATCATACGTCTGTGCAACTAATTTATCAAAGGAGACACCTTCAGACTTCAAAGCTTCTACAATAGTCGTATAGAGCTCTTGCGCAGTTGTACCAGATGTTCTTTTGCAACACAACAAATGCTCAGAGCAGTGACCAACACGGTCAACTATTCTGACGCAAATGCTAAGCTGTTCATGGTGGCTAACATCCGGGGTGGTATCAGCTATCAAAGCCCAAGCTTTGCATTCCTCGATTCTCTTTACTATCTCCGAGGTTATCTCCTTCCCAATGACATCAATAACGTTGTTTTGGGTCTTATTACTTAGAAATGTGAGCTTCGAGCCGCGGCCTTTCACTGCTTTTGTTGACTTGGCTACTGATCGCTGTCCAACCGTTGCCACGTCTGCTTCATGCTGTTTCCAAACTTTTTCAAGATGATCGCGGATGGTAATATCATATGCAGACAAGAGCTTCAACACTTCCAAGAAATTTCCCGTGTTTAATAATTCACTTGCAAGTGATTCTCGATGGCCTCTAAATGCAAGTCCTTGCTTTCCAAGGAACATAACACAATCTACGATGCGCGTCATTACATTCCTATTGCTAATAACTTCCATCTTTTTTCGTGCAGCTTCTTCCTGTTCTTGTTGCCCCAAGCATGAAGCAATATTTCTGTCTTGCAAGAAAAGCACCTCTGCGACTTTTGCGTTTGCGTGAGCTGCTGACATCTCATGCTTGTCAATAACGCTTTGTTGTTTCTTCCAGTTAGAAAATCCAGTAGACGTGAACTCGTGAAGGTGTTTCCTTGATTTGCGCGTATAAATTCACCCCGTGATAATGCATCTGTAAACAGGAGACAAGGTATACAAAACAGGCTATCTGTGCTCAATGAATAGGAAATCCATTTCCGTCTGGTATCGTCATCATGAGAAAATACTTGCTGCGAGCAATATCTGGAACGTTCGCCAAACTGCTTTTTTCTCAACTTTAATGTAGACTGATTTGGTTGGCAAGGCTTCATTTTAATTAATTTTGCCTTTTCTTCTGTGCTGAGCTTCAAGCCAACAACTGATGCAGGATCAAATGTTCCACTGACTTCATCAACAACGATTCTTGGATTTGACAGAAATTCCCTGCATTGGCTTGGTTCCTCCACGGTTAATGGTTCCTCGCCATACTCTTGTTCTTGCAATGTCGTCTCTGCCCTTTCTTCAATCTCAAGCAAGTTCTCGACATCCTGATGAACTTCAACTATTGAACTTTCCTCACCTTGGTTTACTGCCACTGGAGAATCAACTGGAGATCCTTGTTCGTCTTCAAACGTCAAGGTATCTAACTCTAAGGCTCCTGGACCAGGCAGTCCAGGCGTATCTCTTTCACAATTTCCACCCCCTTCTGCGTCTGACCTCAGGTCAGTTTTTGCTTCAGGCACATTGGACTCATCTTCGTGTTGGAAGTACTGTGTCATGAAAGAACTAAGCTGCTTATTCTCATGTTGCCTAGCTTTCTTTGCTTTTCTGGATTCAGCTCCGGATCTTTTTCTTTTGGATTGTCGGTTGTCGGACATATCTACAGGCTATAGTAGCATCAGATGATCAGATTAATAAAAGAGTTCAAAATAAGTTCTGTTTTTTTTTATTATTGTAAATTGGCAAAGGTCTTGGATTTAATTTTCAAACGAGAAATATTGCCGCAGCGAGCGAGGCTGGAGCGGGCGAACCGGCGAACAACACTGTAAACAATATACCTATTACCTAAATTGGCTAGCGAGCCACAAATGTGCCTGAAGCAGTCAACTTCAATGCGCGATTGATTCGTTCATTTTGTTGTCATTGTCGATTGCCGCGGCCTGCGGGCCCTCGGCCCTTGATAATCGCTATTCGCTATAATATCAGTCTTTGCACTTTTTGCAGATATCAACGTTTCTGCGGAGTGCGGACATTCACAAGAAGCTATCTTAAGGGGCGATTACATGGACCGGGCTAGCCCGGTTAACCGGGATGAGTTTACAAAACGATTACATGGAGCGGGCTAGCCCGGTAAGCCGGGATGATTTCAGGCCGAAATTCGCAATTATCAAGTAAATAAGGGCAAAGCTACGTTAGTTTTACTTCAGTTTTACACTAATTAGTCTATTATTTATTTTGTAAGCCCATCGTTACTAAAAAGATTGTTAAAGTCTTAGCTAACCCAGGAAAGCGTCTTCACGAAGACTAATTAATTTATTAAATCTTCGCTTTGATCACAAAACACACAAACAACGTTGATGTTCTATTTCAGTTCCTTTCAGCACTATTTATTCACACAGTCAAGCAAACGAACGCGTATCGAAGCGAGTTCAACAGTTTTTCAGCCCGGTTTGCCGGGCTGAAAACGATTACATGGACATTTTCATCCCGGTTAACCGGGCTAGCCCGGTTGCGACAAGCGGGATCCCGGCAAACCGGGCTAGCCCGCTTGCCATGTAATCGAAATGTTAAAACAACATGTGTTTTATATATAAAGCGGGCTAGCCCGGTTAACCGGGCTAGCCCGGTTAACCGGGCCAGCCCGGTCCATGTAATCGCCCCCTTAATTTCAATTTATTCAACAAAATTAATTGAATAATTTTTACAAGTTAACAGCGACACTGCGACAGTGTGATTACTGTGATAGCGTTTTACATTTACAAAATACAAAACTAAAATATCTTTACATGAGATAATTAAAACACTTACCAGTAATCGTAAGCAAACTCCCTTCACATAATCACATTTAGTTTCACAATTAGCAAATTAGCAATTCACAATTTCACATCCTTTGAGCAGTTTGAGAACATACTGAAGAAGTAGCAAGCAAAGTAAGCGCACAAGCACATCAAGCAGTGTTTGCCGCAGTAAGTAATTTGATCATGCGTTGGCCCAAATTGCCAAAAAATCTGGCATATCGGAAATCAGCTTGTCAGTTGATCTGTCAGAACGACGGAATTAGGAAAAGTGGCACGGGCGCAAGGTGTTGCGGTTGTTGTCAGTGTCGTGTGTCTGTGACAGACACAGAGCCACAGGCACTGCCAAACAGATCTGAGATCTCGATAAAATTCAGTTCATTTTTCTTTCATTGGCTCATTGGACTCACGGATTGTGACAAAAGTTTTAACCAACGCTTTTGATCAATTTTGGCGCCCCATTCGAGTTTTGGCGCTCCCCCTGCCAGCACGCCACTGTGTCAAACAGTCATCAATGCTGGAATTGAACAAGTCTGTTTATAACAATAGTAAACAATTACATGATCATGTATAGTAAAATGTTTAATCGTATATTTAACACTGTATTTTACATGTAAGACCTATATGACGTTACCAGGGTAGATGCACTGATGATGTCACAAGGTTGCAAGAGCCAATCAGAATGTACCATGCTTTGCTTTAATATGAATAAAATAATATGCAAATTGTGACTTTCAGATTATCTTGAAACACACTCTAAAATGCAGGAAAATAGCATTTCAAAGACCCTAGAAATAAATAGAATTGAGGGAGAGGGGGGGGGGGGGGGGGGCATGTCATCAGACTCTCCAACTATTTGCTTTACAGTTTACTCTGCATTTCGCCTTGAGCATTAGCTAGTGTAGACCGGTCAGCATGGGTAGAAACCTGGAGCTCAAACAATTGAATATAATTTATGCCATGGGCATGGCATACAATGTCATGTACTATACATGTACATGTATACTGTCTGAAACTTTTCAGTACCTTCTACTCTGTACTCCACGCTGTTTGTCAGTTCATGAATTTTGCATGATATATACATGTATATAGTACTAAATTATTGATAAATACTAATTAGGATGCTGTCCAGCAAATACTCAAGCAACTTTCCTCCATTGTTGATCCTGGAAATGTTTCAGTTTCAAAGGCAGTAAGGGAACAGCATGGCAAAGATGAGTCACATCACTCAGTTTTGGCACCGGATGTGGTCGTTTGGCCAACCAGTACACAACAAGTTAGTGAGATTGCTAGTACATGTTACCAACATGCAGTGCCAATGGTACCATTTGGAAGTGGGACTGGATTTGAAGGTGGTGTCGGAGCAGTTAAGGTAAACCTGTATACTGTACAGCATAAATTTTTGATATATCAACTCTATATCCAGACTTCAGTGTACTTGGGGGAGTTCCAGTGAGCATATATATCTCAACAACTACTGTATTTTCATGTTAGGAGAACGCCAGAAATACAGTTAGTAATGACTGGAAAAATCCTGATTTTTAATAAGGAATACCGTCATAATTTCTCGCTATGACAACAAAGGTGTAACATATTTAGGCCGTTTACACTAGAGCAAAAGTATCCGGATTCACATTGTTTTTCATCCTCATGGGAATAAAAAACAATGTGAATCCGGATACTTTTGCTCTAGTGTAAACGGGGTCGATGTTAGTAATATACTATGAACCTCTAAAAAAAACGTCATTGCTGTATATCCTGACAATGGGCACGTACTTCTCTCTTCCTCAACCCCAGAATGCAAAAAATGAACATTAACTAGACAGTATTTCTCTTCAGGGTGGTGTGTGCATTGACTTGTCCAAAATGGATAAAATAATCGCGGTAAATCCTGCAGATATGGATGTCACTGCGGAACCTGGAGTTACCCGGAAATATTTGAATACATATTTACGTGATTCTGGTTTGTGGTTTCCAGTTGGTAAGCAGCACTGGCTATATCGTACCTGTAATCAAGTAAATAAATGTAGTCATTATAATTCTGTAAACAGTAGTAAGTGGATCAATATACTCGCGATTTATCTTCATAATATGTACTTGCATTTGTGGTAAATATTTAAGACGGCTCGCGCTTGCAGCTCACCTTGTAAATCAGATACAGATCGCTGCTCATGCTTTATCTATTACTTAGTATATAATGAGTTTTGAATAGTTTATATCGGCCTTACGTCTAGTTTGAAACACGATACATCTAGAATTTAAAGCCATACATTGGTGTTCTAGTTTATTAGTAAATGTTCTATTTTCACTGAACCAGATCCAGGTGCCGACGCGTCTCTTTGTGGTATGGCAGCCACTGGTGCATCGGGAACTAATGCAGTAAGGTAAGGCATAACTGTATTAGTATACAGGCTAGATCTGATTGCTTGAAGGCTAGTTTCCACTCAGGGAAATCTTTTTTAGGACAGGATCGGACAGGAGTTTCTTTGTCTTGTGGACCCTCGGTCAGAACACAGTCATTAGAGATATTGTCTGGAGACTCGGCATACTTCAAAGCACCAATAATGAGCTGTGATTTTATGTTGAACCGTACTCTACACGGTGCACATCCTTTGTTTTAGGTTTATTAATATTTAAATAGCACGATTGAGTGATTAAACTGAAACGTTGGTATTGGATAATTCGTTCATTATACTAAAATACAATGGGTTCAGTGACCGTGCACAAAAATGCATAAATGCGAACAAAAAGATAGAACAACGACTTTATAGCTGAATTTCCAGACCATATTTTGAATGACTATAGACCATATTCATAAATGGCCGTGGAATTAATATTCTTTTATGTGCATATAAATTAACCCCTCTGAACTTGTTTTCATGTGCGAAATTCAAAAGAATCTTTACTCTAAAACGAGATCAGAGGGGCTAATTTATATGCGCATAAAAGGATTTTAAATCGTTGGCCATTTATGAATAATGTCTATGGTCAGAACTAATAGAGAAAATTCCCCGTCATGAAGATGAATTTTCTGAGTGGAAACCAACTTTTAAAATAACGTACTAGTATTTGCGCACTCGCAAATTTCTAAAAATAAACACTACAATTAAGATGTTGGAAATAACCGAGGTAACAACAACCAGACAGCGAAGACTAAACTAAGACTCGATTATATATCTTTTTTTCCAAAAAGCCAAAAGGTATTTTGTAATAATGGAAAATTGCAATATAAGCAAATAATTAGTATTTTAATAGTACAGTAGAAACTAATTTGTTCAAAGAATGAGGCATAACCATACTGTATATCTAAGTTTGCTTTCCATGAGAAAAATCTTCAAATTGTTATATATTTTATTTAAGGTATGGTACAATGAGACACAACGTGGTGAATTTGGAAGTAGTACTGCCAAATGGAAACATTATTTATACTGCTGGCGAAGGAAGAAGAACAAGGTTAGTACAAAAGTTAGAAGCCGTGGACATGATTGTGTATAAGCCAAATTTAAGCGTTTGAAATAACTTGTAATTGTAACCATTGACTACTTGTATATTTTCTTCGGATTTTTTTTTAGAAAAACTTCAGCAGGGTATAATCTTACTAATCTTTTTGTTGGATCAGAAGGGACATTGGGCATCATAACAAATGTTATCCTTAAATTATATGGAATACCAGAGACAGTAAGGACACAGAATTGTTATCTTAGTAATGCCGAGAGCTTGCTAGACACAATAGTCTAAATCAGAGGTTTCCAATCTTTTCCTCTATACTCTTCGGTATGCTGAAAGTGAAAACGTAAATTGTACCTGCTTTACAATAACTTGGCGGAAGAGGAAGAAGAGTTAGATGAGGAGAAAGAAGATGAAGAGGTGGATGAAGAGAAAAAACGAGGTTTAGGAAGGGGACGAAAAAGAGGAAGAGGTTCAGGAAGAGATATACGTAGGGAAAGAAGAAGAAGAAGAAGAAGAAGAAGAGTTCGAGGAAAAACAAGAAGAAGAAGAGGTTCAGGAAGAGGAAGAGGAAGAGGAAGAGGAAGACCTAGAGGAAGAAGAAGAAGAAGGAGAAGAGTTAGAGAAAGAGATAGAGGTAGAGCTGGGAGAAAGGTAGAGGAAGAGGTAGATGAAGAGAAGCAGAAGGACGTAGGGGTAGAGGAAGAGGAGGAGGTAGGGGTAGAGGAAGAGGATGAAGAGGAGGTTAAGCTAGAAGAAGAGGTAGAGGTACAGGAAGAGGGACTGGAAGAGGTAGAGGAAGAAGAGGAGGAAGAGGTTAAGGTAGAAGAAGAGGTAGAGGTACATGAAGATGGACGGGAATAGGTGGAGGAAGAAGAGGAGGAAGAGGTTAAGGTAGAAGAAGAGGTAGAGGTACAGGAAGAGGGACGGGAAGAGGTAGAGGAAGAAGAGGAGGAAGAGGTTAAGGTAGAAGAAGAGGTAGAGGTACAGGAAGAGGGACGGGAAGAGGTAGAGGAAGAAGAGGAGGAAGAGGTTAAGGTAGAAGAAGAGGTAGAGGTACAGGAAGAGGGACGGGAAGAGGTAGAGGAAGAAGAGAAGGAAGAGGTTAAGGTGGAAGAAGAGGTAGAGGAAGAGGTAGAGGTAGAGGTACAGGAACAGGGATGGGAAGAGGTAGAGGATGAGGAAGAGGTTAAGGGAGAAGAAGAGGTAGAGGTACAGGAAGAGGGACGAGAAGAGGTAGAGGAGGTTAAGGTAGAGGAAGAGGAGGAAGAAGAGGTAAAGGTAGAGATAGAGGAAGGGGTAGAAGAGAAGGAGGTAGAGGAAGGGGAAAAGGTAGAGGTAGAGGAGAAGAGTTCGAGGAAGGCAGAGGAGGACGAAGAGGAAGGGGTAGAGATAAAGGAAGAGGTAAATATAGAGGTAGAAGTAATGATAGAGGAAGAAGAGGTAGAGGAAGAGGAGGAGGAAGAGGTAAAGGTAGAGGTAGAGGAAGGGGTAGAGGAAGAGGAAGAGGTAGAAGAGGAAGAGGTAGAGAAGGAGGAGGAAGAGGAGAAGCGGTAGAGGAAGGTAGAGGAAGAGGAAGGGGTAGAGGTAGAGGTTGAGGAAGAGGTAAGGATAGAGGTAGAAGTAATGATAGAGGAAGAAGAGGTAGAGGTAGAGGTAGAACAAGAACTAGAGGAATAGAAAGAGGTAGATGTAGGTGGAAAAGAGGAGGAGGAAGAGGTAAAAGGTTGAGATAAAGGAAGAGGAGGAGGAAGAAGTAAGGAAAGAGGTAGAAGTAATGGTAGAAAAAGCGAAGGAGGAAAAGGTAGAGGAAGAAGAAGAGGTAGAGGATATGAAGAGGAGGAGGAAGAGGAAAAATGTAGAGGAAGAGGAAAAAGGTAGAGGAAGAAGAGGAGGAAGAGGTAAAGGTAAAAGTAGAGAAAGAGGAAGAGGTAGAAGGTAGAGGTACATGAATAGGAGGAGGAAGAGGTGGAAGAGAAGAGAAGAGAATGAGGAAGAAGTAGAAGAAGCGGAAAAGGAAGAGGTAGAGGTAGAAGAAGAGGTAAAGATAGTGGTGGAAGTATTGGTAGACGAAAAAGGGGTAGAGGAAAAAATAGAGGAAGGGAATGAGGTAGAGGTAGATGAAGAGGATGAAGAGGTAAAAGGTCGAGATAGAGGAAGAGGAGCAGGAAGAGGTAAAGGTAGAGAAAGAGGAAGAGGTTAGAGGGATAAGATAGAGACAAAATAAAAGGTAGAGGTAGAAGAAAAGGAGGAGGAAGAGGTAGAGGAGGAGGAAGAGGTAAAGATAGAGGTAGAAGTAATGGTAGAGGAAGAAGTAGAGTTAGAAATAGAAGAAGAGAAAGAGGTAGATGCAGATGAAGAGGACGAGGAAGAGGTAAAGGTAGCGTAAGAGGTAGATGAGGAGGAGGAGGAAGAGGTAGAAGAGAAGGAGGAAAAGGGGAAGGAAGAGGTAGAGGTAAAATAAGAGGAGGATGAAAAGGTGAAGGTAGAGGAAGAAGAAGAAATAGAGGTAGAGGAAGAGGAGGAGGAAGAAGTAGAAGGAAGAAGAGGAGGAGGAGGTAGAGGTGGATGTAGAAGAAGAGGAAGAGATAGAAGTAAAGAAGGAGGTAGAAGAAGGGGTAGGGGAAAATGTAGGGGAAGAAGTGTAGGAAGAGGTAGCCTGTGTACAGCCTGAATATACACCTAAGGAAGAGGTAGAGCAAGAGAAGGAGGAAGATGTAGAGAAAGAGGTAAGGGAATAAAAATAAAAATAGAAGAGTTAGAGAGAGAGGAAGAGGTGTAAGAAAATATAAACAGCTCCACTCTTTCAGAGTTGTGCACAGCTTCAGACACCAAACCTTTGGTATTGTATCCTTTTGTCTCGTTGATTGTAGGTTGTTTCTGCCGTGTGTTCATTCGACACGATTAGATCCGCTGTAGATGCAGTTGTTGACATAATGGGTTGTGGCATCCCTGTTGCTAGAATAGGTAAGTACTGTAGCTTGGAGCTGAGGCAGAGGGAGGGCTCTTGGGGGGGGGGGGGGGGGGGGACTGAGGCAGAGGGAGGGAGGGAGAGAGAGAGAGAGAGATGAAAGGGGGATGGAAGCCCTGCAACGCAGGCTGCAACAACAGCGAGAACACCACGACCACCAGGAACAGCAGCACCAATAACGACAGCAAAACAACAACAACAACAACAACAACAACAGCAACAACAACAACAACAACAACAACAAAGAAATGACCGAACACAATAAGTATATTGTTACATGTATTATTGTATGTTAAGTATATATATCATTATATTTCTAAAATAGAACAAATTCAATAATTTTAATAGATAGCGGATACACCGTGAGAATCTGAGCTTTTGTCCTAGGACTCACGGCGGCACGGCTTCAGAGCTAAATCACACTTTCTATCTAAATTACATATCACCATGCAAAACGTTAAATCTTAAGTTCGGTAATATTATGTGTTAATGTTGTGCTCCCGTGTTTGTCACAGAATTATTGGATGAAGTAACTATGGATGCTTGTAATAGATATTCTGATTTGAACTATAAAGTTACTCCAACTTTATTCTTGGAGTTTCATGGAGCAGAAGTGGAAGTTAAAAGTCAAGCAACCATTACAGGTTTGTTATTTATACACACATTAACCCTAGGTTGATCACATATTTAGAAAAATTACTTTTTTTGACGACATATTTAGAAAAAGAACGTATTTTGACGACATATTTAGAAAAAGAACGTATTTTGATGACGTATCTTGGAAAAACATATTTGACGACATACATAGGAAAAAAACATATTTGACGACGTATATTTGGGAAAAGACGCAGAAGCTGGGAAGGCCCTCTTGAGTCATTCGTTTTGGCGAGGACCCTGTATTTTCATATTCACGGATCCCCTGTTCAGTAGGTGCCCGGACACGGTGCCCGGGTACGGGCACTAATGTGAACGCGTTTTAGGGCCAAAAGTGGTGCCCACGTTTGTTACTCAATATTCCTTGTAATTCGAAGGCTTAAAGCCACAAAATAGCCACAAAAGCCATGAAAAGCTTTCTGTGTGAATTACGCTTATCAGATCCAAGGCACCGTGAATGTTAGCCTGGTACCCTGGCCCAATTTCAAAAGAAATATGGGCCAGGTAACCACTAATTTCATTCTCGCGTCATCGGGGCTAAATCCACTTATGACGATTGCAGTGTTACTCATAGCCACTAAAAACGCGCGAAATTTCAACCAATAGGAAAGCAGATGTCTTTAGTGGTTACCTGGCCTATATTCTTTGATTGGGCCAGGGTACCAGGCTACGTGAATGTGAGCAAGTGGCCCGTACCCGGTGCCCGAGCACCGTACCCGGGCACCTAGTCTGAACAGAGGGTGAGAGACCTTAATTTTTAGGTGACCTTATTCAGAGCAACAACGGTTCTGATTTTATTTGGTCAGAAGAACCTGAAGAAATGAAGAAATTATGGAAAGCGAGACACGATGCGTGGTATGCCACACTTGCTTTGAAACCTGGATCAAAGGTAGGAGAATGTTAGTATGCACTTTTTTTATAATTTCTGCCGTCTAAAATATGTTTTCTATTTTAGAGGACAATTTCTTTATGTCACTTATTTTCGGTGAAAAGCGCTTAAAACCTTAGACCTTTTTGGCGTTAAATCCCTTTTGTTTTAAAACAAGACGCCTAAGTACGGAGAGCCTGAATCGAACGTGAATGTGGTGCGTACTTCACACAGGTGTACATATATTTTACGATCAAGAGAGTTGCCAGGCACATCACTTTTAATTAAACTACAAAGCCAGCCAGACATATTCAAAATCTACCAACAACGTGCAAGAACACCTTGACCAAAAGGCAAAGCTGTTCAACTTTTTGTCCAACTCCTAAAGCGAAAGGAGCAAAGAACTTAATTTAAGACAACATGTCTCACGGCCTCTCTCCGTCAGACGCAATCTCGTTCCCAGAGCCCACGTTCCCCACCCGGGAAACGAGTACTCTGGGATAATCCGTTTCAAATCGTTACGTTATTGGTCTGAAGTGACCGGAAGTAGAATTAATAAAACCTAAATAACAAAGATGTCGGACGACAAGACTCCAGTGAAGACGTTGCCGCGATCGATATCTTCGCCGTATGTGTGTAGATGCTGTAATTCGAGCTTCGCCAGCAACCCCATTGACTTGTTTGGGGAAAAGTCAAACAAGGAGAACATACTATCCAGATTCCACTCGGATATTTATGCATGCATACCTCAACCGGAATAACAAGAATCCTATGATTTGAACGGGTTATCTCAGAGTCTCTCATTTCCCGGGTGGGGAAATTGCGCCAGACGGCTAACAACTCACCGGAAGCATATATAGTAGCGGAAGTGCAAAAATGCAAAATCGTGACACCCAAAAAACCAAGCCGAAACGTAGACTCGGCCTGCCACAGTAGCCCGAGTAATTATTGCATGTAGCTTATAGAACCAACGAAGTTTTTACAAGCATTTGCTTGAAACATATCAAAGAATTTAAAAATATATAATTATGAAGCTAAGTATATGCTACAAATTACCATAATCATGCAATGTAAAAATTGCTTACAACTCAAAATCTCCATATTTTAGCTAATACAGTCAACAAACATTTTATGTATATTTGAGGGTTGTAAAACACATCAAAATATCAACCTCGCTCCCAGGGCCTTTTTGAAATTATAGGAGGGCGGGAAAAGGCCCTGGGAACGAGGATTATATATATATATATATATATATAGTTCAATCTACAGACACGGTGTTTCGCTGTACAACAGCTCATCAGTGTAGCTTGGAACAATCTGAATGAATTTCATCAATTACTTATACACATGCGATCGTCGGTGACAACCGCATGTGGGACAGCATCGGTGAAATACATTCAGATAGCGTGAAGTGCGCATGGGCCAAGAGTGCACAAACTTCCACAATATATATATATATATATATATATATATATATATATATATATATATATATATATACAATACCGTGGTTGCTATGCGTGTTTTCATTGGTTGTTGCCCATGATCTATTAGAGGACAGACACATTGACACGTCAGATCACGTCAGCTGACTTGCTTTTCCCCTTCTTCTTGCCCCAAAATTCGGCAAGCGTTCCAATAAAAACCTTTTAAATTTTTGTATTGCATAAAACAAATAGATTCCATTTTTTTGTTGTCGGTTCAGTTATAGATGCACAGAAGACGTCGCAACGTGGTAAGAACATCAGTGACCCACTCGACTGCGTCTCGTGGGCCACGTTTTTGTTCTTACCACGTTGTGACGTCATCTGTGCATCTATAACTGAACAGACAACGGCAAAATGGAATCTATTTGTTAAATATATATATATATATATATATATAAGTGAGTTTTGGTTCACGAAATGTTAGAGAGTGCTCAATACCATATATAGATAGAGCAAAATACAAAGTATGAAGTATAGTTTTACCTTAAGTCTTCGCTACCAGAGGTTTCACTTTAAGGTAAAACTATACTTCATACTTTGTATATATATATAATTATGAATGTAGATATGATCCGTAGAAATCGGTTTTGAGCGGATGTTACGCGATATTTTCCCCTTTTTCTTAACAAACAAAACACATAGTTTTGAAAAAAGTTGTGAACTTAATTAAATTAGTTTTTTCCCTTTATTACAATGTCTCGATGAAGAGAAATCATTTTCTTGGTAATCCGTAATCACCCTTCTATGCGAACACCCTTGTATGTGAACAAGCGTGCAATTAGAAATAATTATAAAAAAAAATTGACTTTCTTAAAATCCGACTAATGACGTCATGATGACGTCAGAATTTGCTGTTATGACAACAAAAGCGTACACTACCGTAATTTCTCTATTCAGCCCTCGGGGGGGCTTATTTTTTTCAAGCGTCTTTGAGGGGGGGAGCTTATTAGACAGGGGGGCTTATTTCAAATAAGTACAAAAGTCTGTTTCTCTTTTCGTTTATCAACTGATGTAAGTACAAAAAGTCTGATTATCTTCTATTTATCGACTAGATAAAAGTTATGAATAGATTAGTTATTGCTTTATAAAAAATCCTCTATGTTTTTAGTTAATTAGTTTCTGTGAATCCAAGGTACGGTCAAAAGCTAACAAATTGCTCGGGATGATACGACGATCAACATTAGAGATGACAGATACTTGTGCTAGAAGATCTCTCTATGTACAGCTTGTTAGGAGCAATTTTGCCTTTGCCTCCCAAGTATGGTGCCCTCAGTCCGTTGAACTGATGATCAATGACATTGAGAAAGTGCAGCGAAGAGCGACCAAATTCTTTTTAAATCTAGGCTTTACAGCCGACGTTCCTTATTTATCTCGACTTAAAGATCTCGATTTACTATACCTATAAGCTATTGCCACGAGTATCTGGACTTAGTTTTGCTTTACAAAATTATACACAACCAAACTTCAATTGATGCATATGTTACACCCGTAAACAAATCAAACTTGACTAGTTATAGTTTTATTATAAACTGACTCCATTTCGAAGTTTACCAAAATTACAATCCTCCAATCCTCACTTGTCACTTGTCCTTTTTCCTCGCTCGTCTCTCAAAACTCCTCCACGTGACCTAAATCATTCTAATTTACAGGGGGGGAGAGCAAGGCGCAGTGCCCTGCTGAAACACTCCCCACCAATAAAGAGGTCTTCCACGACAGTAACAAATAATGACTAAAATGTCTGTCCTACTTGTCAATATTGAGTGTTCAACTCCGTTTACAGTTAACTAGTATCAACTATCATGCAGCTAAGTCCAAAAACAAAAGAAACAAAATGGTTTATAAATAATAGGCTGGCCACTGTAGTGTGCTAACTCCATTTGGACCACTCCAATAGTGTCGATTGCCCATGTGAGCCAGCAGAAACTGGTTCCCGTATAGCTGTTGAATGACATGCCCACAATGATAGCACGCATACGGTATTGAGACTGATGTTGATTGCAGCTGGGGCGGTGGGACTGGTATCGGTTGTAGCTGTACTGGTGGTGGCCAAGGTCCCAATACTGGGTTGACGGAAACTGGAGTCGTTTGTATTGTGGACGTGTAGTAAGGGTCTCCGCCGAGGGCTGTGTACTGGAACGTCTGTGGTGGATGGCGGGCCCTCTGTGAACGTCCTTGGTTAATCTCAATTTCCGGGTTGGGACCATTCTCTATATTGGGTATCTCCTGCGGGGCTTGTTGTTCAATCACGACACTTGGAGGTATGATATTCCTCCCTTCCAATGGTTCCACCAGAGGTAATTCTGTCGTAGGGTCTTCCATATGTTCTCCTGTTGGTTCCATTCTTTCTTCTGGTGGTTCAATTTGCTCTACAGCGATCGGATCTTCAACTTCTAGTTGTCGATTGACTTCTGTTTGATCCCTTGAGGGTTGTACCACCTCCCATTCCACATGAAAATCATCATCGTCTTCACTTTGGCAATTGTTGTCCTCACTTTGTGGTTTACACTGTCTTGTATTTCCAAGTTGTTTGCGGTGACTTGTTAGGTCCTTTGCTTGCGGTCCGGCAGCTGGTAAGGAAGCACACGGTAGAAGCTGGTTCCGATGCATGATTCGATGTCTACCATGTCGTTGACATTCTGGTTTGACCTCGTAAACAGGGCTTGTCCCTTTACGGTTTACCACCACATACACTTGGCTCTCCCAGTGTGACCTTAGTTTCCCCGGTCCCCCACGTTCACTTAGATTTCTAACCAGCAGTCCAGCACTCTGTCTCCAGGCTGTAATTCAATGCTTGCCATCTGTGTACCGCGATACGCTTTGCTCTGTGCTTTGGATTTTGCAGAATGCTGTTTCGCGAGTGAATGGGCTTCTTGCATTATTGACGTCCATCTTTTGACGTAGTCGTGGTGACTTATCGGTGTAGACTCTGGATATGTGCCAAATATCTCATCCACTGGTAATCTTGGAGTCCTCCCAAACAAGAGGTAAAACGGAGAGTAACTGGTCGCATCATTCTTTGTGCAATTATAGGCGTGAACTACCTTATTAACACATTCATGCCATCTGGTCTTCTGGGTTTCCGGAAGTGTCCTTAGCATCGCCAGAAGGGTCTGATTAAATCTCTCAACTTGACCATTTCCTTCCGGGTGGTATGGAGTAGTTCGTGATCTTGTCATTCCGCACAATCTTTCGAGTTCATGAAAAAGTTTGTTTTCAAACTCTCGACTCCTTGGTCATGATGCATTCGTGAAGGAATTCCGAAGCGAAGTATGAAATCATCAAAGATTTTCGATGCAGCAGTTTTTGCAGACTTGTTACGAGTGGGATAAGCCTGAGCGAACCTAGTAAAATGATCCACTATCACTAACATATATTCATAGCCGCCAGCACTCCTCTCCAGATGTACAAAGTCTATTGAGATGAGTTCAAATGGAGAAGACGTTACGATTGTCGAAAGAGGTGCTCGTGTGGTAATATTAGGGCGACGGTCCTTTAGACAATGGCACACTTTTGTCACGAAATGCGTAATGTCCCGTATAATGCACGTGTCGCATGAGTTTCGCCACGCTGCTGTTTTATCGAGGGTTTCTCTCCTGCAGTCTTGAAGGCCAGGACCCTTCCAATACTGGGATCGTTGTGTTGTGCATCGCGTAGAGTTTCGACAGTAACTTTACCTCGCTGTGGGCTACCAGACATAGTGTGGTCGAGATTAAGCAGATCCACATTATCTGTCAATGCTGCTATCCAGATTGTTTCCACTCTGTCCTGACTAGTAATGCTTGATGTAGTGGCATTGACCTCCTCATGTGACGTTTTCTTCGTGCAGGCTTGAATGTAGTGGTCTATGTCAAAAGGCATCCGAGATAGCGTATCTGCCACTTGATTCAGTTTGCCAGGATGATATTTGATGTCAAAGTTAAAATCCGCTAACTCGGCCACCCATCGATGACCGGCGGCGTTGAGCTTTGCTGTGGACTGTACATATGTTAAAGGATTATTATCAGTGTACACTGTAAAATGTGGGGCGAAATACAGGTAATCACGGAAGTGTTCACAAATAGCCCATTTTAAGGCAAGAAACTCTAATTTGCCGTGAGCCAAATCCAATTGGTCGTAGATGGCCCTCTTTCTCTTGGTAGAGAGCTGCACCAAGCCCATCCTTTGAGGCATCAGTATACAATGTAAATGGTTTGTTGAAATCGGGGTAGCTTAAAACTGGAGGTGTTACTAAACAATCCAAAAGGGAGTTCAGTGCTTGCTGATGTTTATCTTCCCACTTGACTTTTGTTGCGGAGCTGGGGCCGCCTTTGGTAGAAGTGTTAGCATCCTTTGGAGACTGTAATAGGTCAAACATACATTTAGCAGTTCTTGAAAAATTGGGAATGTATTGCCTGTGGTATCCGAGAAGTCCTAGAAGTTTACGTACCTCACCAACTGTTTTAGGATAGGTGTCTTTAAGTGCAATGACAGCTTGAGAACTCGTAGGATCTGGGCGATGACCACTGGATGAGATAATTCGACCAAGACAGCTCACCTCTTTCTTAAACAGCCTACATTTCTTTGCCTTTAACTTCACCCCATGTTGGCGTAATCGTTGCAAGACTTTTCGCACATGTTCAATGTGATCCTCAAATGTTCTACTAAAAACAATCACGTCATCGATATAAGGAATACAGATTTCATCTCGCAGACCATTAAGACAGCTTTCCATGAAACGTTGGAATTCCCCGGGTGCATTCCTTAGTCCAAAGGGTAGCCGTATCCACTCATATAGTCCCCAAGGGGTCACAAAAGCTGTAAGATGTTGTGATTCTTGAGCTATAAAGCCCTGATGATAAGCTTTTCCTTGATCCAACATGCTAAACCAATGATTACCACCTAGGCTCCCCAAGATTTCTTCGACTCTTGGAAGCGGGTGTCTGTCTGGAAATGTTTTCCTATTCAGTTCTCTGAAATCCACACACAACCGCAGGTCACCAACTTTTCTCCGTACGCAAACAACAGGAGATGAGTATGATGAACGTGAAGGGCGTATCCATCCTCGGTTTAGCAAGTCTTCAATGTAGTGTTTCACTTCAGAGTACAACGGTCTGGGAACATGTGAATAACATCGCTGCACTGGTTGCTTGTCAATCAGATTGATGTTCATTTCTAATCCTGGGATACAGCCGATATCTGAGTCATTAACTGAGAATGACTCAGCCTCTTCTATTACCATTTGTTGAGCTTGTCTTCGTTGTTCTTCCGTGAGGTCTCCTAAGTCAATTTCAGCCAAGAGGTCAGTGCAAGATGTCTGTTCTGTGGTGTTATGGATATTGACGTCACGACTGCCCATCAGAAGTTGTTGGGTCTTGTTCCTGTCCTGTAGTGTCCTGCAAACGCACATCCATTGGTGTTACTGACCCAACCAATTGGAGTCTTCCTATCACTGTTTTCCCTTTCAACACAATATCATGATTCGTTTCATTGGTTACCTCAATTTTCACACGGCAGGCAGTTCCACTTTGTAATTGGACCAGTGTTTCAGACATCTCTAGACCAGATGGCCATGGTTTCATTGGGTCTGGCTCAAACAAAGCTGGAGTTTTACAGTTAATCGCCCCAGTATTTGCTCTACATGAAACCAGCAAGGAACTTGTCTTGGGTATCACAACATTCTGCTTTGTGGTTTTTAGTAGGCAGAGTTCAGGTTCATTTGAAGCTTGAAGGAAGTTAATAAGTGATGAAATCTTAGAACTGCTGGTGCCTTTGAGACTTGACATAAGGGAGCAGGTAAGATCTTCATGATTATCACTTTCATTATTGTATCCTTTTGTTATTTCTTCAATTACGTTGTATCCTATAATCGGTAAATCTAACGATTCTTTAGAGACAAGAAAGGGCACAACAACTTGATGACCATTGGTGGAGGTACACAGTTCAAATGTTATGTCCACCCATCCTTCATATGGGATTTTAGTCCCATTCGCTGCTGTTACACACCCTAATTTAGTCTATATTTGTACTCCAGGAAACTTTTCCATGAGATACTCCTGTGAAAGAATTGACACATGGGCCCCTGTGTCCCACAGGGCCTCCACTTCAAGACTATTCAACAGACAGTGAATTGTGCACTTACTCCCAACTAATTTTCCAAGAACAGTTTGCTGTTTTGGCGTTAAATGGCTCACATAAAATCCCTCGTCAGTTGTATTGCTTTGCTCATCAACTTTCAAGTGATTCACGGCTGTGCAAAGTGGCTTGTGACTATTCCAGTATAACTTCTGACACTGTTTTGAACAGTAAAAAACCAATTTACACCCCGAGCACCGATAAGTTGAACATTTTCTTTGACACTGGTTACAGCAATGAGACTCATAAGTCTTTTGCTCCGCTACTTCCTGTCCCACGGTCGTAGCAGTCGTCCGTTTCCCGAAGGCTTTGCTTTTCTACACCTTCTTGCAAAGTGTTCAGACGAACCACATTTAAAACAGTGATCACACGGATCTTTATCCGATTCTTCACAAGATTTACACAAAAATCGCCTTTGTTTACGATCTGCTAATGAGGGGGTTTGCTAAATCGGCCTGAACGGCTTCGAGAGTTGACTTCAAATTGAACGCCTGATTATTCTTAGCTGTTTTGCTTTTAGAGGGAAATTGTTCATCACCATAATTGTTAGCTGTATTAACATCTACGTTGCTTACCTTTGTTGTGCGAGGGCTCAGCTTAGCTTTTCTTTCGCCTTCCACCGACACAATCTTGTTCAGGTTCTCCATCAGTTCCTCGTCGGTTGATCCTGATTTCTGTAAAACTGGTCGGAGTTTATTGCGAATAACCTCATCTCTCAGACCCGTTTCAACAGCGTGAATAAACAAGGACTGCACCAACGCCGGCTCATATTTCATCATAGCTCCCTCGGCTTTCGATGCAAAAACAACTCTTTCTCTTAAGGATAATGCGCGAAGAAGAAAATCTTGTGGATTTTCTATTGGGCCCTGTACCATTGTTGTGAGTTCTTGATATAGTTCTGTTCCCGATTTCTCTTGATAGTGTGCTCGAAGGATCTGGCGTAATTTTGGTAATGTGATATCCGTCATCATTTCCAAATAAGACTTGAGCTTCGAACCAGAGTGAATAGCACGAATTACAGCTTCTATTACCTCGCTCTCTTTATATCCTTTTCCCAGGCCACTATCAATCTGGCGAATAAGCCCCACAAACGAAAGGTTATCTTTTTGGTGATCGCCTCCAACTGTACCAGAGATTTTGAATTCTCTTTTAAGCAGTGCGTTGATGTCTGGCGAGTTGACCACAGACACGGGTGATGTTTGTTTTGCCAAGTTCACCTTTTCTTCAGCTTCTTTTAGTAGCTTTGTCTGGTTTTCCATCATTGCTTTGAACTTTCCTTGTAGCTCCTCATACTCTTTCTTTGCGTGTTCATACTGTTCCGATATTCCCACTGAAACTTCGACGTGTTTTCCTTCGTCCTGAGTGATGAACTCTGACACTTCGTATAAGAAATCGGCTTTGTTTTCGTGCTCAGTGACAAGTGCGTCGACTTCCTGACGAATCCTCCTTGTGACATGCAGGCGACCCTTGGGTTTCTCTACGCTCACCTCCACTTTAAGAAACTGTGCCAACGTCTCTAGTTTCTCCAAAGGGAACCCACAAATCTTCGCTTCAATGTCCAACTGGAGATCCTCGATACTCTTGCTTCCAGTTCCAGCCATATTTCCGCCGACAACAACAAGGAAATTATTACTCACAACAATCAAACTTGTAATATTTAATTTCTCGTCGGGGTCACCAAATGTTACACCCGTAAATAAATCAGACTTGACTAGTTATAGTTTTATTATAAACTGACTCCATTTCGAAGTTTACCAAAATTTACCATCCTCCAATCCTCACTCGTCACTTGTCCTTTTTCCTCGCTCGTCTCTCAAAACTCCTCCACGTGACCTAAATCATTCTAATTTACAGGGGGGGGAGAGCAAGGCGCAGTGCCCTGCTGACATATATGCTCGTCCATCATTAGCACTGCCTGGAAATACTAGAAGCTCGTCAGCCAACGATACTATTAAACTCCAAGTGCCATTTGCTAAAACTGTTACTTTTCAGACATCTTTTTTCATAAGAGCTTCTAAGGCTTGGAACATTTTAACTAAAAAACTTCGTCATGGTAACATTCAACCTCGTACCCAGGGTCTTACCTCCGCTCCCCCCTCGCTACGGAAAGACCCTGGTACACGCTGGTCACGTGCTGCCCAAAATATGGGCAGTACAAAATAAATGTAGTGTGGGTAGGGTGGTACAAAAAACTTTCTCGACTTACCGACCGGAGTAGTGTTTATACAAAACGCAAAACATCTGGCCAGATGAAATGTCACGACTCACGAAAGGTGCACAACGGCTTGGAGAAACAATCCGAAACGAGATATAATTTAATAAGAATGCCAAAGTCTCAAAGATCAATATTTTGCTGGCTTTGTAGCGCTGGCGACATGTGTTATTGATGGGAGAATATTCGTTTTAAGCATTCGAATCGCGAGGCTTTTAACTGGACGTATTCACTTAAATATAACGGCAGCTTTCGCGTGTGGTATTCAACAGCGGGAGTTTCTTTATCGGACAAGAAGTTTGTGACAGCAAAGAAGCAGAAAAATCCATAAGACTCGCCCGCTTTCTTGAAGTATACTGAAAGTACTATTTCTTTAAGTAAACAACACAGCACATTCAGAAATGCAGACAGATGACAACAAAGGTTCAACATTTCACCTTTGCTGGAGTTTTTATAAATAGAAAAATGACAATAAGAATCGATTAATCGACTATATATTGTATAATTTAAGCACGCAGATTGACGATTATTAAACGAATGGGAACATCAAAAACTTTCTTCATTGTAAACTTAAATAAACACAGCGATTTATTATAAACTAAAAACAATAGCTGTCAAAACAACTTGTTTCAATTTTAAAACCGTATCACCGGTTTAACGATTCATTTCAAAATCTAATACAAGAAAACAAAACAAGATACGCATACAAGCACTTCTTCGACTATTCCAGCGAGGTCAAGCATTGATACGCAGGGGACACTCCCACAGTCGAAATTTTTTATAGACGACACGTGACCAGCGTGTACCAGGGTCTTTCCGCAGCGAGGGGGGAGCGGAGGTAAGACCCTGGGTACGAGGTTGGGTAACATTACCTTATACACTTTCAAATCAGGTCTTAAAATTAACTATAAAAATGCTTTGTTAAATGTTTATAATTGTGATAATCTTCGTACTTGGAAATCCGTTTGCATCAAATGCAGAAAGGCTAGGCCTCTTGATACTTCTCCAAACTGCTGTACAGTAACCAGCATGCACATAAATGTTTTACTCAATCATGTAATTAGCAGTTTAATTGGGATCGCCGTAATTGGGGTTTCATGTGGGGAACTTCCTAGCTCTTCTTATTTCTAATGTAGTGGCTGAAGCTATCATTAAATCAACTGATTTGGGGAGGAGGGGGGGGGGGGGGGGGGGGGGCTATTAGAAGAGGGGGCTTAAAAGAGAGGGGGTGGCTTAATAGAGAAATTACGGTATATTTGTATTTTGTACACGACCAACCGTGAAAATTTCATTACCATACAGCCAATAGTTTTGAGGATATTGACCGCGGGTATGTGTTTCAACTAATCACTCATTTAATGAATATGTCATTGTATGGTTTGACTGCATGATAAATCGATAATACGACTAATGTATGTAGATATATGTAGAAGTAATGAGGAATGTATTATATAGTGTCGATTTTCGGCTCTTGGGGAAATAGAAGAACTCTGAAAAAAACCTTCGAAGCGCAGAAGACAACTAACAACTCTTTTCAGATGAGTTATAGGTGGTCACCATGCATGCAACCATAAACTAACGTCTTGCTTTCGGTGATATTTGCAGTGAGAACCAGTGCCCAAACAGAACGTACGTCCTGCATGCCTCTGACTTAATAATGTTTATCTTTACATATAGGGTTTATCTACTGATGTCTGCGTCCCTATTTCGAAACTACCAGATGTTATCACAAAAGCCAAGGAAGAAATTTCTAATTTATCATTGCTGGGTTAGTAATTACTGTAATAATTATTTTTATTACAGACCCTACAATTTATAGCCCTACCTTTCTTCATAGTCTTTTCCACTAGTACTGACAGTCGTAATCATATAGCATCAGTGCTCCACGTCATGCTCGCGCATGTGATAACACTTTGCTAGCTTTGTAATTATAGAGATTTCTTCTGATATCACATGACCATATTATTAGTAGACTTATCAAATTCATTAAACATTCATGAAGAAAATTCAAAAGAAATGAATATTTAATTAATATCTGTAAATCGCATACAGATTCGTCCTGATTTACATCAACTTTTTCCTCAATTTACTTAGCTAAAATCACTCCAACTTGAAAAATAGTTTGAAACATGGCTATTTAGATCCGTCCATTTGATAAGTACGATAAAGCATTAGCAGCGATCTGTATCTGATTTACTACGGCTCGCTTGCAGCTCGCCTTGTAAATCAGATACAGATCGTCGCTCATGCTTTATCTATTACACATTAGGGGTATTACACGGTGGTGTTTAATAAAAAACTATATGGATATCTATTATTTTGTACACTAGGTATATTTTCGTTTTCATTCATGTTGTTCGCAGAATTTGCTTACATCATCGTCGCCTATTTCTACTACAAATCTAGAGCTGGTGGCCATTTCAAAAACAATATTTGAAAAACTGCTTTTGATGCATAGAGATAAGCACAGACACAGACATTAACCTCGACGTGGACACGAAAGTGGACACGGAATCGACAATTACAAGACCGCACATATATACGTACAGTATTGTACTATAAAACTATGGTGCTGCATAAGCTGTGATTTAGAGTTTGGATATAGCAAAGCGATTAACTGCCGATATGTTTTGGAACGAAATACTGCATGCCGTTTCGAGTGGAGCTCTTTATTTTACTCTATAATCAAGAACTCCGCTCGAAACGTCAGTATTTCGTTTAAAAAATTATCGGCAAATATTGCTTTTCCAAATTGTTCTATAGTCGTGGTTTTATTGATTTGTATTTCAGCACCATTAGTTGGTCACGTGGGTGATGGAAACTTTCACCTTTTTATTGTTCTTGATCCAAACGATGCAGAAGAAGAAGAGAGAGCCATTGAACTTTCTCACAGAGTTGCACGGTGAGAATTTAATTGGTAAATATATCTGTTAGGGCGAAAACTACTATTGAATATACGTTTTGCTCAGGTCATCATGGATGTCCGTTTTGATATTTACTGACCTATTATAACCGGACTTCGAGTCCTTTTTATGGTAGCGACCACTGAGATCTTATTTTGCTTAAAACGTACTACTTAATGACCGAGCCTGAGTTCATTACTGATGAAATATCGCAGAGGCCCGATATTTCACTAGTACAGACGGAACAAGCGAGGTCAATAAATAGTTTATTATATGACTACAGACACATGTGAACGTTCTGTGAAAACTCGACAAAGTATTAGGCCCGTATTGCCACCATCTTTCTTGACAGATGTTTCCCCATTTTTAAAGTACTATCCGTTTAGCTATAGAATTCTGAACTTTAAATTTCTACTCCAAATAACATTTTTTCAATTTTGTTTGACATATTGCTCACGGTTGTGCGTTAAGTTGTTTAAAAAAACCATCTGAAATTCTATAATACTTGTAAGAAGTAAATGTTATGTAATATATCAACAACGAGTTTGAGTGTTTTATCAGGGGATCCAAACACGAGAAAACCACTGATCTCGAAATAAAACTGGATTAAGCATCTATTGTTTACAAAATGAAGCCGGAAGTCACCCATTACTAAGGGACCAAGTGATGGTCTTTCTAGCGTATTCTGGCACCGATATAAACATTTTGTTGAATGAGATGCTGAATCTTTGAAAGAAAATATAGCTCAATAGTCTTTTTTGGTACAGAAGACGTTTTAAGAAGACATTTTTCAGCATGTTTGGTCCCTTAGTAATTACGGATTTCTTTTGTTTAGCTGGCTTCATTTTATGAACCAGTGGACAATAGGTTGCACTATCCAGTTTTATTTCGAGATCAGTGGAGAAAACATGATGAAAGCACGAGGCCGAAGATATGGCATCTCAATCGAGCGATTTCAATTGGAAAATGCAATTAAAATAAACCCTCATGAGATTTTATTGATGAGTGTATGTAACATTTATTCATACAACAACTTGCTTATTTTGCATAAATAATTGAGACCTTAAGTATAAATACTTTCCTTCGGTACGTATAGTGTAGTAGGAAAGTATATTCATTATGGCACTAGCTGTATTCCCAAGAGGATGCTGCGGCATACCCCGTGGTCAGAAGAGCACTTATATAAAGAGCAGTACCACGTTGGAGAAGTCACTCGGTTAACAGTGTTGGTCGTCAAACTTGTATTTTAATTTGGTCTATTTCTGTACATAGTTTGTTTTTTATATATTATTTCTTTGTATATTACTGCATGTTCGCTCTGTTCGGGGAGCAGCGCTGTTTATCTCGGTCCCGACCCAGATTTCCTGTCAAGTTTTTCCCAGATGTGGTTTTTTTATCAGACAGGTTTTTTCTGGCCTTCCTGATGCCAGCCAATTGTGTAATAGTGCATAGCTACTGTGTTTCCAGTTCTTCACCTATCTTGCAGTATATACTTGTATATTTTGTCACTAGCTGTTTCTGCATGTATATCGCGCTTGTTTGTTTCTTTGTATATAGTTTTCATGCATGCCATCATTCATGTAATCTATCACACATATTTAGTAGAATCTATACGTGTAGTCTAGCAATGTTTTATTAAAGAGCTGTTCGTCTCCAACACTGCATGACACCGCAACAAGATTCTCCACACTCCCAGTTGTCGTGTGCGTTGTAGAGTAATGAATAAGATGAACACCGGTTTTCATCTAATAGCTTGGGTTTTACTGGCGAATCCAACTTCAATCAGGTGATTGAATGAACTATTGTAATTGGCTGATTATCTCATGAATTATTAATTATTTGAGATATTATTACAAACAATGTTACAAACGTTTTGGACGTTTTAAAAAGTTTACATAACGCGGAAACTCGAAGTATACATTTGTTGAAAGCTTAATATAAAATTTCTAACAACGTACCTGCACGATATATTTCATCAACGAGTAGTTCTGAAATTATTATCCATCTTGTTGCATATACTGACATGACTTTGGACATAGTTTAACGCTACTCTGGCCAGAGTAGCGTTAAACTATGTCTGATTCTTCACCTGGCCGTGTTTGGAATTTATTTGTTGACATGACTTTCATTTTGTTTATAAAATTTTCACTGTCAGCAACTGCCAGCGGTCTGCTCAGGAACCAATCAAGTTGCTGGATTTCACGTTCCGAACCGCTCACACGAAAAAAGTCATATGATAAATTTATTAGGCGTGCCCGATTCATATAGGTCCGAACAATCCATTTATAGATTCTATTTAGGAAAAAGTTAGAGGTATACTCAAAAAATTATAAACCGTTCATGTTGGATTGGTCACTCTGTTGGTCATTGATATAGGAAAACTGCAGTCCAGTTATCTGCAGGTCAGCGGTCCGAACATCATCAAATAAAGGGAGAATAATTTTTTGTTTCAAAATTTTATGTCACTTTTAGACATGCATTGGCTTTAAATGGCACGTGCACCGGCGAGCATGGTATCGGACGTGGTAAGATGGATCTTCTGGAAGAAGAAATAGGAAGCACCGGAATTGAAGTGATGAAGCAAATTAAGAATACGTTTGATCCCCTGAACATTATGAATCCTGGAAAGATTTTGAAGATTTAGGAGAAAGAAGAGTGTGCCCAGCCTAGACACTAGGCCTTCTATATATATCTTGGCGAGGGGGCTCGCGTGCCTGTAGCGGTCTGGAACCCAACGACAAATAGAAGGCCTAGCCGAATTGCCAACGACATCTCAAAAGTGCCCTAAAACGGCCCATGTTAAAGATAGCGACATACAGTGATATCACACGATGTTTCTCGCAATTTCGTTAATTTCAGTTAGTCTCTATTATAAAAACAAGTAAGTTATAAAACCTAAATAACCTATTGATTACTATACGCGTACTTCTTACAATGATCGTAATTCGTAAACATTTCCTACACTGACAAGTCAAACCTGGGTCGTTAAATGGTTAGATTCGTGTCCAGCAACTTTTATGTACCATTCCGTTAAAGTGTGATACTACTGTATCTCGCTATCTTTGACTTGGGCCGTGTGATAACACAGTATGTCGCTATCTTTGACATCCATGGCCGTTTTAGGGCACTTTTGAGATGTTGGCAATTCGACTTGGCCTTCTACTTCTTGCTAGGTTCCAGACCTTTGCGAATGCAGGCCTTCGCGAGAATAGTGGGCCTAATGTCTAGGCTGGAGTGTGCCATGAAATCAGTGCTAGATCAAGGGCAGTCTGTACAGGAGTGAAATTATTAAGAACAAGAGGGCACTCGGAGACTGCATCTCCCTTTAACGAGTATTAAAACTCGTCTGGCGTTAAAACAGAATAAAAAGATAAAGTTGTTCCCCAACAACAACGCGCATGAAAGAGTTAAAGGGGATTGGCATTAAAAATTAAGTTTGTCTAATTTGAAAGAACTCATAAAATTGTAATAGAAGATCCTTTACAACTTTTTCGTATCTTTCTGCGTTTTCAAGATATTTCAATTTGTTTGATATGTAAATGAGATGGTCTCTGACATCAGGAGTGGGGTAAAATATTTTCATACAGAGCAAAATCACTTACATATCTAACATGAAATGTTCAGCGTCGCAAGGAGTTTTTATGTGCACAGTTTCAAATTATTTCGATGAATAAACGTAGAGATATAACTGGTTTTGCTACATGTGAAAATATTTTACCCCACACCTGACGTCAGAGACCATTCGTTTACATATCAAACAAATTGAAATATCTTGAAAACGAAGAGAGATACGAAAAAGTTGTTAAGGATGTTCTATTACAATTTTATGAGTTCTTTCAAATTAGACAAACTTAATTTTTAGTGATATTGCCCTTTAAAGGAAAACGAGTTATCCCGCTACAGTCAACTCTCGCCTTGCGGACACCCCACTATTAAGGGCAGGAGCTAAATCCCCGACCGAAACTAGTAAGAAATGTATGGAAATAACTCCCGCTATTATGGACTCCCGCTATTACGGAATTGTGGACACATCATGTGGTCCCACACAAACATTTTATTGTTTTACTCTCGTTACAACGGACACTTTCGTGACAACGGATACCTTGGACGTATTGAATGACATATTTATACTCTTCTGTTTGTCATCATTTCTGTCGACAAAAATGACAAAGAAAAGACACCACATTCATGTTACAGTTGAAATTTTTGGTTTGTAATTTGACTTGTATTGTATAATTATGTATCACGGTAAATGTTAACTAGGAATTAAAAGAAACTGGCCATTTTAAAAGAAAAGAGCAGTAATACATTATAGTGACATTTTACAACCTGAAATCGCGTCATTTTCATCGCACTGCGGACACCAGAGTTGACTGTATCCAGGCTAGCTCACGAAACCTACACATGAATAAATAAAATGCTTGATTACACTCGTACCGATAAAGAGCGCAATCAAGCACTTCTTCTACACGGGGAATCTTGCGGTCAGATTTTCTATTAAATTCGTATCCAAACCTTAACCAAATTTAACTAAAATTTAATGGTTGGTCCTTGGTCTAGATATGATCAATCTTTCCACAACATTTTATGAAAATCTGTACAGTATTTTGTGATATATCCCGGCGACAGACAGCCGACCGACGGACAGACAAACAGGTAAAAATGTACAATAAAACAATTGTTAATAAAATAATTATTAAAGTAAATGGTTTGAACCTAGGAGTATTATAACATGTTTGTGAACGTTGCTCGTTTAGGTTAGTGTAATCTTGAGAAAAACTGTTAGTGGTGGTAGTGACTGACGTTTCGACGGCCTCAACGGCGGTCATCCTCAGTGTCGAGTAGAAACATTTGTCAGGTTTGCCTATGTTTATATGTCCGGTTCATTTGCACCAACTACAGGCAACGACTTACACTGGAAAGTTGGTACATAAACGTAGAACAACAACCGACACAACCATTACATGCACCTTACAAAAGTCGACTTATCCATAACGTCTTATCCGATGCCTTACGTCTCGGTCAAACATGTTGACTTCTCCACACACGAATCTCTGATTGGGTGTCTGCCCTTACTGCATGGTAAGAAGCGTGTCAATCCTTGGTTGATGTTTCATGTATCGGTCACTAAATGATGTTCACAGTCTTCCCTGATGTCCTAAGTACCCCCATATATTACTGATCTTCATGCTCTTCCCCTTCTGCATGAACTTCGTGTGATCAGAGAAAGTCTTTTAATTCCTCTTTCCTTTTTTTTTTGTCCGTTTCTCCCCTCATTTTATCTCCCCTCACTTTCTTAGGTGAGACCTCACAATTTCTGACTTCCTGCAAACGCCAATATGTAAATGACTTATATGTATTAATGTATATACCGTAATTATTGACGTAATACAGTGTGTATAAAAAAAACCCGGAACCCTTAGAAAATTAATTAGTATTCTTTTAAAACAACCTATTGTAGTAGTTTGAAAGCCCTAAAAGCGCTGCGTTATAAATTAATCAGCACATAAGTTAAACAGGCAGGAAAAAAGCTTTTAAATACTTTCAGCCATTCATACACTTCAAGTTAACTTAATTTCCCAGTGGCCGGTTGTATAAAAAGGTGGTTAACTTTAACCGAAGTTAGAGCTTAATTCTAGCCAATCAAGACCAGTGTTTGGGAAGTTAACTACAATTTAACTACGCAACGGGTAGTTAAACTGTCGTTAAAAGTTCTATACAACTGGCTGCATGTGTATAAGACCGTGTTTTTCACGCGTCCGTGTCTCAGCTGAGGTGTTTAAGGCTTTCAAACTACTACAATAGGTTGTTTGAACAGAATACTAATTCCGTTAAGGTCCGTTTTTTTTTATACACATGCACTGTATATCAACAACGAGTTTGAGTGTTTCATCAGGGGATCCAAACACGAGAAAACATGAGGCCGAGTGGTTTTAATTGTTTTCGAGTGTTTGGCATGGATTCCCCTGATGAAACATTCGAGCGATTTCAATTGAAAAATTCAATTAAAATAAACCCTCATATGAGATTTTATTCATGAGTGTGTGTAAAATTTATTCATACAGCAACTTGTTTATCAAGATCTTAAGAATTAGATGAACACCGGTTTTCATCTAATATCTTGGGAGTTTACTGGAGTATCCAACTTCAAATTGGATTGGCTGATCATCTCATGAATTATTAATGAGTTTGAGATATGTTGCGCGAAGCCAGTAACGAAACGTTAGAACCTTAATACATTTTATTATATTTTAACAATGCCTTACATTCGTGTTTTATGCTGGGCTTTAACCTTTAGTCATTCCTCTTACGAACTTATTTCTTCATTGACCTACACCGGACATAATGATATAGATATTGGCGAACCTGAAGCCGTCGAAACGTCAATCACTACCACCACTAATAGCAGTCTTTCTGATCTCAAGACTACATGCTAGACGAGCAACTTTCACACTGGCGCGCGCCTACAATCTCGTTCCCAGAGCCCAGAAGCTCTGGGAGCCCAGAAGCTCTGGGAATTCGAAGGAGATTGGCGCGCCTACAGTTAATTTAGTCCTGGGAGGGTTCCTGGGAGCTAGAATCATTCTCGTCCCCAGAGCCTCTCCCGTGCTGGCGCGCTGAAAAGGCTCTGGGGGAATCCAAACCGGAACACCAAGATTCTTTGGTGTTCTTTCTAAAGCGCATGCGTTTAAGTTCGCGGTTTGGGAGTTGGACACGAGATCATCGGCAGTTGTTTGCAATATAATTTTCCTTTCGTTTTCGATTCTGGCGGTTTGGCTGTCTCGTATTGACTCGTTTGACTTTGGAACAATTCTGATTGTGGTATATTCCGTTCGAAGAAGGTCCCTGCTGAGTGTAGCTCATCGCCGCGTTTATTCCGCGGGGCAAAAGGCATTAAAATTTACGAGTTCGCTTCAGAGCTTGGCAATACTAGAGCCCCGTCGGAATTTCTTCGTATTTACGGCTTCTTTTAGTGAAGGTAGTTCTCTTTAATATGTTGCACCGTTCGTTTATATCTGACGTGTATATTTCAATGAGATTCTTATTAATATGTACCATGCACGAACAGCCAGCAGTGTGCCGTGACCGCTGTCTAATATCGTCTATCGCCTATCGATTTCAAATTGCTGTCTGTCTTCTGTGTTTGATTTAATTATATAATGGGAAACGGGTTGATTGCTTTGAAAAATGTTCGATTAAATTGTTCGGGTTAGAACTATGATTAGAATTGTGCTTCGTTGTCAGTTTTCGTGTCGCAAATACTGTTTATTTATAAATATTCACTAAGCTCAATCGTTATATAGGCCTTTGAATTTGAACAACCAATCAGATCGCGATGATATATGGATTCCCCCCAGGGGGGGAATGAAGCGGCGGTGCCCGGTGCATTATGGTAGTATTTTGATGTAAATTTCAATGGCGGCGATTTCTTCGTGAATATTTGTAAGGTAAGTTCCTTTATTGTTTGCTAATGTACTTAACATTTTACGAAAATTTTACTTTGCGAAGTATTTTTGAGTCTTTGTTTCGGGGTGGGAAACGTTTTGCCGCCATATCTCAACTGATTGTTTTGCTGATGGCTATTTGAAATATGGTGGTGAAAACGCCTGTAAAGGAATGCATATACTGCACAGTACATTGCGATCTCTGAGCGTCAAGTTTTAGACCAAACTACCACAAAACTTCGTGAATATGAAAGAATAGTATTCGATTTATCAGGTTTACCTATCGATCCCCAACGATCCCCTCGATTTTACGTCGAAAATGATCGTGTTTTTTCCTTAATTTTTCACTTAAGTTTAGAGTTAGCATGATGTTGACAAAGTAAAGTAACATTAGTAAGCGCTTGCAAAGTGATTTATAAATAGGTATTGGTCTATAATTTATTGGCACTGATTACTTTGATGAAGTTGGAGTCTCATAATGTACATATAAGTGGTATATATATATATATATATATACATATATATATATATATATATATATATATATATTTCTGAAGCACTACCAGCACCTCCCAATAATTAAGATGTTGAAGAAGCAAATCAAATGATTAGGTTCGAAGTCTTAGAAATACTTCACTATACGATGTACATGTACAATGTTAGTGCCAAAATTTGTGCACATATATTTCACTTTGATGTGTACACAATATTGCATTCTCTTATAGCAGAGAAAGCAAGTATGAGTCAGTAAGAGTGGCAAGTACTGAAAGCCACTGGTAGAGTATGTGTAATTTTGTTCCATAAATATGGTTTTGCTGTTATATGGATGTTAACTATCTTTTGCTTTTTAAATTTATAGAAAAAGATCTCAAAATACAGTAGGACACCATCTCGTGGACATATATCTCATGGATATACATGTACAGCATGGCACTGGCTGACATGTAATAAACATTAACACATTTTGAAAACCTGATCAAAACATTTACTTTAAAATCATTGTGCCTAACTATAGTATACTTATCACAGTACATGCACTGTACAGTATCTGTAGGTGTATCAGGATGCACCTCAATTGTTAGTGATATCTTAAAGTATATTTGTATATCAGTATATGTATATTAATTGAAGTTGATAAATACATGTGGCAGTGTCATTAAGGACTGGTCATTATTTATAGGGTATACTGGGTGAAGAACAAACTGAGATTGTCAAAGCAACAGAAGAAGCAAAGTCAACTCAGTTCATTGTTTTCAATTGAAACAAAAATTTTACTTTGTAAATTATGAACTAGAATTTTGTGGATTTTGAAAATTAAAATTTCAAAACCTATACCAGTGAAGTCAAAATGTTTCATGACTTAGGGTCAATTTTATGCAACCCTGTAATGTTTTTATCCCAAGGTCCCCTTTTGGTAATTAATATGGTTATGTAATTAAATCCAATGTTCTGAAAAGTTGTTTGGAATCTTATATGTTTAATGTCAACTGAAATTATTTTGTTGTCACCTAACACTATTAGAGTAGCCCTGTCACCTCCCGGGCAATATATCCAACAGCTTTAAAACCTTCACCGTAATCGATCTGAACTAAAATGGCATTGCTGTCATAGTCATTAGTAGGTTCTGGTTGTTTCTAGACGTGCTGGAACTTGTTTTTGTTGCTCATTCGTGGCCAAGACACCATCTTGCATTTCTTTATGGTGTGCACTCCCCAGAACCTTAAAAGGTAAAG
The DNA here is from genome assembly GCA_035771165.1 of Paragorgia papillata. NCBI lineage: Eukaryota > Metazoa > Cnidaria > Anthozoa > Scleralcyonacea > Coralliidae > Paragorgia > Paragorgia papillata. The sequence goes on from JAWNZC010000406.1 coordinate 2,728,779, forward strand.
TATGCTACTCCTCATCACTGGTTTTCCCCGCACCATCAACTGTGTTGTTGTGTGCAGTTGCAGCTACTTACATTTTGTAGATTGAAAAGCCCAATGGCATATGTATCTATTGTTGCCTTGTCCAAAGAGAATAATGATTTTACATTATTTGGCTTTGTAGGATCAACATTGCCTTCAATAAAATTGAGTAAGGTCATCCCTGCCATTTGTGTAAAAAGGTTCTATCATTGCCAGTTTCGATTTTGTAAAGCGGAACTTGGGTCAAATAAAAAGGGTTGAATACTGGATGACTGAGAAATGAACGAATTGCTAGTTGAAAATTGTTTATGCTGTGCTTTTCCTTTAGAGAATTAATTGCATCACGAGGGGCAGGTTTTTGTTTGGTTGCAGCAAATGCTCTGTTCAATCCAATACCCCTCATTGAAGGTAAATAATCACATCCAGACAATACACACATGTATCGAAACATATCTTCAGAGAATGAATAAAGTTTATCAGAATTGCTTAAAACAATTAATTCCCTGTCCATATTAACGAAATTAATCTTAAAAAATAATCTTTGTATATTCGGAACTTCCAAAGACAAGAAGGTCTGAGTCTTCAGACAAAATGTAATCGATAAGGCCGATCTTTTGCAAGTAAGTAAGTTGAGCGTCACTCTCATAAGGCGAGACAACGTAATCGTATCCCTTTTCAATGCACACTTTGATGAGAGAAATGACATACGTTTACGAGCGTATGTATACTCAAATGCGTCAAATATGAACGAGTCGCGAGTGTAAACTCGTCAGCACTCTGTACGTATACATACGCCAAAAAAAACAGTACTGCAGTAAATCAAATATTTAACCAATAAACTTTAATATACTCAAACCAGACTGACTGAATTCGAATATCTTCCGTTGCGCGACAAAGTCTCAAGCAAATCGTGAAAGGAACTACAAACTACATACTCTATGTCCTGATTTTAGAAGGTATTCATTCAATTTCAGATCGATGTGCCATAGAAAGGCGTCCGGACGAATTTAAGAGCAAAGTTTCTTCATTTTCATTAAGTATTGATCGATATACGACACTTTACTTTGCGCGCAGAGCTCCTCTCTCAACGAAGACGTAAACAGAACTGAGCTCGGTAAAGCCTCGTTTTCAATAATCTCAATGCGCATGTGCAAGTCCGCTCATGCCCCCCCTGGGGGGAATCCAAACCGGAACACCAAGATTCTTTGGTGTTCTTTCTAAAGCGCATGCGTTTAAGTTCGCGGTTTGGGAGTTGGACACGAGATCATCGGCAGTTGTTTGCATTTTGCAATATAATTTTCTTTTCGTTTTCGATTCTGGCGGTTTGGCTGTCTCGTATTGACTCGTTTGACTTTGGAACAATTCTGATTGTGGTATATTCCGTTCGAAGAAGGTCCCTGCTGAGTGTAGCTCATCGCCGCGTTTATTCGGCGGGGCAAAAGGCATTAAAATTTACGAGTTCGCTTCAGAGCTTGACAATACTAGAGCCGCGTCGGAATTTCTTCGTATTTTATTACGGCTTCTTTTAGTGAAGGTAGTTCTCTTTAATTTGTTGCACCGTTCGTTTATATTTGACGTGTATATTTCAATGAGATTCTTATTAATATGTACCATGCACGAACAGCCAGCAGTGTGCTGTCTAATATCGTCTATCGCCTATCGATTTCAAATTGCGTCTGTCTTCTGTGTTTGATTTAATTAAATAATGGGAAACGGGTTGATTGCTTTGAAAAATGTTCGATTAAATTGTTCGGATTAGAACTATGATTAGAATTGTGCTTCGTTGTCAGTTTTCGTGTCTCAAATACTGTTTATTTATAAACATTCACTAAGCTCCATCGTTATATAGGCCTTTGAATTTGAACAACCAATCAGATCGCGATGATATATGGATTCCCCCAGAGCCTTTTCAGCGCGCTAGCACGGGAGAGGCTCTGGGGACGAGAATGGCCCAGAGCCTTTTAACGCGCGCCAGCACGGGAGAGGCTCTGGGGACGAGAATGGAATGAGATTGCAATGCATTGCATGCATAATTATCATAAATTTGTTGTGTTCGCATGAATCGGATCTGTTCCTCGTGTACTGTGTTTTAGGTTTATCGCCAATAAAGGATTTTTTTAGCATCGTTTTTAACCGAAGACATAACTTATATCTTTCTTATCGCCGTGGTTACTTTTTCTGCGTAAACCAGGTCGTCTGTTACCGATTTGTGTGGTGATTCGAGACGAGACAGGGAATTTTGCAAGCCGGTGTTCCTGCATTTATACAACATGGAAGGAGACAGATCGAAGAAAGAATCGAGCAAGAGTCGTAAGATTCTGATATCAAATCTACCTGATACGATTTCTATTGAAGTAAGTACTTTAGAAATAAACATTTGGTCAATAAGTTAAGATTTGTGCACCGGGCAAAAATTTATAATAAGAAGTTTAGAAGTAATCTCGATACCAGCTGGTCGCTTCTTGGTCTTCTTGAAGTAGCCTACATGTACTTCCCCCTCCTGGCCTTCAATTGGGTTTGAATGATTTCAACTTTTTTGTTAAGTTTAACATAAATATTTAGATCCAACATTGCGATGTAAAATAATCTGTAAATATCAATACCTTTTCTTCTCTAGTTCTGAAACAATCCTCAAAGATTCAGAGGACTGTATATTAAAAATTGCGAATTTTTGCCATGTTGCATGGAACTGACATAAATTTGCTGATTTGCAAAAGTGAAGTTGTCTAATTAAAAATATCAGTGCCCAGCACAAAACACGAATAAAAGTCATCCGACAAAGGATAAAAATAAAATTACATGAATAGACCAATCAAAAGAAAGAACTAAAAATATATTACAGGTTATGCACCTATCAATGTTAAGCCCGAGGGGGGGAGGCCGGGCAGATGTGGGGGATTTGATTTTTCTGAAGAATGTTTGGGCAAAATCCCCAACCTGGAGCTCAAAATATAGGTCAAACTGGATCAAATCCCCCTGCCTCAGGGGGATTTGATCCAGTACCCCATTCAACGAAAACGACAGCTTACCTTCAGAAATGATCTCCTCGTGGTTTGTTTTTTAAAATCTAAGATGGCCACCCCGCAATCTTATTTCCAGATCCTGCGCTCCTTTTGGCCACCAGCGCTAGGCCACTAGGCTCGGTATTAAAGGCCCGGTAAGCCCCGGTGCCAGATTAACAGCCCAATATTAGTTCTCAGTTCTTCTAGCCAAAAATTCAAATGTCCCCACTCTGGGGTCTAGACTTTTAATCAAATTCCTGAGTGTGGGGAAGACAATGAAGTTCAAATCCCCCACATCTGACCAGCCTCCCCCCTTTGTGAAAGGGTCTGGAGAATGAAATTGATGACCCGGATAATTAGGGCTGAAGGCCCTGCATGGTCCAGAGGACCATCCTGCTAGGGGTTCCTGGGCATGCACCCTGGGAAATTTTGAAGCTCTCAAATGCCATTTCAGATGTAAAAAATGCCATACAACTGAGTCGGATATGATGCATTTTTTCTTAGAATAAATCACGACACTTTAAAGATGTCTGATTAATTAACAGACACATTTCTCAACATTTATTTTTGTACTATCCCTTAAGGTTGACATAAAAAGTGTAATATGTGAAAAACTTCATTTTGATGTATGTATACTTGTATAATCAAACTGCTCAGAGAAATGGTATTAAAACAGACAAAATATAGCTAAAGTAATGGTAGATCCCAGACTCCAGCACGGTAGAATTCAATATGGTGGGAAGAGCAAGTTTACTTTGAAGATTTTCACACAAAACGGTTTTCAAAACATGTGTTTTTAAAATCATTCATGGATTATTTATTTATCCAGTAACAGCGAAATACGATGGAGACATGGCAAATTTGCTACAAAATCCACTCAATTACAAGTGAAATTCACCGTTCGCTGGCCTAAATCTGAAGGAATGTTCTTTACAAGCTCGAGGGATGGGATTTTTGACACATAAAATCATCTTAATACTATATTTTAGCACTTGATATTTCCCAGGGAGGAGTATTTTGACCAACAAGGCTATTCTACTACAGGGGAATTTGATTCTTTTCCCAAAAAGTCAATATTCCCATGGGTTGCCCCCCCCCCCCCCCCCCCTTTGGGCTTAACATTGAATTGATAGGTGCATAATTGACACAGGTAAAAGAAAGATAAAATTACAGAGTGATGAGAAAGCATGCAAGAGTAATCAAAACAAGTAAAGAGGTGCTGAACCAATATTACTGTTTAGATCTGGTTTGAGTTTGTTAATATTTAATAAACTCTCGCATAACAGAAGTTCTGATTTAGCCATTGAAGTGAAGTCAATCTCTTAGCCAGGCAGTCTGACCTATGGATATGGGATCAATTTTATACACCTCCTTACCCATTTGGAGTCATACAGTATTCTTGAAGGACCCAGTTAGATCATTCAAATATATGGCTTCCCTAACTTTTATGCTCTGAGGTCTGAGGACATAGATGAAGTATGCAATACATTCAAATGCCCTACTGTAACAACAACTTAAAAGGCCAAATAGAATAGAATAAAACTTTATTTTACGAGGGAAAAGACGTATTAACCATAAAGGTTATCTAACATACGGCCCTAAATGCCTGGCCCTAGGGCAAAATTGTGACAAAATAAAAGCTGATTTATTGATGGTTGCCAATATTTGTCAACAGAACATATCAACAAAAAATAACATGTGGCTAAGATAATGTGATCAGTAACAATCAGTCATCTGCCAGATGGAGTTTAAGTTGAAATATGAAAAATGAAATACGATTGACAGAAGTCAGAAACTAAAAATGTTTCACCAAACAAGAAAATATGAAGTGTTAAACATAAATAAATACACCTTATCAAATTAATCAAATTTGACAACTTTGCACTTTTCTTAAAAAAGAATATGAAATTCACAAGTATAAAACCCAGAATGATGACCACTGATATATGTATGTCAGTGTGATTGGCCAATAACCAATCAGCCTGAAAGTTACCGATTATTGGCTTCTACCAATTTCCAATTATCGGCTCATCCCTAATAAAAACTGGTGGTAATTTGATTTTTATGGGAAAACAAATCAAGGGCAAAAAATGAGGATAAAGGATCACAATGGGCATAGTGATTTTGCCCAGCAGAATGATCTGTGTATTTCTAAAGGGACACTATTATATAGTTACCGTAGTTAGTTATCTTTTTTACATCACTTTTTCCACTGCACTGTTGGGTTGGACGTTTCATTGCAATCCTTACAGCCTTTCTCGATATCTCTCGATCTACTGGATTAACTCTTTCTAGTTACCACTTTCTTTTATCTTCTTCTAAGACATTTCCACATCTTCTGTAGATGTTTTTTGCTAGCTGAAGATGTGGAAACGTGTCTGTATATTTATTATAATTAATTATTAATTATGCTGCTATTGCATCTGCTAGCTGCAGGCATTCCACCCAAAAACAGGAGTTAAGAAATTGAAACTTTCAGTTCAAATCCCCCATCTACATGTACAGTGTATACCAAATTCCCCACCTTTAAGAAGACCTCAAATGTCAAATTCCCCAAGAATGCTTAAAGTTAAATTCTCACAGTGTACCCATAGGATTGGGGGGGGGGGGGGGGGGGGAGATTTTGAAGTTTTGAATTGATCAGTACATTACTTTTGTAAATTGTTTGTAGAATTAGAATGCTTATCTTATCTCGTATCTCATCAACACTTATGCATCATCTCACTTATCTCATTGAACTACAAGTATAAATGCTATCACTGACACTGTTGTTTACATTTAGAATGGACTTACTGTATAGCTATAGACCACTTTCATAATGGCAACTAATTTGAATATTCTTTTGGTGTGCATCTTAATAAGCCTTTCTAGCCTCATTTGTGTGTGTGCAATTCAAAAGAATCCTTGCTTCAAAACGAGGTCAGAAAGGCTAATTTAGATGCAAATAAAAGATTATTTAAAAATAGTGTCCATTGTGAAAGTGGTCTATACTATTCCCCATTCAAGTATATGACTTACTTGTGTGTTGTTTTTTGTTTTTTTTTTTGTTTTTTTTTTTTGGGGGGGGGGGGGGGGGGGGGGGGGGGGGGAGGGGAGGATATACTTGAATTGATGCAAGCTATGAGAATGAAAGTTATAGATTTGCATTTACTGTTTCTACAGTATGGTCTGCAAGCTACAAGTAACAATGAAAATTTGTATTATTTATATAATATCTGATTATTTGCACAAAAAGACACTTCATCACACATGCAAGTTCCAAATCATTGATGCCAGAAAATTGATGTACTGTATATCTTTCTGAAGTTAAACTGTGATCTCTGTCTGAGGAGGGCTGCAAGTTACTATTGGACAAAGTCTACATGCCAAATTTGACAATTATCAGAAAAAAATTAAATTTTGATTAGACAATGTCGTTCCAGGGCATGAGATTTGAAATTTTCAGCAGTATCCAGTGGGATACTGGCACTTAAAAATCTGGTATCCCTCCTTGAAAATTAGTATCCCACATTTGGATAGTAGATATTCCAATAAGCAGTATCCAAACGAGGTTAACTTTTATTTAAACACAACAATAGACTGGAAAGTTTGTACCTACATATAAGAAATATACGAATCTCCTTAGTGCATTTTACAAACTTTTCTGCAGTCTGGCTGACAACATTCATACTACACTAGTATACAGTATGCCTAGCCCAGCTGTACAATAACACATCGATAAGAGTGTTAATACTTTAGTTTATTTACGTCATGAACATAATTGTAAAGTGTCCATGGCATTGTCAAAAGCCATCAAATCCAGGACTATGTAGTGTGACTGTATTAAATATTAAACAACTAACAACACGAGATCGAAAAAAATACGCGGAATATTTTAATCTCGTTCCCGGAGCCTACGATCATTTTGTCCAGCAATGACTCCTTGTTGCAGGTACTACTTCGTGTATGCCTATCATTTACAGTTGTCAACTTCATCGAATTTTCCACCAACATTCGCAGACAAGACGCGAAGAACGACAACAATTAATTGGGATAGAAATCATAGAATCACTCATAGAATTTGCTACTCAACAATTGTTCACTATCCTAATTTTCATGGTATCCCCACGGGATACTGAGCTTATGATGCCCAGTATCCAAACTTAAAATGTGGTATCCCCGGGATATCGGGATACCGCAAATCTCATGCCCTGCCGGTTCCAAATAAAATACAGCAGTAAAGTGGCATGTGATAACTACAGTACTATACAGTAGCTGCCTGGCAGCAAATAGAACATACATGTGCAAAAATGCACACATAAATGACTTGGAGTCTGTGGTGAGATGTGTTGAAGCACCTCAAATGGCCAGGTTGTAGTTTAGAGTATTACCATAGTTTGCAGCGTACATATGTTTATAAGGGCCTTCGCTCGAAACATTAGACTCCTACGCTCTCTGTTTCAGCAATATATCTAACCTTACTATATTTCAATTGTTGTTTCAACACTGCCTACACAGCACGCTACTTTTATTTCACTGTTTCAACAACTCTACTGCTGGGTGCAAGTTTGGTTTAAATGAGAAGCTTGTTTGAGATTGCTGACAAAATAAAAATTAGAGTTTCTGACAAAATAAAAATGCTTCTTAACATAAAAATGACGATTGTTGATATTTTAAGTTATTATTAAAATTGCTGTGTATACTGGTAACTGGTCCGTGTCTGGTACCTACAGTATCAAGTTTAATTTGATGGACTCAACTTATACTCAATGTATTGAATACAAGCCACGGTGCACTCATTATAATATTTGAAGCTAGTTTAGTGATTTCCAAAACACTATAGTACTGCTAAAATAATTGTAGTGTCTGTATTGAAGTTAATCTTAAGCGACAGTTCCGTCATCTTTTGGTGAGTTGACGTCGTCCTGAAGACGTGAAAATGCTCTAAGTGGCGTTGTATGAAGGGACTCGGTGTTGAGGACGCGGTGTTGAGATTAATCTTGGGACTAAAAATTATTCGTTCTTGCTGTTTTGCAAATATAATTATTTTGTTTCTAAAGGACCTCGTCGTTGAGGTTGACCTCGTAGATTTTAAAACCCCAATAATCGTGCTTTGTACATACTGGAAAACATGTCTACAATAAAAATAGTCACAAATGAAATAAAGCCAAAAGCATTTATTCTGGTGGCCAGTTAGTAACATCAGGGCCATACAAGAAAGTTTAAAAAACGTTTTGGGGGAAATGGCTACTTCCAATACAATTTTTTATTTGTTAATATTTTTGACCGTATTCAAAACAAAGTTCTAAATTGAGTCAAATCCAATGAAATCAAGATCAGAGATTTATCACATGAATCCATCGTCAAATCTGTGTCAAACTTGGGTAAACTTTTTGAGAGAGCATCATGGATTATTTAACACAAGAGTGGCTTTGCATGATATTGCCAAAAACGTGTTATAAACAGAGCATTTGCAACGAAATATAGCGCTAAGTAATAAGTAAGTAAGTATACAGTAAGTATTTACTGCACATAAAATTAGTGGTTTTTATATTACGGTATAGTACTATGCGTGTCATGCCGCGTAGTTCTTCGGGAAGCTTTTCCGGAATTAAATAAATTGTCAGACTGTCAGTGAGATTGTCAATTAGATAATCAAAATTAGCTTTGATCCACAGTTTGCAATTTCATTGGATGAGTAAATACCCTTTACAAGGGCGTTTAAAGTCTTGGTCAAGTCCAAACAGTGCACCATGCAGGGATTATATTTATTCGTATGATCACAGAATAACCAATCTGAAGCGATGCCTGGATTCTGGGCATTTCGACGTCATCAGTATGGCATTTTTTGCATTTGAGAGGTGGACTTTTTTGACATCTGACACACATACACTGTACTTTACTTTGGGGGAGGAACAAGCCCACATAGTGTTACAACGTAACCTAACATTTTAGGCCTTATCCACACGTATCTGTTTTCGTTTGAAACGCAACTTTTTTTATCTGTTTTTCAAAAAAATCCGCGTCCACATGAGAACAGGGAACCGGCGTTTTCAAAGACTTCCACTTTGGAAGCCGTCTTCGAAAAGTTCCGTTTTTGATAACCGCTTCATCGTTTACTTGTGGAGTAACAAAAATGTTGCGTTTTCAAAAGAATTCGAAGACGTGTGGACGGGGTCTTATTTACAAAGCGCAACGTGAAACGTCTTACAATTTAGCGTAACGTTTTAAAACGTATAGCGTAACATTCTTCAACCTATTGTAGCATAATCTCTTACAAGGGAACATAATTTCTTTTTAATGGCACCGTTATAAAATAATTACAGAAGCATTCGTTCTATAAAGTACAGCGTTCGTACAATCTTCGACGCTCCATTCGCCAGATTGACGGTTACATGACGAAACCATAGACTATTTGGAAATCCAATTTCTCCAGCGTCGGTAGTTAATGACGTGGAAATGAGTGGAGACTGCGCAGAAATACTGAATGTCTGCGAAATGCGGACTTGAAATCGTGGCCGGCCATGCAGGGGTCCCGATTTTTGGCGCTGACCAAAAGGATTGTGGCTTCTCAAATACTCAGAGAATATTTTCGAGCCACAGAGAATCGAACACGCAACCTTCTAATCGCTGCTTAGACGCTCTAACCATTGAGCTACCGAGGCTTGGATAGAGAGCTAAGGTTGCATAGTCGTATGTGCTTCAAAGCGATAGCGTTTCCAAATGCATATGAGATGTAGTTGAAGATTGTATGTCGTTCGTACTTTACTTCAGTTTTAACAAAAGCATGCAAATACAAATATTTAATCGCATCACAGCATTCACAGGTACATTATCGCACGCACAGATCAAATTTGCCATACGCATACTAGTTTTCATACTGTGTCGAGGACTTTGGAAATCTTGATTCTGATTGGCTTTTATGCAAAAACTGACTGCTGTCTACATGAATATATTTGAAACTTTCTTCATGAACACCAAAATTGTTGCAGGTCAAAGTGAAAAGATTTGTCTTTTCAACTGCTTCATTGTTTGTGGTTCTTTGTTTAGTTTCTTAACCTTTAGGGCTTCTACTGTAAAGTAGTTGAATGAAAATAATGAAAGATTAAGAACACGAACAAAATCACGGATCCCTAACACTGCGTATGTTTGTATCATTTTTACTTTTTAATAGGAAATGAAAAAAGAGCTTTTTTATTCTCAGAATTTTAAAGTGTCATATGTAAAACTGGAAGAAAATTCAGGTAAAGTCAGGTTTTGTCACGTGAGGCACTTATGCCGTGAAATAGTCTTGTTGAATGCGGTGTTATTGCTAATGTTTCCGAAAATGAGCGGCGACCATTAAAGGTTAGGGGCAACAGAAAACAAAGTATTTTCAAAGGCGAATCAATGACAGAGATGAAAACACCCGTGGCTGTAGGTAGAGCTGTGTCCATTGGGTCATTTTTGTAATCGGTTAATCGTCGTCAGCAATCGATTAATTGTATCTATTTACATGAATTGTGTTGCGTTACAGGTATATGTACCTCAAAATAACCCAGTACCTCAAAACATACACAGATCATTAATACACTGTAAGTCATCGAAAATAACATCAATGCCTAATCTGACTCTTGTTTGTTAACGTTAATGACAAGACATGTATCTTTCTGAAAAACTACAGCAATTGTAGCGTCATTTAGGGGAGCACGGGTATGATGTGCTGTTAGCGCGCTGCCTCTCACCAAAAAGTTAAGCCCGGTTAGACGGGGTTAGTACTTGGATGGGCGATCGCTTGGGAAAGTCCCACAGATCAAGCTTCCAAATGTTGTAAAACACAAGAATCTTTGCACTAAATAATAATGTCACTATAGAGATAAATAACATGTACCTGTAGTCCTGATGTTTCTGGCACAACGTTTGAAGTATATACATGTAGAAATTGGGTTAAAAGGATGTTTTACGAATGTTAAGCAATAAGGTTATTTTTACAGCAGACAATTACTTTATATTTAAACTGAAAAGCTGACGACGATGATTAAGAACAATATTAACGTGAATAAACAGTATTCTTAGCTGTTGTCGATGATCTGATTGTTGGCGGTAAACGATTGTCGGAAAGGAGCGGGAAATATCAAATATTTTATGCATCGTGCCGTTCGTGCGCAGCTCTAACTGTAGGCCTGATGTATTGAAATAAACAAACTATAAGCTAGAAGGCATGCACTCTGAGACTGCATATCTCTACCAGTGGGTTATTAGGATGTTTTTATAATATCTCACTTACCAGGCTAGCTCACCAGACCTACTGTATACACATAAATGAATAAAATGCTTTATCTGCCTTGTGTTCTATTGTACAAAATATTGATTGTTTCGTGGTCTATAACCGCTCTTTTAATTATTATATGAATATTTTCGTGAGCGGTCTGGAATGTGAAATCCAGCATCTTGATTGGTTCCTGAGAGGTCTGGAATCTGCCGTTCCAGCCCGCTGTTAGCAGCCCACAGTTAGAATTTTATTAACAAAATAAAAGTCATGTCAGTATATGCGATAAGATGGATAATAATTTCCGAACCCATTGTTGAAATCTATCGTGCAGGTATGTTATTAGAAATTTAGTTAAGCTTTCATTTGATGTATAATATTGTTCAAGTTTCTGTGTTATGTGGAACTTTTTAAAATGTCTAAAATGTTCGTAATATAACATTTGCTTCTCACAAATATTATAGAATTTCAAATGTTTTTTTTGTATTCAACTACTTAACGCACAACCTTGAGCAATGTCAAACAAGGCAATTGAAAAATGCTATTTGGTTTAGAAAGTTCAGGATTCTAGCTAAACGGAAAGTATTTGAAAAATTGGAAAACATCTGCTATATTGGTTTAGTTCGCAAGAAAGATGGTGGCGAATACGAGCCTAACACTTTGTCGAGTTTTCACAGAACGTTTACAACATTTATTAACTACTAAGGCCCCGTTCACACTATACCGGATAGGTTTTTGTGCCGGCACGAAAACCTATCCGGTATAGTGTGAACAGACGGCATAATTATGTGCCGTTTCGTGCCGAATATGATATAAACCCGTGATCCAACCAATCACCACGCTCTATTCTATTAATATACTTCCGAAACGATTTCGATCTCCGTTCACACTGGAGCTGAAACGGCACAAAAAGCTATCCGATACAAGATGTACCTCTTTCGAGATCGGAGCGGCGCAACGGCGTGCCGGCACAGAAATTGTGCCGGAACAGGCGTTTTGTGTGTGAACAGAAGGCCTATCCGGTATGGTTTTCGTGCCGGCACAAAAGCTATCCGGTATAGTGTGAACGGGGCCTTAATAACCGAGAGTGAGGTCTTTACGGTAAAATATTAAACAGAGGTCTTGCTGTATTGACCGAGCGATAGCGAGGTTAATACATACGCTCAAGACCGAGGTTTAATATTTTACCGTAAAGACCGAACGGTCGAGGTGATTAAGTAGTTTATTATATGGCACTTTTTATTTCAAAATCAATCTTGTATTTCTTTGTCTTCGCTTCCTTTAACTTCGTCAAAACACCGAACTAGCGTTGTTTTCTTCTGTTTATTTCTTGTCTGGATACTAGAATTTACTATTATAATGTTCATCGTCGTCTATTTCATCTATTTTCGCCGTTTTTCGGCAATAAAAGTTTCTTATTAGGATTTTTGGTTTGTTTCCAATCGTACGGATTAACAATTTTCATAATGCCCGTGGGCATTACACGGAGAAATCTCGCCCCGTCAGCAACCAATCACAGCGCGTGATTTTACCGGAAGTAATCCGTGCCATATAATAAGTCATAATTAATAAACTACTTAGGGCCTGTTTACATGGACTAAAAGTTGGCTCGGGTAAGAGGGACACCTTACCTCACGAGACAACTTTGTCGTGTGTTTACATGAGGAATTAGATTATGACTTCTGAATCGGTTTAAGCCTGGAGGACTCGATCGTCGGGAAGAAACTGTACTGTTAGAATTAAACGATCGAATTAAACTCGCAGAAGCTTTTGTACTTCTTCAGGCCAATTATCAGGTTTTCAACCATTGTTGGAGACGAAGACCATTTTTTTCGCTTCGTGTTTGCTGCTCTATCAATTGTTTCACTTTCTTCCGCCATTTTGTTTCGCAGTTTTGCCTCGGGTTTATCTCACCCCCTAGGGTAACCCTGTCCCTACCTCGCAAAGAGGGTGACCCTACCCCCATGGTGACCCCTACTGCCCGAGACAAGTGTGAAATTCCCCATGTAAACACTTGCTGTCAAGACTAATTAAAATGAACACAAAGTTGGCTCCCCCAGGGTAGCTCGGGGGGTAGGGTGACCCTTCTACCAGGGACAACGGTTTTCCATGTAAACGGCCCCTTATTGACCTCGCTTGTTCGGTCTGTACCAGTGAAATATCGGACCTCCGTTTTCTGCACGGACCTCGGCTCCGCTGCACTCGCTCGGTCCGTACTAAAAACGTCGGTCCGATATTTCACTAGTACAGACCTCATGCTCGGTCAATAAGTAGTAAATACTTCAGTATAAGCAACTAACAGTCAAGTCAGTATTTTTTGTTAATTTAACTTGTTTGTGAATATTAAACCTTTCCAAAATACAAGAATAATGAGTGTAATCAAGCAGATTTACTTGCAGTATTGTGATGAGTGGCGAAAATTCACACGATAGTGTAAACTTTCCGGGGGGTAAACGTACCAGGTTTAACCAGAGCCCTCTGTTTAATGACATACATACTTGTCGTAGTTGAAAGGCTAAAGCCACTGAAAATGTGAAACACTAGTATCAGTCTTTCCTAGACGACAAATATTTATGTCACTTGAAGCCCGTAAGCCCTAAAGAGCGATAACAGACAGGTTTGTACCTGATCTATGGATATTTCTTGAAAGACGTGTATATCTTAATATACCAAGAATGAAAGAAGTCCCCCCCCGGAATATATTAGAATACCACTGCGCACGCGTGGTTTTGTTTGCGACTGGCGAATACAACAATGGCGGAGAAACGCAATTTTCAATTTTCTTCTCGAAACAACGAATTTCTAGGCTTAACTGCATGGCTAATTAAATATGGTCTGGGCGAAAGGATTTATTGTGTGCCTAGCGGAAGGTGCGAATAAATATTAAAAGCTTTATATTTAACTTTAATATGGTCTGGCATGTTGACGATGTTGTGAAGTCGGTTTGTAGAGTGTTGTTGGTTCGTGTCTGTTATATTTTACACGAGTGGCGCTCGAGCAGTTTTGCACGTCAGCTCAATAACAAATTCTGTATACTGGAGATTGTAGACTGTCTTGGCATTTTGATTTGGCGTTCAATAAGCAACTGTACGAAGAACCCTGACGATATAGTAAACATGAATGTTTAAGTTCTACATGTGTCTAGCTGTACCTGCGTGAACTTAGCGCGTGATTGGGCAGACGATTCGCAAGGCTAATAACGTGACGCTAGCAACATAATCATCAGACGATCGTACAAAAAGTTACTTATCTTTACATCCACTTGGCAAATTTTAGTCAATTTTGATCTGGATTGACTGGACGTCACACGATACGTATTAGTATCGGAATTCTTGTGATGCGCCAAGCTTTTTATGCAAAAAATTCGAGGAGTTCAAAGAGATCTTGATGTTATTAAACAGACTGGAAAACAATAGTGAAGGGCACAAAAGACGTCAGTATTCATGTTTGTCGGAGATTATAATTTTTTTTGCGTTCTTGTCAAGAGAAAATGACTCTCTAAGAATCCCTCGAGATTTTATTTCAGTGGGTTGTTTGTCTGAGTTTTGGCTTGTATTAAATTAACTTGGGCTTTGCTCAAGAAAAGGGACTGGCAGGTTGCGGGGCGGGCAGCTCTGTCCGTACACGTGGCAAAAATTGTTATTATCTTTGACTAGAAACTTTGCACTATCCATGGGATCTAGTTCTTTATTTGTTTTACAAGTAGAAGCTTACAGCTTACTTTTTATGAAATGTTCATCCGATTTTTAATTAAATTCAACAACAACGTAATGCAGGGTTTGTGCTTGATCTACAATTTGATCAACCTTTCTACAAACGTGTAAGGTTAGAAATCTTGTATTATCCAAAATGGCGCATTGGCGAAATGCCTTTGGAAATTTAGTGTTAAAGTGCCAATGCAGCGAAATTTCACCCCAGTTTTTTATGATTGCATTTGAAAGAACACTTAAAATGACAACGTAACATCTTTCGTAAGATGTATAGATGTTACATTGTCATTTTAAGTGTTCTTTCAAATGCAATCATAAAAAACTGGGGTGAAATTTCGCTGCATTGGCACTTTAACAGTTGATATTGCACCAAACGTGTCATCACATCTACTTTATTAGTCAAAAATAGTGTACTGAACTATTCTTAATTGAAGTATAGCAATTTAAATAAAAAGCCGGGTCGGAAACCTTTTCCTTTTTTAAAGACCTAAAAATATTCGGAATGGATTGGAATTGGAAAAATGTCTCGCTGTTGTGGAAAAAGATTTCAGAAGTCACAATAAGAATATCAGTTACGTGATTCTTTAGTTCAAAGACAGTACCCTTAAACAATACTCATCGGATTAACCAGCAGGAACATTTTCTTGCGGTCGTTCCCACTGCTGTATATGTCTTTTCGTCAACCATTACTGCCTCTAAACTAAACGTTACTATCCGACAACCTTTTCACGCACGTCTACCTACATAAGTCCTTGCGATAAATACATCGGTAAAACTGCATGGGCAACGGCTTTCAGACATGTTTTCTGAACATTTTCACTCCGCGAGGAACAATGACATTAACAAACCTGTACTCCACCATTACTGTAACCGTTTGGTTTCAGACAAAAAAGAAGTCCGTGTATAATCTTCCCTATCTCACGTAGTGACGATAACCACAAACGGCGAGAGAAGCGTCTCAATTTCAAACTCAGCGCCACGCATCCCCATGACCTTATCGAAAGTTGTCTTTTTTCCCTTACAAAACAGAGCAAAGTAAATATTAAGTGGCTAAATTGGAAGCGTACCAAGTAAAATGTTGACGCTGAAGTAAACAAACAGTTTTTGGTGTGCCTAGAGATGCATTTTATAAGATATTTATGAGATAATATCGTTTTTAAACGTGAGAATGCTTCTTTGCAGGGTTCGAGATTTACAATATTAAATGCTACCGACCGTTTACGACAGTATGAGACAGAAAATTGCGGTGGGTATATAAAACTAATTTCACTTTATTTTTATTTATTTAGCTCAAGTGGCTCTAGCTAATGTCAGCGAGGCCAATCGAGCCGCGAAGCTTATCAATGGACAGTTATATAAAGGAAAGAGGATATCTGTTACCCTTGCACCAGTGACCACTCCATCGTCGTCACCGTCAAGAGCAGGTGTTTTACTTGTTGTTGGCAACCTTCCGTTTGAGTTCACCGAAGATGAGTTTAAGGGCTTGATGAGTAAACGTGGTGAGATCAGAAAGTCGTTTCTTGTTCGGCATACGACCACCGGGCAAAGTAAAGGGTATGGATTTGTCGAGTTTGTGAAAAAGGACAGTGCAATTCGTGCAAAAGAGTATTTTACGACGACTAATGCGAAATTTGTGAACGAGAGAATCATACGTGTCGACATTGCTTCACCGAACGTTGCATTGGGCAAGGAAAAACACTCCAGGACTTTGTTTATAGATCACTTGCCAAAGTCGTTTGATGATGATGAATATCTTAAAGAGCTTTTTAGTAAAACTGGAACAGTTACATTCTGCAGGGTAAGTACAGTATACTCTAATTTATAGATTAATAACATTTCAATCAATTCCTTTCATTCCCGATTTGCTAATGACATCAGTATTAAATTTAAATTCTTTTAATTTTTATTATTTTTTTAAAATTTTTAATTCTTTACTTTTTAAACCTTTTTGCTTGCCTCTGAACATGTTGTATAATTAGTAATACAACAAAACATTACGTCTAAATAAATATTTTGAATAATACAACTACCTCGAGTTTTATGCTGGCCTCTTACTATATGTCATAAGATTCTCTAGTATTTTAAGTATGTTTTGGTATGTTTGCATGAAATTGAATTTACAATTCACAATTAGTTATCTTGCACTCTCAAGCCAAGTAAGTACCAGTATCCGCATGTATGCATTGCGTACCTATTTTTTGAAAATACCACAATGTGGTATTTTTCTAAATATCATACATTCTGGTATTTGCAGCAAATTCTTGTTTTCATTTGCCAAACTGACTGATGCCGCACGTTTTGGTACGGCATAAGGTAACGTCACGTCAGTTTGACAGATGAAAACAGGTTGCTAACACGTAAAAAGGTCCGTTTATCAGTGCTGGAAAATGTCCGGCAGCTCTGCCGCCAGGAAATTTTTTGTAAAAGTTGTTCGCAGGAAATTTTTTGTATCTTGCAGGAAATATTTGTCAGTTTTTTTAATCCAAGTTAAAGTTTAAAGATAAATTTCCTATTCTTCAAAAAATCGAAAAGCGTCACGGTCACACAATCACACAATTTTGATGGGCATCACTTTTGATCGAATATCAAGTTTCATGTTCGATGACTTATCTTTCTATATTCTTGCCAAACCCAGCGGCGATTTGTAAACAATTCGAAAGTGTTTTGAAGGTTTATTACAAGACCTTAACCTGTCTAAGTTTCGTATATCCTTGCGCAAATGACGCAACGATTTGTGCTAGAAAACAATGAAATATTTATCATTTCAGTATAGTGTTGCTGTTGCAGGCTGCAACTGTCATCGTGCATTTGCAAGAATGCAAGCTGCTTTTATCTTATTCAACTGTTTCAGCATTTCGATTTTTGACGCTAGTACATGTATTACGTAGTATTCAATTGAAAAAGTTCGCTATTTCAAAGTATGTATACCTGTAGATACCACATTCAGATAAATTATTAAATATATAAGTTTTGAGATACAAACTTGCAAGTCTGGTGGTATCACAGCTTATAAAATTGAAAAATTCTATCAGGCAGGAAATCGTTAATTTAGTTTAGCAGGAAATATTTATTTTTGGATTTTGCTGCCAGGAAGAAAAATGCTTTATGTAGGACTGCCGTTTATCTTGAGCGTCCTGGTTCATTCGCTAATCGAGCGTTTATGAAGTGCCTATGAAACGAAAATTATTTATTGAAAAGATAAAAATATATCTATTGAAAACTTATTTAAAGTGCACATGACATGAAAATTCCCCCCCGTTTTTTATTATTGTTTTTGAAAGAACATTTGAAATAATGGAAAATGGCTTTTGCATGCCTTTTAGGTCTCATCCCATTCTTGAGTTATTGACTACAACATTTCAGCTATGACCGTATGACGTCATTAGTTTGCATAGCATAAAATGGAAAATGTATTAACTATATCTTCTCATTGGTTTGACCAAACTGACTTAAACTTTGTCGACGTATTCATTCTAGACCCTAGCGTACGTTATGCTGTGCACAACTAATGACGTCATAGCTGAAATTTTGTAGTTGATAACTCAATAATGGGATAAGATCTGAAAGGCATGTAAAGGCCTGGCCAAACGCTTTCAACATTTCATGCAACATCGTTCAACATTGTTGAACGCATGTTGAACGAAAATTTGAACATGTTCAAATTTCGTTCAACACCATTCAACAACGTTCAACATCATTCAACAGGGTGGCCAAACGCTTTCAACATGTTGAATCACGATTGAATTCAACAATATTGAACGATGTTGAAAGAAATGTTGAAAGCGTTTGGCCAGGCCTTAAAAGCCATTTTCCATTATTTTAAATGTTCTTTCAAAAACAATAATAAAAAGCCGAGGTCAATTTTCATGTCATGTGTACGTTAAAAGAACACTTAAAATGACAGAGTAACATCTTTTATTATACAATGCTGATACAATCTCGACTGTGATTGGCTAAAAACCAAATAAGATACAGATAATTCTTGATATCTGTAGCTATGACTCGCTGGCCAGCGGTTTAAACAAAACAAACATGGCGGCCGTCCTTAGGAGTGAAGATCAGAAGCGGATTAATCCGGCGGATTTGGCACGTTTTGTTGACGCTAAAACCACCAAGAAAAAAACAAGCGAGCTACACATACATCTGTTAGAGTTTAAAGCAGTGTTTGAAGGAGAAAATTGTATTTGAAAGCGAAAAAAGTTGAAGACGGTAAGAATATTTACTATTTTTACCTAACTTTGTAAAAAACTTTCTAAAGGCTTCTACATTTATAATTGTATAATAAAACAATTATTGAATTCGGTTATCGCATGATATCAAGAATTATCAAGGCCTCTGTTTGTGTTATCCGCCTCAGCCCTCGGCTTCGGCAGATAACACAAACCTCGGCCTTGATAATTCTTGATATCATGCTCAACCTCATCCAATAATTGTATATTATAGGTTTTCGTTTTCTTGCTTCGTTGTTGAGGTATTTGAGGTTGTGCATGTCATATGCAAATTTAACAACGTGACGTCACACGCGCATAATGACTTATCGAAGAAGATTATATATCTTTGCTATTTAATATCATAGAAATCACTTGAAAGGAAACACTTGCATGTGCTACTCCCAGAACACCAAACATGTAAATTTTTTAAGTGATTTTGTTTGATAATAGCACAGCGATATATAATCTTCTTCGATATGTCATTATTCTCACTGGGACCTGCGCCGCATAATGCCACGCGAGGTGGATTAGATAGCTGTAGTAATTAACCCGCATTCCTGCAAAGCCCAAGCGAATGCAAGCTAGTATATAGGCAACCGAAAAACCGTGCTTTTCACCGTTTGCCACGAAGATAGACACACCAGGATTGGATAATTTGCCTCCCACCCACCTCCCCTCGGCTGCGACACACCCACTTGGCTTCGCCACATTCTGCCTTTGGCTGAACATTATTTGTCCCCAATCTTAATCCCACCTTCAGTCAAAGGCATTGTGTGGCGGAGGGAGCAGTGAGGATATATTACGTTGCACTTTTGATGTTAAGCTGTTAAATTTGTATATCATACCGAAATATCTATAAACGAAAATCTGCAAGAGATGTTACTACAGATATGTCATTTTAAGCGTTCTTTTAAATAAGACTGTCTGACTTAATTTTTGTTTCTTGTGCATTTTAAAACAGTTTAAAAATTAGATGGAGACGGCAAGCAATCTTACTCAAAATGCTGCATGCTATCAATATCATGCAGTGGACTTGACGTCCTTGTGATTCGCTGAGTGTGATGGTAGTTTCGTCGGGCTTTCCATATATTTTTTTCTGTTTCAAAAAATATTGGTAATACCATTCGTGCAAATACGTACGGTAATTGAACAAGAATTCGTAATTTAACAAACACGTGGTGTGGCGATTTTTGCACCTTTTCCGCCACTTCCTAACATGTTTTCTTGTATTTAAAGGTGAAGTACGGTAATACGAGCAACAAATTGTTGCAACATTGTTGCGTTGCAAATTGAATAGCGTTGTTGCACGTATTACCACCCACCTCAAACATTGTCGCGCAACAATGATTTTGTTGCAAGTTGAAACAGCAGAAGTAGAACTGGAGTCAACAAAATCATTGTTGAGTGACAATGTTTAAGGTGGGTGGTAATACGTGCAACAACGCTTTTCAACTTGCAACGCAAAAAAGTTGCGTTGAAAGTTGAAGAAAATGTTGCCCGTATTACCTCACCTTAAAATAATGATTAAATTTCTATTTAGATTGCCACAAAACCTGGCACTGGTGTTCCTAGAGGTTTTGCTTTTGTTGATTATAAGACTGTTGAAGAGGCTGAACAATCTCAGGAGTACCACGATGGGACTCAGATAGGAGATGAAAATATACGAGTAACATTCTGTACCCCTGGCAAAACAGCTCGTGATATTTTTGGGAAATTTGATGAACAGGTAATGTCATTAAAGTATATTTCTCAAATTCATTAATAATTCATTAATTATCGTAGCCAATCCATGAACGTATACCACATCACATACATGAGTTTTGATACCCAATGAAATCCTGTAGGAAACTTCCTAGTGAACTGGATCACATTTCTTAATCTGCATATTGAAATCATTGAAGAAAACACTGCGATGCGAATACTCGTTTGAGAAGCAAGATCAAACACTCGTTTGAGAAGCAAGATCAAACACTCGTTTATCGTGTTTCATCAGGGGACTCCAAACACTTGAAAACAATAAAAACGTCGGGGCTACACCCTCGGTTTTCATTTGTTTTCTCGTGTTTGGAACCCCTGATGAAACACTCAAACTCGTGTTTGATCTATTACATGAAACGAAAGTTTGCCTTTTTTTGAAAGAACTCCTGAAATGACTAAGTATTTTTTCAGTTTTTGGTTTTCTTGCTTCAGTTTGTTTTATTGATATGTAGACGTCGCATAATTGTTCTTGAGCGGCGTATGTGAATACATGGATAAGATTGAGTTGAAATGAGGTCGAATCACTCCTGTCAGAGAAATTTCTTCCGACTACCTCAACCGAAAATTGAACCCTATAGGTCTCTGGCTTGGAAAAGTTTTCAACCTTCCTGCGGATACTAAGTTTTTAAGTTTGTACAACCTTCTAGAAAATAGAAGGAATTTTGGCTTTTTCATTTTACTTTGGCTTTCCAGTTTGGGTACTATATGCTTTGCCAAACTCTTAGTACTAACTGCTCCTCGACTGCTTGTCTGCTACTAACTAACTTTGTTAATATCATGTTTGCGGGAATTTCTTTTGTTCTCACAGGTGCATTAACAACTAATATACCTAATTAAAATTCATTTTTACTAATCCTACCTCCGTTGACGTCAAACCAGGTCTGATTAGAACGTCAACGGAGGTGACAACAAAAGAAATTCCCGCAAACATGATATTACAAAGGAATAGCATAAAAAGAGGTGCATTAGTTATTAAACGTCCCGCTCGATTCGTGTCATTTAAATGACCCTCATCGAGCGGACGTTTAATAGCTAATACACCCCTTTTTATGATATTATTATAATAATACCATGATCGCCTCGGATTCTTTTGTTCTCCGAGGGAATGTAAACCTCGTATTTCCCTCATCGCTCATGCAAGAGGGAAATTTATCCTTTGTCTTCTTCTAAATTTCCCGCTTGCATATATTTTCCCTCGTCGAAATGTACGGGAAAATTAGATGCAACTTCTCTGATCAACCGTGTAAATTTCCTGTCAGTAAGATTCTCAAAGTTTTCCTCGGCGAGCATAATATTACAAACTAATACCATGACTTTTCGGGAAATTAGCGATTAAATTTCCCCTTTGCCTCGGGAAGATTTGTAAAAAAAACTTCACCAACCTTCCCTCGGCTGCGGGAAATTTAATCGCTAATTTCCCTCAAGTCATGTTATTACTTATAATAACTACTCCCTACTGGCGCGGGAAGACGGACTTTAAGTGTCCCAGCCTGATTGTTGCCACTGCCTGTGTTGCGCATTTAGTTTCTGATGAAAATCATCATCGATTCCTCCTCAACATTTTGAAACTTTAGATGGTTTTATGTGGTGTTTAACGAATTTTTAGTACCTCGAACCTTTCTCAGTAGTAAACCTTAAACCTCATGGGTGGCACCCGCATTCCTGCAGCATTTTGCCAGATCTGCTGGCTAAGCGTAACCACTAAGCTTGTTTTAATTTAAATTTTTTGTTGTTATTGTTTATATAGAAAAATTGGGATACACCATCTGGTCCCCGAGGGCGTGGCAATCCACTTTTTCATGGAATTGGTCCGGGCATGGGAAGTCCTCGTGGCCCCAGAATGCCAATAGTTGTTATTGGAAATCCTCGCCCGATGTTAGCAATGGAAAGATATCCTTCACCTGGAATGGCTCCAATGCCACGGGTATTTACCTGTATTTCAGTTCTCCCTCATTGATATTTGATAAATTATCAATCCATTCCTGCCTAGTCGGCCTGTTATAATTTCAAACTCGTGATTATTTTACTTGTCAAGGGGGTCCAGGTTAGGCAGGAATGGGTTACGAAACTACTCTAAATTTTTGGTAGCAAGTCCTGGACTTATTTAATAAACGGCTTTGGGTTATTTAAATGTTCGTTCGTTCGTTCGTTCGTTCGTTAGCTAGTTAATAATGTTTTCTTAATGTATATTGACCTAAAAATTAACTCATTCCTGTCCTAGGACATCCCCAAAGGTGAAAAAAATCAGCTGGCGTTAGCTATGCAGAGTGAAATACCAATATCGATTCGGAGTGAAGTGCCCCGTATATATACCAATTGTGTTATGATTCAAATATCCCCGTCAAAACGTCAATACTTATTAAAATTTTTATCTAATAACTATATTCTTTGTCCTTATATTTTAGGGAGTTATTCACGGTCCAAGGCCGTTTGGTCCCGGTGGACCAGCTGGTATTCCCGTTGGTCCTGGTGGACATCTCATCCCAAGATTACTTGGTCCTGAGAGCGTAGTACGTCCAAGACCACGATTTGTAGTTCGGCCCAGTTTGGAAGCACAAGGTTTGGTTCCAGCTTACATTACTTCATTGTTTGTTTGTTTCCCCCTGGAGGGGGACTTAAACCAATCAGAAACCTAGTGTGTGCGTCTGTACGAAGGTGCTTACCCAAATGAGCACTCTGCGCGCAGACGCCAACTGCGATCAAATCAATTGTGCTCATGAGTACGCACTACGCAATTTCGTATTCAGAGCCTGCGGTCCTTTTGTACAGCGACAAGGAGCCACCGGCTCTGCCCAAAACCGAAATGTCGAGTCAGAAAAACGTGGACTTTCGAGATAACGCCCATGATGATTTATAAAGCAATGACTGTACTGCTTTACTTCATTCCAGCCAGAGCCGATGGCTCTTTGTCGCTGGACAAAAGAACCGCAGGCTCAGGGTACAAACTTGATGAGCACGTAGTCACTGGTAGAAATCGTGATGTTAGTATTATAGGATAATATAGGGATCCCTGACTTTTCAAACATAAGGAGATAACATAATATCGGCGATGTTATCTATTAGCATACTATAGTTGACGTATAGCTCTATTTTATGTTACTAGGTCCCCGACTGCGAGTTCCATTTGCACGGCCACCAAATGTGCGAACAATACGTCCAAAAATCCAGGTAAGCACGGAAATAGCATGTGCCCATTTCTCGTTAAAATAGATATTTGAAAGTAAACTAGGTTACTTGGAATATAGTAAATGGTGTTCTTTTATTTTCAGTAATCTCAAAGTAAGAGTCAAATGTTGAAAGAGGCGGTCATAACTAGTTTATTTATTGTTAAAAGTAGTATTTGGTTGCTTGTAAGGATTTTTTGGTAAGGGAATGGATAAATTCGCATGTTGTAAGGGAAATTTCGAGTTACGAGTATATACAGTACATATTAAGACCAAACCGGGAGCGATGCAACATAAAGGCATTCCGGCTAGGAATCGACCCCGCAGAGCAATCCATTGCAGTGCTCTGAACACTGAGCTAAACGGATATATAACGGTGGTAATGCTGGGATTCACTGTATCTTGTCCAAGGAATACTGGAAACTTCATTATTAAAGTTGTTTTACGTTGTAGTTGAATGTGAAAAATCCTTCCTTGTCATTGACGCTTTTAAACAAAAAAAAATGAGCCTCATAATTATGACCCATTTGTCTTGCTTTACGCGAACTCTCATACGCGCTTTTGTTTGTCCGATGCTTTTGCGGCCACCAGCCTGAGTGATTCCTTCAGCTCGAAGGAAACACTCAAGCTGAAGAATCACTCGACCTGAATGATTCCTTCGACCTGAGTGATTCTTCCAGCCTGAGTGATTCCTGCAGCCTGAGTGATTCCTCCAGCCTGAGTGATTCCTCCAGCTTGAGTGATTCCTCCAGCCTGAGTGATTCCTCCAGCCTGAGTGATTCCTCCAGCCTGAGTGATTCCTCCAGCCTGAGTGATTCCTCCAGCCTGAGTGATTCCTCCAGCTTGAGTGATTCCTCCAGCTTGAGTGATTCCTCCAGCTTGAGTGATTCCTCCAGCTTGAGTGATTCCTCCGGCCTGAGTGATTCCTCTGGTCTGAGTGGTTTCTCTGGCCTGAGTGATTCCTCTAGCTTGAGTGATTCCTCCAGCTTGAGTGATTCCTCCAGCTTGAGTGATTCCTCCAGCTTGAGTGATTCCTCCCGCTTGAGTGCTTCCTCCAGCCTGAGTGATTCCTCCAGCTTGAGTGATTCCTCCAGCTTGAGTGATTCCTCCAGCTTGAGTGATTCCTTCGACATGAGGGATCTTTCTGACACGAGTGATTCTTACAGTTTGAGTGATACCTCCAGCTTGAGTGATTCCTCCAGCTTGAGTGATTCCTCCAGCTTGAGTGATTCCTCCAGCTTGTGTGATTCCTCCAGCTTGAGTGATTCCTTCGACATGAGGGATCTTTCTGGCATGAGTGATTCTTCCAGTTTGAGTGATCGGGTGTCACTCATTCATGCAGATCACTCATTGTATCTCCGACATCAGTCTTGGCAATAGACATACTGTAGAGAGTCTATTACCTGTATATCTGATAGTGTATGTTTGTATCATTTTTAGGTTGACAATGGATACAAGAAGCACAGCATTAAGACAACGTATACGCCGTATTCTAAACCAAAACCTAAGGCGTCTACCTCGACTGTTTCTAAAGTTCAGGAGCCGGCCAAAACTAAAGACTCGGCGACGAAAGAAAAGGTATATACATGCATTTAGATTAATGAAACGGTGGTTATACTAAACTTCTTACATGCGAGTATGAGTTCGGATGTGTTAAAAGACTTATTAAATCTCGTTGCCCTGACGAGTCACGAGTTAGTTCGCTCCTCATGAGTGCGAGGGAAATTTTGAAGGTCAAAAGTTAATTCTACTTTCTACTCTTTCTGACGCCTAAAACATACGATTTAAAACCTTAATATGTTGGTCAAAAGTGTCCATGCCATTTTAGATGACCCAAAGTTCCAAAACGTCCGGAGGTGCATGCCCCCGACCTCCCTACATTTGTGTGCGCAACGATTCCCCCCCCTCCCCCACTTTTTTCAAAAATCCTGGTTGCGCCCTTGTTGCACTCGTAATTTGCTTTTAATATAATTTCGGATAAAAATATCTGATGTACATGTATCTATATTTTTAGAAAACAGCAGAAGAGGCGTCTTCCACTGTTTCTCTTTCTGAATTGCAAAAACTGGGAGCGAGTGCTTTAGCCGCGGCCATGGATCAGTCACCGTCAGATGGTAGCAAGGTGAAAGGTACGGTAGTGCACTGAAGCACTTATGAAGTATTATAGTTATGTAGGGATAGGACTACAGTACTTTTCTGTTTGTATTTGTTAGTTCTTCAACCTGTCGTTTTCATGGATGCTGAGCAGTTTCAACAGTTTCAACAATTTCAAGAACTGATGCAGAAACAGAAAGAAAGTCAAGTAAGCTTTCTAAAAATCTGTACATGTGTACAAATATACGGTTTAACAAGACTATACTATAGTGTTGTGTGGTGTGGTGTGGTATGATATGGTAGCATAAATTGTGTTGTGGAGTACAACACTGCAAACAGTAGAGTACAGTGTAGTACAGTACGGGATAAGACAGGACAGTAGAGTGGAACGGAGTGCAGTACAGTACAATACAGGAAAAGGACAGGACATCCGAAACAGGCACTCAATACAATCCTTAATTTTTGTATTCTTTGGTAGGAATCTGGTGGTTCGACTGCTGTTTCCTCGGAGGACGTGGTGAAAGCACGACAACAAAAAGAGTCTCAGAAGGTGAAAGAAGAAAGCGACTCGCCATCCCCACAACCACAAGCACCTGTCTCTCAAAAGAAAACCCAGAATAGGCAAGCGCCGCAAAAGGAATCAACACCAACACAACAACAACCAACACCAACAACAACACAGCGGAAAGAAAAACAATTGCCGAAAGAACCGTCTCCGCGACGTCCTACTCAACGGCAACAGCAGCAACAGTCAAAGGAATCATTACCACAACCTTCTAACCAACGGCAACAGGAGCAGAAAGAACAGCAGCAGCGCCAACCCCGACAGCAACAGCAGACACAGGAACAAAGGCCAATAAAGACTGTTGGAGAATTTGAAAGAGGAAGGAAACTAAATGGGCTCCAGGATGCTTATGGTTCGAAACAAGTAAGAGCATTTTTTTTACAGTTTTACTGTTGTATTTACATGCATGAAGAGAAAACCTGCGAGTCAATTATGTAAAATTTTAGTTGTATTTTGATGTAGAAAATGAAGGGCCTGATGGGCTAATACACGTTGGTTCGTTAAAGTGCACGTAAACCCAACACGGTTTTCAGTTTTCTGTATATAGGACGCAAAAAGAGCTGATAAGTTCTTTTACAGTTTTTGATTTGGTCCATTTATTCCAGAGATATCTCGCTTTAAACATAGCTATTTAAATGAAAAAGCCGCAAATTATAGAGGATTGGGGCGAGACACCTGTGACGTCATTTAAGTCAAAAAATCAAATTTAATTTGACGTCATCGGCTACACTAGCGGTGTTTGAGCAACCGTATACAGGACACCTATCTGGCATTACTATAATTATTAAGCTGCAAATATTCGACGAATTTTAAAGCTAAACTTAGTATGGAAAACTTCGTGCGTACACGGCTAGTGACAGAGCGATCAGAGTTGACGTTTCTTAAATGACGTCACGCCTTGTCGGTTCCAGGTCCTATTTTGATCATATAATATTTGCGGCAATTTTTCGCGGGACGTTCAAATTGGAGCATTTTGCCAATGTTTGAAGCAAGATATCTCCGAAACGAATGGACCAAATCAAAAACTGTAAAATAACTTGTCAGTTCTTTTGCCGTGATCTATACAAACAAATAAAAACTGTGTAGGGTTTATATGCACTTTAAGCATGACCTGGATTTTCCCAAATGGAGGCGTCTACTAAAAGGGACCTTCATGTCAAAAAATATTGCCTTACTGTATTCGTCTAAGATGTCTTTAGATGTTTTTAAGAGCAGGAGTCTTTTATCAGCTTTAAAACCACGAGGGCGCAGCCCGAGTGTTTTAGATCTGATAAAACACGTGATGCGAGTGTTTTGAATGGCTTCAAAAACGATTCGTTATTGGATGTTATGTTCATTAGTATTCTTTATATAAAATTATATCTTCATTAGTATTCTTTATATAAAGTTGTATGTTCATTAGTATTCTTTCTGACGTCAAGAAGTTTTATCAGGTATACAACCACGGACATGGTACTGATTTCCTTTGTGTTTTCCTCATGAATTATTAATGAGTTTTTCAACTATAGTATATAACAAGTCTTTCGTGCGCACATTTTCTTTTTTCTTATGGGCGTATAGTCGGGAGGGTTTATTTTTGGGAAACGTGGCTTATGATTGGAGGGAAATTTTGTATTTTGAAACAGGTCATTAATATGTACATGTATTTCGAGGATATTTTCGGTTTACGGTGTACTAGCTAACGGTATAAGCGTCCTCCTTAGGGAGGCATGGGTGCATAGCCAAGCTGTTAGCGCCCTGCCTCACCCGCTGAAGATCATCCTGGTCAAGTAGCGTAAGTACTTATAGATGGGTGACCACTTCTTGTGAGTAGATTTGTTGATTCTCTCCTGTGTCCCGAGTTGGTTTTGTTTTTACCGGGTTCTGCGGTTTTTCTCCCTCCGCAAAATCAACACCATCTGGGATGACACCTTCTGGCTGACTCAACTCAACACACTCTCCACACGTTCAGAAACATTGTATTGTCTTTGAGATCTCCGCACGAGTTGTTTATTGTCGTTTTCTTTTAGGCTAGCACAAAAACTGCTACGGCTTCCACATCTGTTCCACCATTACAGCCTCCGCCACAGCTGCCAATCCAACCCCATATTTTGAAACAACTCTTCCAAGGAACAAATAAGCGGCCATTTGATGAGCAAGTTGCACCAACTGCCGTCAAGGAAGGTACGGTGTGAATTTTTTACAACATTTAGTGTAGCAGTAATTGGTTGGATTTATTTTTATTTTTCTCCAATTTTGTCACAGTGATGGATCCAGCATGATCTGGTAGGGGGGGGGGGGGGGTACTTCAATTGGATAAAACTCGCCTCCAGACCCCCGAATTTCGTCCGCTTCTTCATTTTGATCGGCTTAGGTCTGAACTGCTGTTGTCTTCTGGTTAATTTATTTAGAGTATGAAGAAGATCGTCGCACACTATCAAACACAAATTCAAGATTAACTAAAACGGCTAGTGGTCAGGTTAGTTGTACTAAATGTAGGCACCGAGGTCACAGAATTGTGTTCCCAACGGTTTCTTATACAATTGTAGTAGACTGATGCGATTTAAAGACCGTTCAATATATGTAAAATCTTCGCAGACGTCCTTATGCTTTTATACGGTCATTCAGTGTTGTTTACAGTAGATATACTAGATCCCAGAAACACTCGAAGAGCCAAAACGATTCTGGGCAGGAGTTTTTTTGCGAATTTTGCTAGGCTTTCTCTTTTCTAGTCTCTCCTGAGTCTTCCCAAAAACCCAAACCGACTACGCGGCCAAGCTCTTGGTGTAAACGAAAGGCCTAGAAACTAGGCTAGTTAACAACTACGATGTCAACGGCTTTCGGAGTTAGCAGCTAACAGAGTTAACAACTTCCGAAGTTGCACAACTTTCTGAATTACACAACTTCCGGAGTTTACGGCTTACAGTATTGCACAGTGTCTACTGTGCGCATGTACGGCTTGTCTAATGCTATTCTTCAAGTTGAACTAGCTTTTTTCTTTTTCTTTTTTAAATTCCAGGGCGTATCTCGTGCGTCTTATGGTAGTCTTTATGAGAGTACTGGACAACCTATCATGGCAGTTCGTGAGTCACCGCGATTAACACCTAAGACAAGCCAGGCTTTGCAGGGTGGCTACACACAGGTACATGTGATACTTTGTCTTTCCAGTTCTTTTTGTGTTAATGCATTGTTTTGCAGGATTTGTATGTTTTCAATGGTCACTGGAATATTCACTATTTTCGAACTTAACAAAGTCATCTACTGCCATGATAATTTTAACGAATTTTTGCGTTATTGGGCGTGCATTCTATTTCGTCAATTATGTTAATATTGCATGGGGTTGCTAAATTGGCCGAGAGAAAAGATCTTACGATCTTCTGATGAAATGAAACGAAAGCATTACCGAAATGACTTATATTCTACGCGTATAACTTAACGTTTTTTCACTTTTAAGAAGAAAAAAATCGCCAGTGATTAAAACAGGCTCGCATCATCATTGTGTTAGTTACTATTAACATAAATCTGGCGCACTGGCTGCTAAATATGATTACAGCACAATATATTCGAAGTTAGCATATGCCTTTGCTGACAATTGTATCCATTTGCAATACGTTGAAATTATGTTAGGCAGATACGTCAAAGTTGTAACGATTTGTTGTGTTTTGCCACTATGGTCTTCTTTACAAACAAAAACCGACATTGCCAGTTTGTATGTAGCACAATATATTTAAAGTTGTAACGTTTTGTTGCGTTTTTCCACAATGTCCACTGTGTCAATCAGCTATTGGTATAGACACATAGGAATACTCATATCAAAGAATGCTATCTAAATTTTGACAACTGACTTCTGTTTGGAGCAATTATAAATTTTTAGTGGCATTATACTATAGTGAATTATTTCCTATATTTTAGTCGTTTTTAAAACGTATTTTGTTAGAAAACGTTAGCAGTAACGACATAGAGTATGCTCTTTTATGGTTATTCGTAACCAATGAAAAATTAAATGGTCAAATATGCTTTTTTGGAAATATGGTCCACTGGCAGCTAAACGTGAACGACTATTCAAAGTTAACATAATTCTTTGCTTATATATAACAAGGTCTTTTAATTAATATTTTTCAATTGTCATTCATGTCTTGGGGTAACTTGTTTTGCTTCTGAATGTCTGACTGGTATTTTTTTTTGTTTTAATATATAGTATATTTACTTTTTTTAAATAAAGTATATAACTTAATTTGAGTTAACGTCGAAGACTATAAACTAAAATTTAATATTTAAAATCCGCTATCATGCTAATGCATGAAGATGTCTTTCACATCATTGAATGACAAACTTCTTCTTTTTCGACACATAACATATTGGATAAACACGGTCAATCTAAACATTATGAACGTATTATTATTATTAAAATAAAAAAGTAGTAACCTCAATCAGCGAGTTCACTCTTGTAGCTATTTGTAGTCAATAGAAAACTCCATGATCAGTTATGTTTTCCAGTAATATGGCGCCCAGCTAAACGTGATGGAATATTCAAAGTCAATGAACGTAATTCTTCGCTAACTCTAAATAGTTAACCGTATTCATCCAGTATAGTATTAAACTATAAATCTTACTTTACTATATTTTGTCAGTACGATATGGTAATGAAACGTTTGCGCCCATCAATTATATAGATACCTGGATAAGAATATTCATATCTGGGTTCTGCGACTTTATATACTTATTTCAGTAAGCCAATCTAAAATTTCCTGACAACTACCGAGTACATTTGCTATAATTTATAGTTACCAAAACGTCTATTGCTTAGTAACATCTGTAGTAACAACATGTAACTTACATAGTACAAGTGAAATATATTCTGAGGTAATTTATAGTCAGGCCATTTATATGCTGAGGTCATTTTTATTTGGGGTAGAGGTCGTCTATATATATTCTCAGGTTGTTTATATATTCTAAGGTCGTTTATATTCTGAGGTTACTTATATTTTGAGGTTGTCTATATTCTGAGGTAATTTTTTATATTTTGAGTTTGTCTATTTTCCGAGGTTATGTATGTCATATTCGAAACTCGTCTATTTTCTGAGGTCCTGTATCTATATATTCTGAGGTCGTTTATATTGTGAAGTCGTCTGTATTTTTTTGTATTTTGAGGTTGTCTGTTTTCTGAGGTCATTTATATTTTGGGTTTGTCTACTTTCCGTGGTCATATATGTCATAATTTTGAACTCTCCTATTTTCTGAAGGCATGCAAATTCTGATTTCATTTATATTCTGAGGTTGTCTGTATATTTCGAGGTCGTTTATATTATGAGGTCTCTTCTGAGGTCATTTAAATTCCAAGTTTGTCGATACATTGTGATTTTGTCTATTCTGGGGACACATGTTTTCTGAAGAATTTATTCTGAAGTCAGTTGTTTTCTGAGGTCATGTAGTTTATATTCTAAAATTATTCACATTCTGAGTTCATATATATTTTGAGAAAGGTCACTTATATGCCAAAGTCGTCTATATTCATTTCCTTACTGAAGTCATTCTGACGTCATTTATATTCTAAATTTAATCAAACTCTAATTATCTTATTTGCTGAGCTCATTTATATTCTGATCCCACTTATATTCTCAGGCTGTCTATATTCTTAGGTCATTTATATTGTGGTCATGCACTTGTATTCTGAGTTCATTTGTATTCTGAGTATATTTCTATGTTGAGGTCATCTATATGATGATTATCAATTATTGGACGAGTCTGAGCAAAATATCATGCCCAGAAATGTCATTGGCGAGCTACCAGTTATTTGCCGATGCCGCAGGCAGGCGCTGGTAGCGAGACACTGACAAATCATGATATTTTGCGATAGGCGAGTTCAATAATTTATTTTATCATTCATAAAATAATTTGAAATGCCTGAAGTTTAATAGAAATCGCCATCCTTCTCTCTGTCTTCGCCCTTCAGCATACTAAAATGTTCGTAAAACTTTTTGTTGGCACGAGTCTTCCTTTTTATCTCACTAAATTTTCCTTTTAAATATTTCTTTTTTGAAGTATAGTTTCGCTTGTCCTTGCTTCCAAATACTCTCGATTTCTTCCTCGGACAGCTGAGGAAAACTAGCCGAAAATTATGTTTACGAAAATTATGTGCAGCAGCTATCGCTAGTGTGCATGCTTCGCAAATTATTTGCAGCAGAAAATCATTTGCATTCAGTTTAATATTTGCAGGTGAATTAACCAATCAGAATCAGGATAGAGACAAAATGAAGATAATGTAATTTATCTTCTGGGACATATACATGTTACAAATCATATGCTAATATGAATTGTCTATACTCATTTTCCTTAAAACATACGCAAACGCCAACTTAATAATAGAAATAAGCCATTAACAATTACTCACCGAAGTGAATGTTAAACTGTCTTATTTGAAAGAACACTTAAAACGACTCAGTAACGTATTTTGCAGTTTTTTTGTTCCCTTGCCTTATTGTTGATATATTTCTATTTGATATGCAAATTAAACATTTTGATGTCACATGTGCATAAATTATTGGAGAAGGTTTTGAAAGTCTATATTATTGTTTGGTCTTGTAGGAAAAAACATGCAGTATGCACACACTTTCTTTGAACTAATTTGGTTTGATATTAGCAACGATATATAACCTCCGATAAGTTATTATGCACATGTGACGTTAAAATGTTTAATTTGCCTACCAAACAACCTGAAATCACCCAACAACGAAGCGACGTAACGAAAAACTGCAAAAGATGTTACTTTATTGTTTATTTTGTGTTCCTTCAAATAAGACATGCAGACTTAATTTTCGCTTCACAGGCAATTTAATAAGTCGTCTCTCTTCTGAGTTCATTTGTAGTCTGAGGGTATTTATATTTTGAGGTCGTCTATTATCCGAGGTGATATTATATTCCAAGGTTGTCTATATTATGAAGTGGTCTATTTATTCCGAGTCTGAGGTCCTTAATTATATTCTGAGGTCGTCTATATTCTTATTCTGTCTATTTTCTGAGGACAATTGTATTCTGAAGAATATATTTTGAACTCAATTATTTTCTGAGGTGCGTGTAATTCATATTCTAAAGTTATTCACATTCTGAGTTATTTACAGTATATTCTGAGCTAGGTTATATATGCTAAGCTCGTCTATATTCTGAAGTCATTTCCTTACTGAATTAACAATCTATATTCAGTTGTCATTATTCTGGCGTTATTTATATTCTAAAGTTAATCATACTTCGAGGCTCTTTATCTTCTGAGCTCATTTATATATTCATCTCCTTCATATTCTGAAGCTGTCTATTTTCTTAAATCGTTTATAATCTGAGTTTTTTATATTCTGATATATGCCAAAATCGACCCAACTGGTTTCGGCTAAAAGGGATGACTCAAAAGGACCCGTCCAGTCCTTTCGCGGCTTTTCCAAAATATGTCGTCAAATATGTTTTTCCAAAAAGCTAGGGTTTTTGTTGTGGTTATATAGGATATCGAAAAAAATTGCTAAAATCTTGAGACTGACTGAAGCTCGACGACAAATTCGGAAAAAACAAATTTGACGACATATTTTGGAAAAACCGCAAAAGGACTGGACGGATCCTTTTGAGTCATCCCTTTTAACCTTGACCAAGCCAACTTGATAATGGAATAAGCCATGAACTAATTAACAATTACCCGCGGAAGTGAAGGTTAATAGTGTCCATATTCTGATGTCCTCTATATTTTGAGGTCATTTATTTCCTGAGATAGCTTTTATTTATATTCTGAGCTTATTCATATTCTGAGGTTGTCTCTGTTCTGTCGTCGTTTACGGTGTATTTTGATGTCATCTATATTCTGAGCACATTTCTATTTTGAAGTCGTTTATATTGTGAGATTCATATTCTAAGGTTGTCTGTATTTTGACGTCGTTTACAGCATATTCTGAGCTCATCTATATTCTGAAATTATTTGTATGAAGTCATTTATACTCCGAGCTTATGTGACGTCTGTATTCTGTCGTCATTTATTTTCTGAAGAATTTGTGTTCTGGGGCATATACACATAGCAATTATGCTAACTATATTGTCTATATGCTCGTCTTACGCCAACGTAATAATAGAAATATGCAATTCACCGAAATGGATGTTGATAGGTCATCTATATTCTGATGTCGTCTATATTCTAAGGTAACCTTTATTGTTAAGAATTTATATTCTGAAGTTATATTTATATATTCTGAGGAGTATAATTATATTTTGATGTCATTTTACTCGTGTGTATTCTGAAGAATTAATATTTTATGGTTGTTTGTATTCCGAGGTCATTTATTTTCTGAGATCTGTTTGTTCTGAATGCATTTATATTGTTGTCGTCTATCTTCTGAGGCCTTCTACATTTTGAGATTGTATGTA
This sequence comes from Paragorgia papillata, assembly GCA_035771165.1. NCBI lineage: Eukaryota > Metazoa > Cnidaria > Anthozoa > Scleralcyonacea > Coralliidae > Paragorgia > Paragorgia papillata. Next base: position 2,763,904 of record JAWNZC010000406.1, read on the forward strand.
TTCTGAGGTCGTCCATATTCTGAAGACATTTATTTTCTGAAGAATTTATCTACTGCAAACGCCAACGTAATAATAAAAATAATCCAAACTAAACCGAACTAAGTTACCGAACTAAAGGTTAAAATAAGAATGAGCTTTGCACTCCTATTATTCATGCAAGAGAGGTTGTCGTTTGGTTGGCGTCCTCGTAATTTATCGACCAAACATTTTTTGTAGATTTTGCGTTATTCCTTCTGCAAACTAAATCCGGAAAACTTGTTAAAATATGTGTAGCATCTGTTTCTCTATTTTGCAAGATGTTAAACCTAGATATTTGCCGTTTTGCCAGAGTGAAATGCTAAGGTATGTTTCGAACAATGTTCTGGCCAACAACTATGTATAACCTAAGGAATCACTTCTCTACGGCACAACATTTACATCCAGCGCCTGAAGTTTGTACTTGACTAAAATTTCTCAGCTGTGGCGTTAAAGATAGATCATACAAGGATACAATCTAATTACGACATGAACTGTCACTTTAATTTGTCATTGTTCCATACCTCAGGTCACGATTTTTCCAATATAAATGACTCTTTGTAAATTCGGTCGACAATAATATATATTGCCTATTTGACTAAAATGTCTACATTTACTTTATGCTTAGTGGCTTCATTCAAAACAAAGTTTCATGTATTAGCTTCTTCAATATATAATCAATAACTAATAATGGCATTATCATTATCTTAAAACACTACTTTATTTTGTCAATAAACATGCGTCAGTTAGTAACAACAGTTAAATAAGAATTGTGTGCGTTCTGCAATCATATACGTATATTATAATGTTAACAATTATATCTATATTATGTTAACTGTTTTTTGTTTTGTAATGTTCAAACTTTTATTGTTTTAACTAATTGTTTTTCGCCTAAATATTAAGCTCTGTTTTCTTTTGTGTAAACTTTAAACTTTAATTTATAGAATCGACTAGCAGTGATAAATATATATAAAAACCACTGAATTATTCGAAATTTTACAGAGTGTTAGTTTGGTAAAGCATTACATAAGTATCTAAAAAATGTTAAATAGGGATAAAGATAAATGTTTTTCACTTGAATGTTTATACATTTCATGCGAGGGTACAAATGCATTGAGTCTGCTTACTGTTTTTCATGCAGTGTTATAAATAAATTACATAAGTTCTCGCGATAAGCCTAAGTTTTTGTTTTGGAAAAATGTAAAGACTAAATATTGTTTAAATAAAAAGATATAAACATGTAAATTATATAATTATATACTGTTTTAAACAGTCACATCTAAGTTCTTGGAGAATAACTGTTTGGAGTCGATTGGAAATTTCTTGTGACATTACTAGTTAATAGATTTGATACTTTTTAGTTTTAAAAGGTATTTAGTTGGTAAAACTGAGTAGTAAATACATTTAGAAACTTTAAGTACTGTTTAATAAACGAGCAGTGTTTTATCAGATATCAAGACACGAGGCGAAGCCGAGTGTTTTTATATCTGATAAAACACGAACTGCGAGTTTATTGAACGGCTTCAAAAACGAACCACTTGGTAAGTTCATTGGCGTAGTAAGTTTGAAAAATAACCTTGTCTAAGCCGAGAAAATCAAAGCTAAAGTTTATGTAAATCAGGAGGTATCTTTATCACATATAAAGACACGATACGGTCATGATTTTCTTTTATGTTTTCCTCGTGAATTATTAATGAGTTTTTGAACCTTATTTAACTGTTTGTAACCAGTAAAACAAAATCATGATCAGTCATTTCCAAAACCAATCACTTGAATAATTTTTTTTTTATTTTAAAGATGTTTTGGTCATTAAAACTCAGTAGATATAATAATACTTCCAAAAATTATTTTTAAAAATCTAAAACAATTCTAAACAAATATTCCACAACTTCTTGTTTTGATAATTAAAAAAAATACAAATTCTTGTTATCAGATTAGGTCTATATCATTCTGATAACTTGTTGATTTAAAAAAATCATAAAACAGAAAATACTATTGTTTTATTTTTGATTTTGTTAAGCAGTTTAAAGTTTCAAAGACCTTTTAGTTGGCTTAGTAGTGTTGGGAGTAGATGTGGGTAATAGTTGAAAATTCACTTCATGCATATACGTTGTTTCAACCTAATCAATTATTATAATTCATAAAAAAGATTCTGGAAAATTCACAATCGGTCTTTCCAGAACAGCGACTCAATTGTGCTATACTTGTTTAATATTTAAGAATCAATTATTTTATAATCTTATATGATAAAACGAAGTACAAAAGACTTTGTGGTAGTTCAAGCAGGCTGCGTTGAATGCTTCAGTTCCACAACTACATTATTGAAATACTAAACTATTGTTTTTGTTTTTATAGCACCTGTTAGTCTGTGCGTTTAGAGGTGTTTACATGCCCTCGCATCCACCAACACCTTACCCGTATAGGCATTTCTAGTTTTTAACCGTTTCAATTTGTCTTTATAGATTATTTCCAATCATAAGTAAAATGTGCTAAACTGTGAACACAAGTGCGTTTGTTTCACAACAACAAAACTAATTTTCGAATGAACATGGTGTTAGTTGAAGTGGTTATAACAACACCGCTTTGACTAGTGCTTGTAACCTAACACTAGCGAAAAACATTTTTGTTGTCATATATTTTTATTGTATTGCTCGTCAAGACTTTGCTACAATCTTGCTTCAGCTGAACAAAAAAAACCCAAAAAAAACCCAAACCATCAAGCATTAGTTGATTTCATTACGAGTTTATTGACTTCCAATCATCTATATACAAACTTTGAGGTTCACTCGCATTCCACTTAGTTCAACTTTGAATTCTTTCTGGTTCTTTTGAACAACACGTCTTTTGATATATACTATATTACCAAATGTAATTGGAAAGAGAGATTTGTGGATACACCACGCACATCAGAGAAACCGTTGACCTAATGAAAGCCTGAGTCAACAGGCTAAAAGCTCCGCAAAATAAAAAAGAAACGCAGTGTATCCACAAATTTTGTGAACTATTACGGCTATCACTGTAAAAGGCTTCAAAGTTATAATTACCACATATCCAATCGTACTGTATCCACTTATAAACTTTGCTGTACTTACAACGAAAAATGATTTACATGTAAACAAAAATTACAAATGTCCAATGTTCTTATAATATATATATATATGATCTATCACGTTTTGCAGCGGCGACTACCAAAACGTGGAATATACTTAAAATTGGGTTTATTCATTGCTTATGTGATTCCAATAACAATTGAGACTTTCCAGTGTAAATGATACTTTTTGCCCCATTTAGGCAAAGCCTATCCCATTTTGGTGTCATTTTAAGATCATATCATTCAAATTAATGCATCTTAAAATATAGCACGGTACCCAAATGAACCGCCATAAATTGTTTAATATACTTAACATTTAGGTGTTACTCATCTGCAGATACGAGATGCTTAAATTTTTAGCGAAATGAGTGCCGGAATTTTACGCAAAATGAGTGCTTAAATTTTAAGGGGTTAATATGACGTATAATTTGGACATATTCCTGGTATTTCATCCTCAACAAACCATGCTATTGTAATTTGCAAAGAAAATATGTGCATTTTAAATTCGGATATCTTTCATTTATGTTTGAAATTGATGTGGGAAATGCAAATTATAAATTGAGTTGGCTCACAATGAAAACCTTATTTGTCTAGCATAATCTTTTAAATTTTCAGTACTGTCTGGGGAGAGATTACGCTTCTAATCATGCGATAGCTATTGTCAAAACAAAGGTTCTGGCGTGTGATACTTGGCCATTGTCTTCACAATAACAATTATCGTGTTCCATGATCTGAGTCAGAGTTTCATGATTTTATTATGTTATGCACTATTAATCACGTTTATTTTATTTTGTTTTTAATTTTTTCAACAAAATCATTTTTCTACTCATTTCAATTTCTTCGACCAAAAACAGTCGGTAATTATTGGATCAAAACCAAGTTTTATGCAGCAAACAAAGAAATAAAAACATGGACTAGCTATATTATTGCATCATAATTGTTGTACCGTACAATTGCTTAATTGGGTTTGACCAAATAAAGGGATAGGAAAAATTGACGAGATGCGAACGTAGCACAGCATTATGTTTGCTGTAATTAAGATATCTCTTATAATCATATATTATTAACACATTTTCCACACAGAAGTATCAAAACCCAGAGGAAAAAGATCAAATAAACGTACCAAAACGCTCCCCTGCCAACGACAGAGAGACCACCCCGCGTGAACAGGCGTATAGCCGTTCCCGGTACGCGTATACGGAATCACCGCAACGAGAACGGAGTTCAGGAGATTCAGGTTTTGGACAGACGCCATCACCACGTTACGAACGAGAAAGGAAAGAAAGTCAAGAACCGGAGAAATACTCGCGCACACGTTCAGAACTGCAGACTGGCCGTGAGCAGGATAACCATCCTGTGCGTGAAGCAAGATCAGCTTATGACACTTTGCCATCACGTGATGCAGGACCGTCACGTGACATGAGATCACTACGTGACGCAGTTGTGGCACACGACTTGAGATCCCTGCGAGACATTTTGCCATCTCGAGATTCGATGCCAACCCGAGATGCAGTTTCTTCCCGTGACACCTTGCCCCACCGTCCCACCTTACCACCTCGTGACACCTTGCCACCTCGTGAGCGATTACCCCAACGTGACATGCCCCAACGGGATTCCCTCTCATCGCAGAGACAGCGCGGTCCTTTGTCGTCTCATGACGTCGTACCACCGCGCGGTGCTTTGCCACCACGTGGCGCTAGGTCCTCACATGGTCTCGCGCCGAGTTTGTATGATCGTGAAATGGCTGCAGCACTTCGTGACCGAGATGGCGACTCGTTGCGCCGTGAACGAGATTCCCTCCCACTGCGTTACAAGGCGACTGATATATCTCCACGTCTGAGTCGTGAGGTTGTAGATCGTGCTCGCTATGAAAGGGTGGTTTCTGAAAGGTACGGGCGCGAGAAAGAGTACCCCAGGTACGAAAGGGAGTCCATAGATTCACGCTATGCCAGAAGTTTGCCGTCGCGGGATTCAGGACTGGGATCCATACGTGGTCCCCCTTCACATTACCTCACGGAGGGGCCTTTGAGCAAGCGTCCTCGTTATTAAGACGTTCATTCATTTTTATCAAGTACACTTGAGTTTGTTTTAACATTTAGTCGATTATTGTGTGTAACAGCCGAATCATTGGCTTTTTTGAACCGTGTTTTCCAAAATTACTTTCATTGACATTATATACCTTTTATTAACAAGTGTATTCATAAGAACGAACACGTATAACTTATGCGGGATGTTATTTTCAAGTTTCGGAAATCTTCCCGTTGTTATAATAACTATAAACGTGGAACTAAATCAGTGTATATAACTGATAGTATAGGGGAAATAAAATAACCATTGTTAGCAAAAGTTAAAGTTACTTTGTTATGATTCAATATTACATGTCAGTACGGTATTATAGTGACCAGAAATCTTTACCAGTTTTTAGCCAACTTATATGAAATAAGAATGTGTAGAAGAGTATAGGTTTGTTTGATGCTGTATTCGGGATCAATCTGGCAAGTTATGTGTTTTTATTATTTTTGTGTCTAAAAGGAATTTGAAAACACAGTTACAAATGTATACAAAAATGTCCGTACAATTTATTTGAAGCTGAAAGCAGACAGATTAGAAAAAGAGGATTTGATGTGAACATTTGCTAAAATTATATTTTTGAAGGAAGCCTTTGCAAAAACGTATGTTTTGAGTTTGAGACGATTTCTACTAACAAAAACACATCTTCAAGAAGTTTTCTATTTGTTATGTAATAGATCAAACACGAGTTTGAGTGTTTCATCAGGGGTTCCAAACACGAGGAAAAAAAATTAAAACCGAGGTAGCCTCGAGGTTTTTATTGTTTTCGAGTGTTTGGAGTCTCCTGATGAGTGTTTGATCTTGCTTCTCAAACGAGGATTCGCATTGCGATTTACGGTGTTTTTCTTCATTGATTTCAATATGCAGATTAAGAAATATTATCCAGTTCACTAGGAAGTTTCCTACAGGCTTTCATTGGATATCAAAACTCATGCATGTGATGTGGTATACGTTCATGGGTTGGCTACGATAATTCATGAATTATTAATGAGTTTGAAGTTCTCTTACAGACTACCGCATTTGCACTTTTTACTGATATTTCATTGTAAAAAGACTCTGTTATATAAGTTTTGTTATTCTTTTATTTTGCAATCTGTGGCTTTATTCTTTCTTAACTTTTAACTACGTCGTCTTGCAGACGTTTGTTAGGTTCCTGCCTAGTTGCTTTTGCTATTTCTGGCAAAAGTAAATTACCGGAGCTTGTAAAATACAATCATGAATTCGATAGCAGTTTAAGAGCAATTCTGTCGCGATTGTAGTGCAATAAGAAAAAGGTGGATTTCCCGAAGCCCTATTTAAATGTCGAAATTTTTTTCAAGAACTGCAAATTTTTTTCTCTTATGCCTTCAAATTATCTTTACTCAAATTAACCTTACTCTCGTGGCAATAGAAGCGTTCCTAAAATATCGTTGCCATATATTCCTCAAGTTGACCAATGCATTTGATGACAATTATTGCTAAATTTGATTGGTCTCTGGTTTTTAAACAACCAATAAGAAACAGGATTATTTGCCGAACACCAATCAAATTCAAAACAGAATTCAAAACAGGAAGTTGTGAACGAATCTTATCAAATGAATTGTTGAACTTGAGGAATATATTGCAACAATTTTTAATTTTTTTTATTTAAACATTATTTGAAACTCGACATCTGTTCTAAGAGCATATGCTCATCTGGAGAACGCATGTCGTTATATGGTATTTTTAAAAAGATCGCAATCGAAGCATACAGTTATATATATTACGTCAGGTATTCCTATTGGCTGCAGCATCTGAAAATCTTGTAAGAACTTAAAATCCATGTTATGTATTGGTCAAAACATACCACTTCCGAGAATTGGGATTTTTGGTTAACCCCTTGGCGCCCGAGAACTCTCCCCTTGACGACAAAATCGTTTGTCGTTAGCCGGAGGAAAATGCTAAAGGAAGGAACGATACAGGCGCGAAGGGTTAAACTTGGGTCATTCTTCCCTTAATTATTTGAGATCGATTTGTTAACAGGTAAAACCTTATTTTCAGTTTGCGCGATCACCATGTAAAATTTGGACGTTGTGCCTAAAATCCCATTAAGCGTAATATTTTGAGAACAGAATGAAAAAAAACAACCAACCCATCTTTCTACCTATCTATGTTCAAGAAAGAAAGATAATTGGTGTACTATTAAAATCTTTAGTGTATCTGACAAATGCTTTTTACTCGGGCTACCTGTGGTGGCCGAGTCTAGGTTTCGGCTCCGTTTTATTTTTTCGCCACACAAAATTGCATTATTGCATCATCCCGTCAGGCCTTGCGAAACTGTAAAGGCATGTTTTCGAGTTCTTTTGCCTTTGATCGAATTGGGTTGAGGTGTTTTCCAACCTCTCTCCTCCGCAGAGGCTTCTATTCGCAGGCGCGCGGGCAATCGTAAAGCGCGCGGAGAACGTCGGGAAGGTGGAAAAAGAGCTGAGAAGCCTCTGCCAGATAATGTGCGGTTCTCTGGTAAATGGCATAAAAACCCGACGATTCGGGAGAAATTCAACACTCCCTTGAAGATCTAAGTATCAAAGGTTAGCATGACGATTTTCATGAAGAAATAGTGCGATTAAAGGAATTTATTTGATTCTTGCTGTTATTTACGTGTCTGCCAGTTTAAATCAATTTAGATGTAAACTATATTTCAATTAATTTAGACTTGTTTATTCTCTTTACGATAACCATAATGCAGAAGAAGATATAGAATGCTTTGCAAGTCTAGAATGTTGTTCTGGACGTTATTAGTTCTGAATTCTTCTATGGAAATCACCCGGAACGAATAAAAAAATTCGAAACGCTGCCATACTGACAAACGTTTTAATATCGATCGTTGATAAACAAAGCCGACGAACATGCAGCACTGGAATATTCTCAGCGCTAACTTTCTACATTACACCAAGCTCGCAAATGTACCACATGCACTACGTGTATACGTGCAACTTATCATAGGTAAGATCTATGTTTACAACAGTTGAGTGTCTTTTGATTTAAACTTCTCGGGTAGCGTTTGTTTACATTGCATAATTCAAAACTGGAAAATCCTGTCCTTGTGTAACAATATAAACATTCTCGAGTTGAGAATTGTCTGCCAGCAATTTAAATGTGTCTTTTGTTCATAATTTATGGTTTTCCAACTTTTCCAAAGTTAAATTTGGTTATATATTGAAATTCCGAGTCTGGTGCCTAGTCCATCACGGAATTTGGGCGCCATATTGACAACATTATCTGGCAGAGGCTACTTTTCTTTCCCTCTTCCCATCATTCCTCGCGCGTCTCCACCTCCGAGCCTCTGCGGAGGAGAGAGTTTTCCGACGGTATTGGTGAATTCATGAGTAGCTGATCAGTAATGTTGCTGACAAGGTTTGTCCATGAAGACAGAATAGACGAATCTATTACAGACGCGAAAAAATGCCGTGTTGACATCAGTACCTAGCCTAGGAAGTTTGACTTGAGGACTAGAGACACAAGAAAGGGCCACAGGCCCACAGTATATCAAAGAACACATACGTACTGTTTACCTAGTAACGGCTTTCTCCTTGATTGAATAGCTTTACCTTTTGCAAGTGACCGAGTTATAGTTGATAATAGAGCAAATACCAGTAACTGTTCAGTGCATGTCTAGATATCGCGTAGGTGTCGCGTGTCGTATTACATTTTGAAACGCGTGTTTCAAAACATGTTTAAATATTTTCTCTTTGTCCAAATTTAAATAAATTCTATATCAAAATGATCGCTTGATTCTGCCGAATCCGACACTATAGGTTTTGTCTACTAAATATATTTATAGATCCGTTGTTTAATTTTCAGAAAAACGGCCTTGTTTACATTTATATTACATTAGCAAACCTTCGGCGCTTCCTGCACCGCTGCAGTTCATATAAGACCATAGATTCTATTTGTGAAAATCTATGCAAATATGCATTGCCATTGCCATATAGTCTTGCTAGAGTACGCACAGGCTACTTATATTCATCTATCTATTCACATACCTACTTATATTGACGTACGTATTCACTTACCTATTTGACAAATAGATTCTATTTTGCCGTTGTCTGTTCAGTTATATGTACACAGATGACGTCACTACGGGGTAAGAACAAAAAAGTGGTATTGACATTCTTACTATGATGTGCAGACAAATGGAATCTATTTGTTTTTTACAATAATTTCAAAAGATTTACTGAATTTTCCTGGAGAATATTTGCCTTGGAAAAGATGAATCGTGTCAGCTGATGTGATCCATGATCTATACAAATCAATCAACGGCGCCATTGGCTCACGTTTTTCTAGTGAAATCCGCGATTGGTTTACATAAATCAGACAACGATAGTGACATAATTTGTGCATCTGTCCTCTACTATATCGCGGTCAACAACCATTGAAAATGCACATAGAAGTCCCGTTATTGTACAATTACCTATCTATTCACCTACCCGTTTACCTATCTATATTCACTTACCTATTTACCTATCAATTCACCTACCTATGGCTATTTATCTATTTACTTATCTATTCACCTACCTATTTACCTATTTATTTTCCTACGTATTCACTTTCCTTGTCACGTGTTTATATCCAGTCGCTGCTGCTAATTCAGTTGCTTTTGGTGCCATGATCTTGCGCATACAAACAACGTTCTTTTTTCAACCAGGACCAATCAGGTGTGCGTTCATTTATAGAAGTTTATGTCGTTTGGGCTTTGTGTATGATAAGTAGTAGAGATACCGTGGTCACAGACAGGGACGCCTTTACCAGATTCCTCAATTTCCTTAAACCCTTTTATGTGTATAGTTACACTGTCGAACCCACGTGCGCAGCAGCAAAAATGCATGAAAGGTCTGCGAAGGACACTATAGTAATATAGGAACAATCAATAGTGAACAGACTGATGAAACAATACGGTTTGCGTACAAGGAGTACGCACTGGTTTAATCAATCCAGGCTCGGTATAAGCCAGATAAAAGTGTTTCAGTACAACAAAATAACGAACAATTGGATAATGTAATCACGATTGGCAAAGACACAATATAATAGCCCATTTCAACAACAGAACAACATAAAAGACGCCTAAGTTAACTGCTTGTTATACCCCCGCTCTCCAACACACGCACACACACACACACACAGCAAAACGAAGCAAAGCATTGAAGAGTTACAAAACGAGAATCGTATAATCCTGATAATTAAATAGCGGTCATGAATGCGCAACAGCTGAAATGCATTTCAAGGAAGGTTTTTTGAAAAAATTTCGGCAACCGAAGCGATAGTCGAGTTCGAAATTTCAACTGCGCATAAGATCTGACATCTAGATCAGGATATAACTTATTTTATGCATAGGGCTTAAATGCCAACTTTTGTAGTAACGGGTGGCGTGTGTTGTTAGCGCGCTGCCTCTCACAAAAAGTTAAGCCCAGTTAATTAACAATTAGTCACCGAAGTCGACTAATGTGGTGACTAATTGTTTTAGTATAATTTCAGAGGTTGATAACTGAAAAACTAGTAACGTTGAAACAAAAACTTTTAAACAACTGCTTTCATTTTAGCAGTGGTGATTCTGTTTATTCACAGACGATGTTAGCAAGCCACAGTCCTTGTCAGTAAATAATTTCAAAAAAGAGTAAACAACATCCTACTTTGGAATTGAACTTGTACATACATTCAAATATATGCTAAAAAGACTTTTATTCTGGTGTTTTGGATCCTGTGTTACGGTTTTTTTGCACTTGATTCATGTTCAATATATTCTTCACTCATGACGAAGTTTTCGAAAACATCGCTACGACCAAAACCTAGCCAAAACATACAAAAAAAAACACGAAGAATTATAGAAAATACACTTCCTTACCTTTATAAAGTTTTGTTTTTACGATATTTGATATGTACAACATCTCAGTGATAAATGTTTTCAGTATTATGCTCTTTTGTTTGTCTCAAAAACTACATACCCCATTTTGAAAAAAAATAATCAACAGTTCAATGAATCGACAAATTCTAAAATCTCATACTTCAAAATGACAACTCCGAGGGGGAGACTGAAACGAGTAAAGTCCGTGCAGTGTTGAATAAGTACCAAGTCTCTTTTCCAAAACTACTTTTGAAGAACAATTTCTTGTGATGCAATAGTCACCGCCAAGCGTGGCGGTGACTATTACCTCAGATTCACCGCTGAGCGGACCAATCAGAAAGCTGGAAAGCGTCTTTTCCACTATGAAATTATACTAACAGTGTATAGCTCATGCATGTATATATAGAGGATATTTTTAATTTAATGCCCTTTTAATCAATTTACTTCTGGTGATTATCTATTCAAATCTGATTATCTTACTTAATAATTGAGTAGTTCCATTCCATTCTATTCATTCCATTCATTCCATTCCATTTATTCCATTCCATTTATTCCATTCCATTACATTCATTACATTCATTACATTCATTACATTCATTCATTACATTCATTACATTCATTACATTCATTACATTCATTACATTCATTACATTCATTACATTCAATATATCAAGATAAGTCAATTATATCGTATAAAATATCTAAATATGCCTCATAATAATGTAAATTCTGACAGCTCTCCCTTTTAATCACTTAGACGATTGCTCTTTTAATGCTGCAATATGAAATAGCTCATGGTCCTTTGCACTTTGATGCGGACCGCCTCGATACTTTATTATTTAATCCTATTGATCAATCTCATTTCAATGACTTATCAGGTCACATAGACCCTGATATCAACTTTCCGACACGTCCTCCTACCAGCAGTTATTTGGTTCATGACGAGATCAATGCAATGCTTGAATCAAAACAAGAAAATGCTTGCTTTTCACTTCTGCATATAAATGCTCGTAGTTTGCTCGGTACGTTTGATGAAATAAAATCTTTCGTAGTAAATAGTCATCAACCTTTCTCTGTAATAGGTATCTCCGAAACTTGGTTGAACAATACTACATCAGACCAAGTCAATCTCCCTGGATATAACTTTTTATCTAATCATCGATTTGCAAAATCTGGTGGCGGAGTTGGTTTATATTTGCAAAATGGTTTTGAATATCAGATACGTTCGGAGTCTAATTTTTCGGATCCTAATGTAATTGAGTCATTGTTTGTTGAAATCAATGTCCCAAATGGGAAGAACATTGTGGTGGGAACAGTTTATCGACCACCAAATCAAAATCTACCATTATTTTTGGAAAAATTCAATAAATTTCTTTCCAGCATTTCAAAAAATAACAAGCACTGTTACATAATGGGGGATTATAATATAGACATGTACCGTTTAAATGAACATTCTGCCACTCAAGAATTTGTCGAAAATCTCTTCTCTCATTGGTTTTACCTTTAATAAATAAGCCGACACGCATCACAGCACATTCTGCTACGCTTATTGATAATATTTTCGCTAATAATCATCTTACATAAAATTTATTCAGCTGTATTGTTATCAATGATTTATCCGATCACTTACCGGTCTTTGTTTATGTCTTTAAGGAGACCCTTTCCCCATGTAAACGCGTTGAGAACATCGTTCTTAGAGATTTTTGCGATAATAATATTAAATTTCGCATATATCTTGCTAATGTAAATTGGACTAATCTTCTTAATCAAGATACAATCAAAACGTTTAGTGCTTTTATAACTGAATTTTCTAAGCTGTATGATCTTAGCTTTCCACCTAAAATAATTAAAACAAAAAATTCAAATAAACCTTTAACACCTTGGATGGATGACAAAAGGATTATTAGCCTCTGTGAGAAAAAAGAATAAACTTTATAAAAAATTCATCATTTCACAAAACCCTGATAAAGAATCTCAATAGAAGAAATACAAAAACAAGCTTATCCAATTAATTAAGATTGCAGGAGAACTTATTATGAAAACAAATTTGAAACAGCAAAAAATGATCACAAAACGACTTAGAAGCTAATTAATGAAATTATTAATAAACGCAGCACAAAACCATCTTTACCTTCTTCATTCATATTCGATAATACTCTGCTATCTGATCCTAAAGACATTGCAAACAAGTTTTGCAAATATTTTACCAACATCGGTCTGGATCTTGCAAGTAAAATCCCGGAGATTCTTACTTCTTTTCGTTTTTCCTAAACTCAAATTATGATGAAGCTATTTCACTTTATCCCACAAATGCAGATGAACTTCAGGAAATCTGCAACTCATTTAAGACAGGAAAAGCTCCAGGTCTATGTATGTTATCAAAAAATCTTTTGATCTTTTGGCAGAACCTGTCAACATCATAAATCTCTCTTTGTCTAAAGGAATCTTTCCAAACAAATTAAAAATCGCCAAGATTGTTCCAATTTTTAAGACAGGAGACCAACATTTTTTTACTAACTCAGGGGTGGATTTAGGGTACGTCAAACACGTCAAGCGACTAACATAAAAAAAATTAACTAATTAATTCAAAAATATTTGACTAATTAATTAAAAAAAAATTGACTAATTAATTCAAAAAAATAGTCGACTATTTAATTCAATTTAAAAAAAAACTAGACTACATTTATTATTTTCCAGATTTTTGAAATTTTATTTTAAAACCGATATCGAGCAGCGAATCGCCGAATGCGAGCGCAATCTGCAAAAAAACTCTACGTCCCAGTCCGCCGTGTTTACTGTGGGCTACTTGGTCAACGTACTTATATACCAGGCCACTAGAGCATACTTGTACGCTCGGACTAGGGATAGAGGTGTAAATCTTTACAAATATGGATAATTTGAGTACGTCAAAATGGCCGACTACGTCGAAATAATGAGCGCTGATTGGTTAAAAACACTGCAAGTTAGTCGGAAGTGCAGGCAAGTACGTCGGAAGTAAAGTTTCTTGACGCACTTGGCTTTTGATTGGCTGATACAGGACGGTTTGACTAACTTGCAGCATGAGCAGTCTCAGCTGCTCTGACTCGACTCGACGACTTCAAGCTTATGTTTGAGACGGAGTTCGTATCATGGCTTCTACGAATGTCATGTAGTATTCGCTTCAATTAAACAGCAGTGATGATTCTATTTCAATTGTTCCGATCGGTAGGTAAGTTTTAACGTTAAAATTATTATCCACACTGGCTCTGGCCAGAAGGTATTACTCTTCAAAGGATTCAAAGAGTCTTGGCAGTCATGAGACTCAAACGGTTAAGAACCTATCGCAGTAACTATTAATCCTTTGATTGTCAGATGCGTATATTATAATAATAGTCCTATATATAGACGCGTCGTTTGTAATAGTATTCTATTTTGGCTGAATGACTGTATGGGTTAGTAAATTTGATAGTGCGAACGTGATTTATTTAAATTGAACCATGTGATGTGATGTCTGGTAGTGATAGTTCTGCGTAAATATTGCACAACATGAGAACACATAAAAGTTTTGTTTGGTTGCCTCGTGTACCTCTTGATGTTTCTCACACGACCAGATTCTAACCTCAGTAGCCTGGAATATCATTCAAAATATCTAAAGTGCTTAATGATTTTGGTAACATGATTCTTTGATCTTGTGCATGAATATCTTTTAATATGTGTACGTTCTGATATGTTATTCAGGATTTCCGTCGGGGGTGCATACGTAGCAGCTACCTAAGATTCGATTTATTGGATTTTCCCCCGCTATTTTCTATAATTTTAAATGTATTTGTATAATAAAACGTCCACTTTATCCCTAAATTTATTTGATGCCTTCCAGGTTTGATAAAATGCGCTATTGAAAACACGATTTAAAACTTTTAAATATTTCTTCAAAGTACCGTCACGAATGCAGGAAATGCCATTTCAGAGGTCCAAATTTCAAAAATTTTCAGGGGGGGCATGCCCCCGGACCCCCCTAGGAATGGTTTGACTAAGGTGAAAAAAATTCTAGATCCGCCCCTGTAACAACTACAGACCTATATCACTCCTGACAAACTTCTCAAAATTCTTCTAAAAAGTTATGATTAATAATTCATTGAACGATGTGAAATTTTATACAGATTTCAGTTTGGATTTCGTAGTAACCATTCTACCTCACATTCACTTATTTCTCTAATTAACAACATTGCATCGGCTATTGATTTGAAATAAATAGCTGCTGGTGTGTTTATTGACCTTTCAAAAGCTTTTGATACTTTAGATCAAGAAATTATATTTTCAAAATTAGAATATTATGGCATCCGAGGCATTCCCTTACAATGGATCAAGAGTTATTTCTTAAATCTTGAACAATTTGTTCAATTCAAGGAAACTTGTTCTTCCACTCAGAAAATAAAATGTGGAGTACCTCAAGGCTCTATTTTGGATCCATTACTTTTTATTTTATATATTAATGACCTTCCAAATGCCTTAGAGCTGACAGAATCTTACCTTTTTGCGGATGACACTAGTATATATTATTCTCATTCAGATATTAAGCAACTTGAGTCTGTGTTGAATAATGAACTTCAAAACTTTGATATCTGGATGAAGTCAAACAAATTGTCTGTCAACATAAGTAAAACAAATTATTTAATTTCTCGGCCTAGACAAAAAAAGATAAATTTAAATCTATCTCTCCAATTCGACAACCAAATAGTCGCACAGAACAGCATATCAAATTTTTAGGGGTACATATAGACGAAAATCTGTCCTGGAAAATGCACATAAATTATATTTGTACAAAAATAGCCAAATCTGTATAATTTATAAATCTCGTTACCTTTTGTCATCCACAACAAAATTATCTTTGTACTATGCTCTTATATATCCTTATCTCACTTATTGCAATATTGTATGGTCTTCCACTTACGCATCTAATTTAAATAGAATTTTACTATTACAATAACGAGCTGTACGTACTCTTACAAACTCCGATTACCGTGCCCATTCTGAACCACTTTTTAAACGACTAAAAATGTTACACATATTCAAGCTAAATTAATTTCATATTGCTAAATTTATGTTTTTATATCATCATCACATGCTGCCTGCATGTTTTGACAACCGAATTATTACAAATAATCAAATACATGGTTATAACCCTAGATCTGCTGCAAATTATAGATCTCATGCTTGTCGAACTAATATAAAACAGTTCACTATTCTATATTTAGGTCCAAATATTTGGAATTCCTTACCATTATATATTACTGCTATAACCACTATCTCTTCTTTTAAGAAACAATTACGTGATTACTGCTTACCAATTAACATTGTTAAACAGCTAGCTCTGGTGTTATTCAAATATAATAATTATGGTAAACTGTACTCTAATGTTGTAAATGAGGAAGTCTCTTAGCACAAACTTGGCTTTCGAGGTCTCCTCAAAAATCCCTTCCTTCGAACATGTCCGCAAACAATTTTTAAAAAAGTATTCTCAATTAACTATAGATATCTAATTATTTGAACTTTAATTCTGTGAACGAAGTGGCCTCTTTACACAAGCTTTAGCTTCTTGAGGTCTCCTCGCCAACTTGTATTTTTCTTTATTTTGTAAATTAGTCTGTTTTTGGAAAATAAACCATTCATTACATTCATTGCATTCATTGCATTCAATTCATTCATTACATTCACTCATTCAATTCACTCATTCATTCATTTCTTTCTTTCTTTCTTTTATTCCTTGCTTTCTTTCCTTTCTTTTTTTCTTCCTTTTTTTCTTCCTTCAAAGTGTTTGTTGTTAACAAAAGCTCGTTTGTAATTGGAGATCGTACTGCAATTGGCTTAGTAAATAACCCCCGGGGGGGAAAGAAAAAAACTCTCAAGATGATCTGCTGTTATATCACTATATTCCGTAAAGATTTGTTCTCGGAAAACCATCATGCAAATGGTAAGCATGGGATTAACAATGAAGTGTGCTGCATGTAGAAACAACAGTTTTTCGGCTTTTGTGAGAATAATTGTATGAATGTACTCTTTATAAGCTTACAGATCAGGTTGGCATGCCTATAATAAATATGTGTCCAAAACAGTTGTGAATATGATTTTTGAAATGTATATAGTTTTGTGTTAATATTGTTTAGTATACAAACCATATGGGAGAAAAATAAGGAAACGAATGTTAAATCGTATTTGTCTTCAGCTGCATATAAATGCATGTGTATATAAAACTTGGGGTATCTGCTATACAAGGCGAACCAGCTTGTATGTTGTTTTATTTTTGTTTTGTTTTTTAATTTCTGGTTCGTTTCGTATATTCTTTACAAAAAGTATAATTTAAATAAACTGCATGATATTTTTACGCCATGTTAAAACCTCTGTCAAAATTGTAAGAGAGATGGGCTAAATTCAGTTATGAGCAGTAAACTGGAAATATAGAAGCTTTGCTATATGACTTTCATTACGTACTTTTGCAAATCATATAATGGTTGCCATGAATTACAAGGAAACCATCTAGAATTTATTTGGGGTATGAACAGAATTCTGGCTTATTTACATTGGGTACAAACAGCGAAGCTAAACAAGTAAACGGATCCCAAGTGCTGAAAAGAAAAGAGTAATTTGTTGTGTTGCATGTAAATAACCCCAATGCCGATAAGCAATCAAAGTTATTTCTTACAACATGGAAAAATGTTGTTTCCGCGATAAATGAGAAAGTCGCACAGAACAATGCGTCCTACTCATATTTGATTACGATAGTAATTATTCTGGTAAATTTAATATTGCCGAGAAAATGTTATGCACGGACACCGCTAATATTGTCATCTCTTGGCCAAGACCAATGTTAATATACTCTAAACCCAAGATGAATTTAATTTGCCTTTTAAAATCGTCGCAGTGGATGAACCAGGCGGAAATCTAATTATAGTAAGTAATGTTATTGCCCAGCATATATGGTTTCAAACAAAACCCAAAACCATAACACAAAATAATATTGAAAATATTTACTAACCTTTCGTTACTACGCGTAACATCAGAGTAATAAATATACATACACAAAGGCGACTTGAATAGCTTCCCAGTCGCTTTCTATTTATGTAACTAGTTAAACAGAAAAGGTGATGCATGTATGGATGAAAGCTGAGAAGCAAGGTGAGAAGACACCACGGGGAAAGAAAATATCAAAAAAATGCCAAAGGAAAAGATCTACTATTAGCATTAAGAAGATAAATTATACATATTAAAATATGTCCTGTTATATGTAAGTTGAAACCGCAGGGGTTGTGGACTATTGATTAATTATGTGCTAAACGAGTTAGCGAGTGAAGAGCCTGGGTACGGGATTGAACGGTTTAGGGTTTTGGTTGTTTTAATGTACACTTGCCGCTAAACTCTCTATATATGTTAGAAGTAGAACTCTATAAGTTTAAATAGCACTTCACAATTAGGTAATGCCAAAGTTGCAAGTTCGTACGACGTTGTAAAAGTGTTTGTTATGAAATAACGAGCCAATTCTCAAATCTCAACAAAGTGGCGACTGTTTCCAGCAGGAAGTAAACGACATCGAACAGAGTAAGGTAAATTTTTCCTATTATATTACGAATTTTAGTAAAGTGTCAGTGTATTTAGTTTTAAGTTTTAACAAACTTATTGGGAAATAAAATAAGCAGGCAAGGTGGAAAAAGCTTCACGCGATCGAAGAGAATTAGCTTGAGATGTGCTTGTAAACGAAAATGTAACAACTGCACGAATTACTGAAAAAGATCCACAGTATATAAAGTTTCGATACTAAGAGTTCAACTTATTTCCTTTAAATTGAACAATTTCTCTGTATCTTTGCCTTATTTGTGTCGTGAAGTCCGTCTAAACGTGACCTGCTAATATTCATGACAAAGTCGGGTATTCAGTTGTATTGTTCCTAACGTGCACAGTGCAATGGCCTTGAATATAAGTTTTTTATATTTAAAAATAAATGAAATTTCACGATTTCCGAGGTTAATTATTTTACAAGTGCAACGTTTCTGAAAGCTAAACTGTGCACGTCTTGGGGCTTATTTCGTTAATGTTTCGTAAAAGCACTAATAAAACAGATTCGAAGATGGACAGTAAACGATGCAGTTAAACATTTAACAATTAAGCCCTGTTTACACGGCCAAAATTTAAGCGGGATCTGAGCCACATCTGACTTTAAGCGGGCTTAAAATGTCCGTGTAAACAGATCGGCGTAAATTAATCGCGATTAGTTTGCAGCACCTCAAGGAGGTGGATTAAACTGAGCTCGATCAGTTAATCGCGCTTAACTTCGCCGTGTAAACGCAACGGGATTGAAAAACGCTTGCTATTAATACGGTGTTATTAATACGATAAAATGCATTTTTTTGCCCTGCTGTAGAAGCTTCCATCTCGTTATTCTTTGTTCCTTTGTTTCTTTCTTTTAGCTATTACTCTTTCTCGTGTACCGATGTCTTCCGTTGTTCTTTGACGCACGCTACCAATACGAAGCTTCCAAAACCAAAAAATATAGCTCGTCCGCCATGTTGAATAATGGTGTACGTGTTTTAGTAAGGGATTATTGAATGACCGTATAAACGCACCAAGGTGGCGCATTTTAAGCACGCTTAACTTAAGCGTGCTTAAATTTTGGCCGTGTAAACAGGGCTTAATTCACCGAAGTGAAGGTGAATAGTGCTGGATATCTACACTATTCACCGACACTGAGGTGAATAATTGTTTTAGCATATACCTCCTCATTGAGATAACAAGTTTAACATTCTTATATATTTTCGGTATTTTTATACAAGACACGGCCGCTAGCAACTTGGCGTACTCGATATTTGTCGACAAAACAGTTTTACTTAAAAACATTTGAATATATTAATGGCTAGAAAATTGTAAAGAAACATGCCTGTGGACACTCTTCTACTTAATGTTCTTACTCTTCTACTTTGTTGACTTTTCTCGTTATTCTACTACATCAGCGTTATCTATCAACAAAATTCTTCTGCTTCGATAAACAAAGCAAAAAAAAATAGTGCATGATACCCCGAGCTAGAGGAACCAATCAGATTGCGTGAAAAGCACCATTCACCTGCGAGGTATATGCTAATATTACTTGACAAAAATATTTATCATATGACAAAATATTTAAGTAGAGAAATCAATATTGGGCGAGACCGAAAATTGAAATTCGATACTTAAATATTATCCATATCTGGCGTAGAAGAATCCAGCAGGTGTTTTATTATACCAAACAAATTATCCTGGTATTAATAGGCTAATACGCTAAGGTCAATATGTAGTTATCCTACACTGAATGCTATAGAAATTCATAAATGCAACAACCGTACCCCTCGCCCGCTTTAACGTGTATTTTTCTACACCCCCCTGATTAAACGAAAGCAAAAGGAAAATTTCCAGTCGAAAATAATTATATAACAGTGGTTGAAGAAAAGAGTCGAAGCAATAAACTCTGGTTGTAAAACATATTTTGTTTATTGGAGGTTTCGAAAGGGATTTTTTTTAGCAAGCATTTAAATGGCTTTCCATTTAACGTTTAAATGCAACAAGTTTATAGTTTATTTGCAAGTCTTTAAATGGCTTCCATGCATGTTGTTTATTACAACGACAGAACTGAAGCAACGTAATCTGAAAATTAATAGCCCCAAAACAAACCACACAGTATAATTGGACTGTTGAGATGAAGCAAAATGCTGATTTTCATCACGAAAATAAAGAAAATAATAAAGAAAATATGAAAAAGACACCACGTGCTTGGATATGGCAAAACTCTAGTCTGGCGTCTTCAGCAAGACACGTCGGCAAAATAAACTGGATTAACTTTAAAACCAGCAATTGAAACGAAGCAAAAATAAAACAGCATTAATCAAACTGTCAAGGTGAAACAAGGAGAAAACATGGAAAACGTGTGTCATGTTTAATAAGAAAACAGCTGGAATTCTCAGTGAGATGTTTTTTTCGACGTGTCTTAAACCTTGCCGTTATAATCATGCACTGCACTTTCCCATTGCCTTCTCTCTAGTGTACTTGTTTACTTTTTTTCTCCCTCAGTTAGCTTCGCATTTCTTTGCTAAGCAAATAACTTCCCTCCCTTCCGCTGTTTCGTTGTCGTCGCGACAGTTTATACGTTTTATCAATCTTTTCGACTTTCCCTCAACGCTTTTCCTTCCAGTTAATAGTTCTTGTCGCTTTCCCTTAAAGTTTTCTTGTTTTATTGAGCTCCATTTTCTCTTTCCATAGTGATAATAGTATTTTTGTATGTATATTTATGTAGTATTTTCCACTCAACACACATTTTGCCGGGCTCGGGGATTATTGAATTGGCACGTGACGCTAATCTAGACGTTTGATTGGACAATTATTTGTGAGGTTATAGTAAGACTAACTGGAAATCCAGTAAAAATGTTTCCCTTTTTTAAAATTTTGATTTAGAAAAACTGTACATTGGCTTCCGTTCATAGCTTTGAACGAGCTTAGTAACGTTCTTTTGAAGCGAAATGCAAGTAATGGATGACGGTTAAAAAATTACCAATGTAGATATGGCATGATCCTCGTAGCGTCGCCAAGTTAAAATTGTAACATTAAGAATGGTTCCGATATTGTGTTTTAGTGCAAGGTTACCATGGAAGTTCGCAGTATTGTGGTGAGTGGCATATTTACAGTATATAGTAAACTTTCCGGAGGAACGCGAGCTTTAACTGCTTGTCATTTCAAGGTCCCAATTGTTGTTTACGTACTTAGAGATGTAAAGATAATAACCACACTTCAGTAAGTTACCTATACTATAGAAGTTTTTGGGGTTATATGTTTGACTTCCACCTGGTTCAGTACTAAACAGCTACCGCGCATGTCTGAATGTGTATAATTCATTAATGGTGTGTAGTGAATTTAACTCGCGAATCAAAGAGTTATTTGAAGCAGAGGGAAGAAACGACAATTTATAACATGTATATAGACTCAGCGAAGGGGTTCACTCAGACTAGTTCCTAGTCCTCTTTTCTCTCGAACTTATTTTGGTGACGTCACAGAATAGGGATCGAGCGAGAGGACTAGCGGAAAATGTTCATCTTTATCTATCATGAATCCCGCTGGAGCTCGGATTCTTTAATCTTTATGAACGAGGGCACTTAAACAAGCTTCTTCTTGAGAGCAGACAGCAAACGAGTAGGTTTCTTTATTTTACATTACGTTAGAAGGTTGTTACATACGAGGCTTTATAAAGTAGTGTTCGGCGTAGGAAGTGATTGTGTTGAAACACATTTATACAAATCGAAATATGCTATTTTAACGTTTCGGCAGTAGACCAACCTTGCTATATGATGTTATAAAGAATTGTGCAGACCGACGTGAGTGTTATCTGCCTTGGTTTTCCGCCAAACGGCCGGCTGGTGCCTGTATAATTTGGGGCCAGATTTGGGGCCAAGCAAAACATTTTATTCCAGGCCTCTCACAATTTCGTCCTGTCGCTCGACGTTAAAAAAAGAGGCCTGGGAACCAGGCTGGGGTTCACTTGTAATTATGGTCTATTTTCTTTTTGCAAAGCACGCCGCGCTATCGATATGACCTTATTGGACATTCAATTGTCGAGTCTTAAAACTATTTACTTATTTTGCAAGCCTTCATTTTGAGTAACCTTGAGCGAAATGTTGCAACGATTCACCGTTTTTGCCGTTTACATTCTAACCAAGGCGCCGCAATAATCGATACGACACCTGCATGATGTACTAATTTCAACAGCGGTGCGTCGCATCACTCTTTCGCCGCAAAAGTCGACACGGAAACCTTGTTCTATATCCCAAGAGGTGAAGTATCTCGCAAAAAGACCGACCCTGTGTGTCTTCGCATCTATACTAGACAGATTTTAGCCAATGTTCGGTTCCAATCGGTTGGTCGTTGTAATTTATTTGGTTTATAACTCAATGAAGACTTACTGAGACCAACGGCATTATTGAATATATTGCAGCTAGCTGAGGGCATAGCCCGAAGCTGGCTGCAATATATTCAATAATGCCGTTTGGCCGAAGTAATTATCTTTTATAATTACTGACCCTATCATAGTTTCTGTTTGGTAAAATCAATTAAATCTCAAATATCATCAATAAAATATTAAAGAAACTCTGATTTTAAACCCTTGTAAACGAGAAACGAAAGGCTTGTAAACGAGCTGGCTGCGGTATTAAAGCAATCCTAAGTGTGCTAACCACAATATTAAAAATACTTGCTGAAACTTGTGTACTTGCTGAAATCCCTAAACAGGCTGAAATCGTTGATACAATGCAGACAGATAATCTCAATGATGTTCACTCTCAGAGTCTGTATACTTTCGCACGTGTCCGTGATTACGTCATCATCACAGTCGCACACGACATCTATTAATATCAGAATTCTTCTGATGCGCCATGCTTTTTGTAAACGTTCGTCAAATCCTTGATGTCATCAGACCGGAAAACGATAGACGCATCATAAAAGTCATTACCAAAAAGAACCATCTCACGTTTCATTTGGATGATTATACGAATTTTGACGTATATCTACTCACAGTAACACTTTTTTGCGTCGGATAGGAAGTGGGTTCTACTACATCACCTCGCAACAATCTGATGCCAAACCGGCAAACGCTCTTCACTCTCCGGTTGGAAGTGCATGATTTGAAAAGTAATCCAATACGTTGCGTCATGTGTAAATTTAGTGTCGTTATCTACCTATACTAAGGTTTCTGATTGGTTTAGATCACCTTACCCTAACAAAAACCCTAACCCTACTCAGTAATGAGCATGGAAACGATATAATTGATAATGTGATTGGTTACTTATAGTCATAGAACGAAAAGACCTAGAATGCGAGCTCCTAACTCTTGTCCGTCAAAAAAAACACCATTATAAACAAACGTTTTACGTCTGCGCGACGTCCGATCTCCTACCTCAAAAAAAAGAGCGGGAAAACACTGAAATATTTAGACTGGTCCGAGAGTCCCACACAAAAGCTAAAATTACAAGCATACCACCAAATTGAGGTAGGTAATTTGTGCAAGGCTTCTTTGTGAATATTGTAGTATGTTCTGAAATGCCCCTTTCGTAGTTTCCATGCCCTTTTTTTTAAAAAAACACAAATGAATCGTCGAGTCTTACTTAGTCTTCACTGTGTGGTTGTTGCTACGGCTAGTTGAAGTCCCCCCTTCCCCTTCTCTTGCAATGTTTACTCTAGCAAATCCACGCATGCGCAAACTAGGACTTTTTGTCAGTTTTTAACACGGCGGCTGTTGGTGACCATGCATGTGAAACTAAGTACAATTTTTATATTTTACAAAATATTTTTGAGAGGATAAAAAACTGCGCTGACGTGACCCTCCCTTCTCCCAACCCCTTTGCAAAATTCAAAATGGTGGATTTATAAGGGCAAAATATAACTTCAATTGGACCCCTGTCACGTGACTGCGCATTCTAACTTTTGCATATTCTATGCTTATAGCCAATCAGAAAACTACTTTATATTAGGCAGATTTTTACCGTAGATTTATAATCAGCTGGATCCGATACACCACCACTTTTCATGTCCGTTTCGAAATTGCAAAATAACGTTTATTCATTAATTTCAAGATGAGTATTTTTGGCTAGCATTTTTGTACCACCCTATAACCAATGTAACTAATGTCTGATGTACTTACTGCAACCTCGCTAAAAACATACAAATATCTTGGAAACGAGACGGCTAAGAAAAACATGCTTGATTATGGAAGATGAGCTGAATGAAAATTCTTAAAACCCTTTTAATAAGTATAGAATACGTAATTTTCACCCTATGACGTCAATTTCTTTTCAATTTTTCTTTTGAATTTCGTTTGTTGTCTTAGCTTTTGTATATTTTCAATAGCATTCAAAAGGTTGAAAATGACGTCAAGTGCGGGAAATAGGATAGGATAACTTTATTTAAACAGGTTGGCCTCATCAGCTATATAGCTGGTATTCATGAAGGACCTGTATTTAGTTACAGATATTATGAAAATTTTAAATAGATAACATATACACAGTATACTATCAAAGAACAAAGTATGCAAAAGAGATCAGTTATCAAATGTCTCCAAATTTTGAAACATCCAAGCAATCGAACTTCACCTGCCAGACGTCCTGCCTGACGTCCTCTGCACTTATTAAAAGGGTCTATACGAATTGTCATTCAGCTCTGAAGACGTCCTGAGTCCCAAGGACGCAAACTCGGCTAATAAAAATGTTCAAATATAGTACATGGTGTTATCTGCAAACGTTTTATCTGAATTAGATATCACCATATATGCAAACTTCAAATCTTTATTAGTTTTTCTTTTCTCCAAAGCGAAACTATTTCAATTCAATAAGTTTTCAGGTGGCGACTTCTACAATTTGAATTCCGCAACAACTAAGCTCATAAATAATTATGGAGGTCAAATTGTCCAATTTATTGCTTTTGAGTATGTGCTTACGACCAGTTGCGTCGCCGACGATGGGCGGAAGTGATATATATATATATATATATATTAAATATATATCTTAATTATCAAACAGTTGCTATATATGTAGTTTCTGTATTGTTTTTTGTTTTTTTTATAAATTTTATTGGAACCTTGCGGCATGTTTACAATACGGCAAATTTATAGGTCTAGGAATGACTGTATTTTAAAGACCATTTTATAACTAGTAGCTTCTGTTATTTCGCCGATTTGACCCGATCTCATTTTAACAAGAATCCTGGAAAGACTCAATATCGTGCCCAGAGCCTTGGGAAAGTCTGAATTTTAAATAAAAAAATTAAAATAAATAGAGAAGTCCCTGAGTAGTGGCCCAATAGTTAGAGCGTCCAACCGGTCATTAGAAGGTTGCAGGTTCGAACCCTATCTGAGGCTCAGAAATCGTTTCTGAGTAATTGAGCTTGACGAACGTCCACCAAACGTCTGTTACATTACACCAAGCTCGCAAACGTACCACATGTATACGTACAACTTATCATGATTTTCTTTCTGTTCTACTTCCGATGATTTAATCGTGTTAAAGTTGCAATGTACCGAATTATGGCACACACTCAACAGAGTGAGAATGGAGAACAATTCAATAGAAGAAAGTACAATCTTACAAGGAACTACGTCATTTACATATTGCGTGATGATAACACCTAAAGGCAATCTCGTTCCCAGAGCCCACGTTCCCCACCCGGGAAACGAGAGACTCTGGGATAATCCGTTTCAAATCACAGGATTCTTGTTATTCCGGTTGAGGTATGCATGCGTAAATATCCGAAGCGGAATCTGGGTAGTATGTTCTCCTTGTTTGACGTTTCCCCAAACAAGTCGATAGGGTTGCTGGCGAAGCTCGAATTACAGCAACACACATACGGCGAAGATATCGATCGCGGCAACGTCTTCACTGGAGTCTTGTGGTCCGACATCTTTGTTATTTTGGTTTTATTAATTCTACTTCCGGTCACTTCAGACCAACTCATGCTCACTCTTCAGCCAATAACGTAACGATTTGAAACGGATTATCCCAGAGTCTCTCGTTTCCCGGGTGGGCTCTGGGAACGAGATTGCACCTAAAGGTAAACGCTTGGAGGGGCAAAGTTTCTGCTGCCTAATACGATTACTATCACACCGTCAATATAACATGCAATTCACGAACGCCATAAAATAAGTGATTTCAAACGTTAACGCTAGTGATCTATTCGGATATTGCAGTCGAAGTCGCTATGTTAGGTGGGAACCGACGTTTAATAGATTAAATAATGCGGTTTGTTTATACGGTTATGCCATCCAGCTTGGGGATACGTAAAAGAGGTCAAAATGTTACATGGGAATTCAGCCTAATTTTCAGTATAATGCATGAGCCCTTTGGATGGCTACAATCTTGGACAATAATGTTGTAATACTCCCGCCCCCCAAATCAATGCTGTAACGTCCTTTCTCCCAAAATCAATGTTGACGAAAAGTTTAAAATAACAACATTGAATCGGGGGGGGGGGGGGTCACTGTTACAACTACTTTTGTCCAAGATTGTCTAAGACCCAATTTCACTAATTTTCATCATATAACTATTTCTTGTAATACGGCAGTGATAAACCAAGAGAGTAATATTTTCTTGTAACTTTCTACATTTTTTTCGTGAAAAGTGCGGAAATGCGAAGTATTCTAATACTCGGCCTATCACTCGTTCCAGGCTCCTTTGCGGGAGTATACCATCTCTGAGAGTCCTACGGCTGCGTAGACAGCATTTCCGTCTGGAAGTTTAATAGAGGAAGATCCTAATCATTTGGGGGCAAGGAAATAACACTTTCTTAATAGTTAACGGATAAAGTTGGCTTCGCAATGGGCGTTTCATATTCTTCCCTTAAACATTTCAATAGATGGTCACCTTCCTCACTAGACGATTGATATTGAGAGAGAATCTCCAATATATGGACGAAAATATCTCTACGACTACGGCGATGAAAGTTTCCTGAGCATTTGCTGTTTTAATTAAAAGGGAGATAAATTTATCACCTCTGTTAAAATTTCTGACTATGTAACTGGTGATTGGTGGCAAACATCCACGGGTATTTCATTTCTTATAATATGATATAATTTCGCTTTAATAAATTCTCTCCTAGCTAATAGTATTATATTATTGCATGATATTCATTAATGACACGTTTGGGATGGAGGTTCTTTTCAATATATTGATATAAATAGCTTGAAAAAGTACAAAAGACTTGTCATGCTGTTAACGGTAACATGCATAATTTAGTATGGATGTTCCACGTTTAGATGAGGCAATCTCTAAAAGGGATCGAAAGTACTGAAAAAATAAAGCGCTAAGCGTCTTGTGTAATCACCAGTCGAACCAGCTTTATTCATGAACATTATAAGTGATATTGGGCATTTCACTCGATTACATAGCATGTTCTAAGGATTTTGGGTGAAGGAAAATTCGAGTGTAGAATATATACATTTTAAGACCAAACCGGGACCAGTTGCGAAAAATGCAACTACACAGGCCTTCCGGCAGGAATTGAACCCACGACCTTGCGATTCTAGTGCAATGCTCTGACCATTGCAATGCTCTAGTGCAATGCTCTGACCATTGCAATGCTCTAGCATTGCACTAGAATCGCAAGGTCGTGGGTTCAATTCCTGCCGGAAGGCCTGTGTAGTTGCATTTTTCGCAACTGGTCCCGGTTTGGTCTTAAAATGTATATATTCTACACTCGAATTTTCCTTCACCCAAAATCCTTAGAACATGCTATGTAATCGAGTGAAATGCCCAATATCACTTATAATATACCCAATTCTCTCCTGGCATTACCACCTTATTATATATACAGAACTCGCGATCAAGCTCTCGGCAACGCCCTCCGTGGCTCAGTGGTCAGAGCATTGCACTAGAATCGCAAGGTCGTGGGTTCAATTCCTACCGGAAGGCCTGTGTAGTTGCATTTTTCGCAACTGGTCCCGGTTTGGTCTTAAAATGTATATATTCTACACTCGAATTTATTCATGAACAGCTGTTTTAATTTTTTTTGCAATTAGTCACAATATACCACGGTCTACCACGAGTTTAAATAGAACTGTATTTATATTAATTTCTATATAAAGCGTTGGTAGACCGTGGTAGGCAGATTATAGATAATTAAATGTGAAATTATGGTGGAAGAGCCTGGGCTGAGAAGGCTGTGTCCACAATTTTAAATCAAAATTATAACACTTTTTCTGAAGGGAAAAGTCTCAAATTTCACAGCTTGTTTATTCACTCTATTTTATAAATGAAAAACGTTTTACCGCTATTTTATGCAAAAATGAGGAAACTCAACCAAAGACAATATTGGACAATAATGTTGTAACACCTCCGCCCCCCAAATCAATGTTGTAACGTCCTTTCTCCCCAAATCAATGTTGACGAAAAATTTAAAATAACAATAATAAATGGGGGGGCGGGGGTTCACTGTTACAACTACTTTTGTCCAAGATTGTAGCTGCTGCAGCTCTGGGGGACAAATAGTATTATTTTTTTAAAAGAAAAATAACATATTGTTTTCTCCATCTCTTTTCTTCAATTTCTTTTTCACACGATCTTTTAACTCTTTCCAATGCTCTTTCCTCCACATATGCTTCTTTGTTGATTGAAGGCTCAGCCGGTCAGGGCGAAGGAGAAGGCGTGTGCGGGAGGGAATACGAAATAAGCCCCTGACACATAGTGTGATTATTCTGCACTCAGTTTATGTTGTGACGTCATAGTTTAGGAGCAATTTCGCCATTTTATTGTTACTAATCCATACCCAAAATAAGGACTAAACCTAAATATAGCTCTAAACCCAATCCTCGCTTTAATCCTTAATCCGTTTACAAAAGAATTGAGGCAGTTTTTTGACGTCACGCCACCAACTAAGTGCAATGTCGTATATATTCGATTTGTTTCGCGGGTCATTTCCATTGAAAAATCCAGAATTACAACATTGTCGACTAGAATTCTGAGGAAAACATTGTGCTTTAATTTCTTCTGTCATTTGCCCACTCCGTTATAATTTCGGCGCCATTGTTGCTTAACAGAACAACCGCTGGCTCTACTGATCATTGCTCGTGATATACTACGCATTTTGTGTTTGGTCAATTGCGTTAAAAGAAGGCTTTTCATTGGCTTATCACCAGAGGTTTGTATCAGCGGATATAAACTTCTGTAATATCCAATCAAATCTTAGGATTTGTGATAGAAACTCGTAAATTTATACTAATCAAGAATAGAATATGGAGTTGGCGTGTGTACTCATCTATGTATTGTTATACGTTGTCATTGACGTTAGGTTAACATCTCTGCACTGTCTACGGTCCACCAGTTGGTATTTTAAAATTTTCGAATAATTTTTTTATTTTATTTTATTTTATGCTATTCCTATGGAAAAGTTTCTTATCCCCGAGCCCAGGCTAATCTCGCCGAGCTCAGGCTAATCTCGCCAGTTTGAAAACCATGCGAAAGTAATCGAGCCAAAAGGTTTCTATGTTTGTTTGTATGCATCAACTCCGGTCACTTTCGCTGTGCTTGCGTCATTACCACCAAATTCAGACAAACTACTGCAAATTTAACCAGGAAATTACCGGGAAAAGTAAGCTGTGTAAAGCCTGTAGCAGCCCAGGATGAAAATGAAATGAAAGTTAATACCACGAAACATTATACTTTGAAAATTTGTCTTCGCTTTAGAGAAAATATTTTAGTTCAGAGTTTTTAAATACAAAAAGCGAAATGAGAAAAGTTGAAATATAGAAGGTAAGCATTCGTTCATTCTAGACCATTGAGTGCGTGAACTAATTTAACAGCCAAAATAAAATAAAACTTTCGTGAGTATTTCACTGTCTCTTGAATTTAGTTGCCATTTCACTGCATTCTGTCACTGCATTTTACTTATTAAAAGCATGTTCTTTGTGTAGGGACTTAATTCTATCACTATTATATTTGATGAATGCTAACAAAGTGAGAAATTTTTATTTGGTTGACAGTAAATCTAATTTTGTTTTGGTAATATGCAATTCTACAAGAGCTTGCAGTCCACACAGAAATGGGTTATATTAAAAATGTGCATATGTTAAATACTCATTCGAGTGTATAACCCATTTCTGCCTGAAAGATTGTGTCATCCAGTATGATAGCCAGAGTTGATTAATAATATGAGGCCAGCTTGGCAGGAATAGGTGAATTTAATTTAATACATGCAATTAAAAAAATGATATTTCCATTGTTTTACTAAATAAAATATTACCTGTAGTGTATATGAATCATCTACTGCATAATTTATTAGTTTTGCATGACATGATTGTATTTATTGTACAGTATACACATATACTGCTGCCAAATAGTTGACAGTGTATGTGTGACTTTGCAAACTTCCACACTTTTCAGGTTTGTAAATTTCAGCATTGTAGCCATAGTAACAACAATCAAATATTTATCTTAATTTTTATGAAGTAGTGTTTGGAAGAAAATTATCTAGTGGATAAATAATTTGAATATTTAATTAGTTTATATAAATACTGGTCTATATATGCATAAAAACTGTAAAGGTAAAGTACATGAAGCGAGGGGGTTGTTGCATTAATGTATTTCTAGTAAAATAATCATATAATTAACATGCGAGATTTTTTGGAATGTACAATATAACGCCTTGTAAATCACCTCACCTCGTAAACCATACATATCGGCGGCGCCGATACGCGTTTATACTGTTCGGCGCTTATATTGTAAAACAATAATTTATTACATTGTAAGCAACTGCCAACATACGTACACAGTAAATCTGTGCGTGTGTTGGGTTCTCTCTTCTCCACAGAGGCGAAGACGTGCGGGCGAGGGAGAAGACGCGCGGGGAATAATGGGAAGAGGGCCTCTGACAGATAATGATGTCAATATGGTGCCCAAACTCCGCGATGGACTAGGCGCCAGACTCGGGATTTCAATATTAATAATATAGAGGGCAAAATTATTCGAATATGATTGGCTAACGAAGAGGGCATTTTTTTGTAATTCAGGGCAAAATTACTTGCACTTGATTGGTTCCTTGATCAGCAGTTCTTGCATGTGATTGGTCGCTTGGTTACTTAGCAACAGTGAACCTCCTCAGGGGCGGATCTAGGAGAAAATCTGACTGTATCGTATTTGTGATGACACCAAAGTTAAGGGGGGTCCGGGGGCATTCCCCCCTGGAAAATTTTGAAAATTAAGACACCGGAAATGCGATTTCCTGCAATCTGAGGGAATGTTTAGACAAAATACAGCGGCACGCGTAACTTAAATTTTTCATGAATATAAATAACCAAAAACGACAAATTAAAGTTAACTTGTATTATAAAAAGTTTAGTAATAAATATTGTCAACAACTAAAACTGTTTATGTTACTGTAGATTATTTAATACTCAATATACAGGTCAGCCTACCTATATCGGCAAGCTATCATACTTTATTAATTAATTAGGCTATAATAAGCCCAGACATCTACTTTTATATTCCCATTCTAAATGCATGGGTTACCTGGACATTGTAACATTACTAGCAAATAATTATACTCAGAATTGCACATTCTAAATGTGTTAATGCCATTGTGATCAAAACGATGATGACACAGACACTATTATACAGAGAGGTTCATGATGTTTTAAAATTAACGACAACATTTAATACAACTAAATTAATGATATTTTCAAAAGCATATCAGAACAGCAACTATCACTCAGTACTTTGCTTTACGCCGACTCGAGTAAGTCTTCATTTTAATGTAAATCAATACACACAAGTCAAGGACAGTCTCAGTCACTCTCATTAGCATACTCCAAATTTAGTGCATAGTATTAGTAGCTAAAATATTTATTATTCATAAATTTTATACCTTTATACCTCACTGGGTGCTGATTTGAAGAGCGCGATTCCTGGCTGCGAGGGAACTGTAGCTTCACAAAATTAGACACAGCAAATTCGGCTGTAAGACACTTCTCACAATACGCTTAAGAGGGAGTAATCTACTCGCCTTTTCCTCCGGAGAATAACTTCCATTATCCAAGACACGCAACAGCTGTTGTAGAACACTGTTGGACGCCATGGTGAGTTAGAGGCGCTTGCCGCTCGTAAAGTTGCATAAAACTAAATCACATCACGCCGTAATCATATTTAGATCGTCGGAGACTGCTCCGATACAGTCAACTGTATCGGAAGTGTGGAAACTGCAGCAAAACGTGACCAAAATCAAGCATTTTGATTGGTTTGATACAGTCAATGACGACTCAACTGTATCAGATACAGTCGCTACAGTTACTATATTTAGCACAACTGTATCAATCGTAACCTAATCGGGAACACATCGCCAATAAAGAATCGAGACGAGAGCGCCTTTTGCGCGATGCTTCACTGGCAAGGAAACGCAGGCTGGTGGGGATGCGCTTACGGGCAATTTTTGCGGGCTACCGAGAATTTCCTACAGAAAAGTGCTAGTTCGTCTCGCTGGTCGTAGAACAGAACTTATTTTAAGCTTTGAAAAATTGCGCACATTAACATCAAAGAATTTGAAAATGATGTTGCTGAACTTTGAAAAAGCTATTTGTGAAATGTAATTATTCGAATTTTAATTTATTTTAATTTAATTAAATTATTAAGTGAAAATCTGACTGTATCATACGATACAGTTGATACAGTCTAGATCCGCCCCTGCTCCTAGGACTGATCTTTTTTCAACAAATCTGCAAGGTTTTTCGGGCTGAAAATCCTTTTTTGTTTACTTTGAACTAATTTAAACTATTGTAAGAGTGTAAACTATTAGTGAAAATGAATACACTAGAAAATTTACGATGGCTTTTGCCTGTGTTTACAAAAAGAAAGCTATAGGCACATTGCCGAGCTCCTACCGTGATAAGGTACACGTACTTCGATATTTTCTGGACATAACACAGCTCTTGAATAAGTTTGCCCGCTATATGATTAACACCTAATCGCTTGAGTTCTCGTAAAATTAAGGTTTAATTTCATTCATGTTTTCAAAATCTTACAAATTACCCTCATCGTTTCGCGACTCGGGCAATTCTGTAAAATTTTGAAAACACTCGTGAAATTAAATCTTAATTTTCCTCGGCCCCATGCGATTACCTATACATAATCAAATCTACTACGGAAAATTTGGAGAACAAAAGACAATTTAAATCGCTGCCACGGGCTGGCCACCACAGTACAAGAACATTTTAGCTCATTTAAAGGTGCCGTCCAGTCCGTTCTGTGCATGTCCGTAACTAATGTTTACATCTTCATTTACAAAAATATATACTGATACCTTATTCAACATTGTAAGCTTTTCTTGCTTCCTCTTCTTTACTTGTACCCAAAACAAAACATTTTCGGAAGAAATCCGAACAGACATCCTCGCCGAATCGCTTAATTTTCTGCCATGTTGCTCCTAACCGTTTACACTTAGCTGAGTACCTCATATAGTTATCTACGAATGTCATGTTTTGACAAAGATGGCGGATCATGCGCAGAACGGACTGGATAGCACCTTTAAGCTCAGCTTAATGAATAATTTTTACATGGTTGTATCCGCAAGAATTTATTACATTATTCACCATGCAAAGTAGACTTTCTCAAAGTCCTTTTCCAACATTTTTTACCTTTCGACATTTTTGACCTTTCGGTTCCTCGTTGAAAAGGACTTTTCCCACCTGCGCGCCAAAATTCACCGGTAATTCGGGAAGTAATTATATTCAAGCTAAATTGCTATGCAAGTGCTATCTTTGGAAGTTGGAGTTAAACGACTCTTGAAAACGTTTTAGTAGTGGTAGAACCACTTTCCATTGCATGTACGACAACCCGAAACACGTCAAAACAGGGCGATGTACATTTCAGCGATTTCCCGCCAGAATATTTAATTAGATTCAAAAACCTGCAAGCGAAACAAGTCCGCCTCTTTCCTCCCGCTTTTCCGCTCTCCCGCCTTTCCGCTCGCCCGCAAAAACTAGCGCTAGGAGGCGGACTTGGAGGAAGTCTACATGCAAAGCAGTTACAAAACTATATTAAGCTGCACATTTTAGTGTATAAACGCGCATTTTACTGTGTCTATTATGTATCTCGTATCCCTTTATTCATAACAATTAAGTGTCATGGTTTCTTAGTTGAAAAGTCAGGCTGAAGAAAACACAGAATTTGCGGTGAATAGGAGAATAACGCTCCGACTCTCTGAGTGCTTGGCCATGGTTTCTGTTATATATGCAAACTTGAACGCTTCTTTTTTATAAACGTTTGAATTTGTTTTTGTGTTCGATTTTAGATATCTTTATATAGCTGTATATTTAGAGATTTCATGATCTCATGACATGAAAAGTTATTGTGAGTATAAATTTGTTATTTCACGTCGTTCATATTAAAATATACTAGAAATAACACTCGTGCATGCAGTCGCATAATAATGTTTCCGCTTGTCGAATTAAATGAATTGTCTATATGTGCAAATTTTAAAATGGCCGCCGTTCCGAAATTACTCCCAGGATGAAACATTGACCGTGGAATTTCAGAATTGAACTCCTAATTTTAGGCAGACGTGAAATAATTGAAAAGCACAACACCTTGGGTTTTATCAGGTTTTTTATTCGACCCAATACTCATAATCTCTGATATAAAATAAAAACACATATAGCTATACTGAATGTATAAATACTCCGTCGGCTGTATAACAGTGGTCGGGCTGTAACGAAATCATATCAGTAAAGACCTATCTAATATGAACGAGTTTTCTGATTGGCTATAAGTAACCGTGCAATCACATTGTCAATTATCAATTCATTCCCATATTAGGGTCAGGGGAAGGTTAGGGGTTTTGTTGGTGTTAGGTTATCTAAACCAATTAGAAGTCTTCTTAGCTTATAGTATAGGTAGGTGATGACCCAATCGTACGAGCTAAAATGCACGATGAATTGCAAGACCAATGCACCACAGGATACAACAATCGGAAACATTTATGCCTACCGACATAGATACAACCTGCCTCGTGACAGATTGATGAAAAAATGTCGACTTTCAGTTTGTTACATGTCTGTTGATTGAATTGAATTGAAAACTTTATTTGTAGAGGCTGGCAAGAAATGGTGGAACACTAATAAACTAGCGGCCCTCTAGTAGCTGGTACATAGAGCAGTTATAGAGCTTGCTGCGCTAACATGTTGGGCACAATTTGCAAATACACTGAATTCCCATATACTGGTCTCTAACGTCTGTTGAGGACTAACTGTTAGACGAACTTAATGTTTTGCATTCGTCAGTAGAACATACAGGTTGCTGCACTAACAACGCGGGCACAATTTACAAATACTCTGCACGAGTCCCATATCGGCCATTCCATACTGACTCGCGTGACAAAGTCACAAAATGTTGAGCATAAAGCAAGCTTGCTTTAGATAAGGAAGCCTTGGGGAGTAATATGTTTAATTCCTAATAATTATATTTTAAGCCTTCGAATTAATGACTTATGGTCATGTGACTCGCGTGACACGAGAAATGATAAAGTTTCAATCATTGGCATTGTTTATTTTCCTGGCAACATTAATTTTATTGCAAAATTAAACGCTAAAATGTTCTTAAAATCCATAAAAAAATCTTTAAACGTTTCGACGCTACTTCACGTCATTGTCTAGTCAAAAGTTTTTAAAGATTTTCTTATGAATTTTAAAAACATTTTAGCGTTCAATTTTGCAATAAAAACATATCCCAAATCATGTATTAAACATATCAATTTTATTTACTTTTAACTTTTGTAAGACATATAGTTAGACAAGATACAATGACACTCGAGTGAAATTTGAGCAAAAACATTTGTAGTGGACGAAATAATATCGCAAGTTTAATGTGACTCGCGTGACATAAAAAGGCGACTCGCGTGACCAGTGCTGAATAACATAACAAAAACTCAGTTTAAAATAAAATAATAAAAAGTCGATGATTTTGTTTTCTCATTGTTTCATTTGTTTGTTTGAGCCATTTGCAATAATAATTTAGAACATGATTTAAAACTGGACAACTGGAAGCATATTCTTAGAAATGCCACAGCTACCCCAAGATCACTATATGCGAATTTGTGTAAAATGGCTTTTATAATACTGTTAAAGCAGCCAAATCAATATTTTAAGAATAAAATTTGAATTAAATACATCTATTTATCATTCT
Organism: Paragorgia papillata; assembly: GCA_035771165.1. Lineage (NCBI taxonomy): Eukaryota > Metazoa > Cnidaria > Anthozoa > Scleralcyonacea > Coralliidae > Paragorgia > Paragorgia papillata. The sequence goes on from JAWNZC010000406.1 coordinate 2,800,628, forward strand.
GTGTTGATTTGTTCTTTAATTAATCCTCTCCATTCGGCTGATATGAACGTCTCAACGGCTTAGAATTCTGTGCTTGTGGCTCGCGTGACGTGACTCGCGTGACCAACTTGCGGGTGATTTTTCTCCGAAACTACTGAAAATATTTTCCTAGATTTTTTGGGATTGGTTTCATTAGCTAAGAGTACCAAGTTGTGATAGGCTTAAAGTGTCACTAAGACGAAAAAATCGTGAATCTTGTATTGATACCTTTATTTTTGTTCCCACACACGAAGCCTATTTGTTCAAACATGCGGAGATTACTGATCTCTGGTTTTTGTTACTGAATATATAAGCAGGAGAATGGCTAGGCCACTCTTACAACTTGAAAGTTTGCAACAATTAATTGTAGGCCAGTATGTCTGCTTGCTCGTAAATTTTTTTTTGTGAACTTCTGCAATCACTGAAATTTGGTTTGCCGCTGTGTGATGTAACTCAAGCAGCACAGAGGTATACACCAGAGCCCTCCATACGAAAGAGTTGGGACATCTATTGTTTACGGATTTCTAAAAGCTGATTGGGCAATTCTGGTCACATGGGCGATTTCCGCCATTATGGATCCTAGAAAACACTGTATATATATTAGGATTTGAGATGGTGTTTTGCAGTGCGTTAATTTGGTTGTAGTAATCGAAGTGAAGATGGGTAGAAGATGTACAGAATACCTTCTGGTAAACAGGGACGTCGAAAGAAGGAAGAAATGGCCGTGCGCAATCAAGAGGGAACATTTTGACCCAAACAAAGGCTTCTCGACTTTGCGAGGCAACAAACATTTCTTTGTTTTGATTTTGTTCATTAGCACAATATTAAATATTCATATATAGATTTGTGCACATAATCTATTTATTAACGAGTATAAAAAACAGTGTTAGTATAGATTTTATAAAATAGATGAGTATTAAAATATATATTTGATTTTATCCTATCAATTTATAAACGCATTGTTCCCTTGTTAATTTGTGACTTTGTATTCTCTAAACTCTAATATAAAGGGTTCACTTCGAAACGAGTCAATTTGAACCAAAAGTGGCCAGTAAATTAAAACCCAATGCTATCCCTACTCTCTTTTCTAATCGGAAGCCAGTTCGAAGAAAGAATCCAGCTAAGAGAACAGCGCCGATCGCGAAACAGCTGGCAAGTAAACATTGCTGTTCCAAAAATTCATTCATATGAACCTCGAATCTAAATCATTTTATATTTTATCTCCTAACCTAAACCTAGTTCACTTTTTTCAGACAATCTTCAAAGTATGTGTAGTCAGAATAAGGATGGGGGTGACAGTGTCGATTCTCAACTGCATGACTCAATTTCAGTTAATGAGGGCAACATATAAGTGAAGATAATAATTCTACTAATATAGAAATACCAAATCTTTCAGCAATTGAGGTTGAACTGCAGTGTCAAACGAGAATTAAAAAAGGCAAAAGAAACTAAACACTTACCCTAAGCAAATTTTTCTGGAATTTTGTGTGACTAAAAAAACAGGCTCTGGAAGGGTATGATCAATTTCTTGCAAAATAGTGCAAATTCCCAGTTATATGCCCTCTTGGACCTTTGTTTCATGCCCATCAGTCTTCTTGATATAGGCTTCAAATATGTAAAAGGTAACAAGCTACCTTGTTCGTTATGTATGCTAGGTAATAGAATTCTTTAGAATACATAAGCCAACTGAAACCCCCTTAATGTAGAACTGCATATGCTGTAAGTGGCTTATCACTGGAAATTTACAGTATTATCCTTTTCATCACTTGCACTGTAATTTTAATGTATCGCAGCCTAGGTCAATATAATCGGTCATTTGACTGTTGAAAATGCAATGAAACTGCGATATTCCTGTAGGGCTACTGGCTATACAATGCTATTAAACATGAAGTGCCCATTGCCATCAATTTGTAATAATCAGTATATTGAATTTTCATGTGGCCTTATTGTTGAAGTTTTTCTTGCATTATCTCAAAAGGTAAATTGTCACAGAGTTGAAACAAAGTACAGTCACAATTCTCCCATCCATTAATACTGTACTTACAGTAAAGCACTTGTTAGAAGCAGCTGAGAAAGTCTTCACAAAAAAATGAGAAAGGTATTATGACTACACAGAATGTCCTGATGACACTTGTTGATGCTTGTTCGAGTTCTGATCACCACAACATTCCTGACTGCCATCAGGCTGTATCCAGAATATTAAAAACATCCTTCAGGGATAACAACCTTACTAGAGGAGAAGAAAAAACAAAATCAAAAGAGTTCAAGTGGCAAAGGATCCCGGTCAGTTGCAATGAGAGAGTTGGTGGACAAGTAGATACTTCATACGTGAAGTGGATGGAACACCAAATTTGAAAGGTCTTTAGAACCAAATATTAAACGGTTCTTTTAAGAACCAAATCGGTTCTTTACATAAACAACCACCAAAAATTGAAAAAGCTAATAGCAAACGAAACTCTCGAAACATAACTTACTGTAATTATACATATATAGGTTGTGAATATACATGTTTACATGTAATAGTATTGCTATTAAAAATAAATGGGGGTTACTCTACTTAACATGATCTAAGTTGTAGTAAATACTACACACAGAAGTTTATAATCTCTTTAAACTGATTCAAATTAAGTTTGAAGCTTTTAGATCTTATCGTACAATTAAAATAAAGACAAAATCTATACATGATCATCTTACTTGTTTAGCTGCAGGGAAGGCACCAGCGACTTTTCTTTCAGGCTTTCATTTCGACGGAATTTTCATCAATATTCACCTAAACTCTTTAAAAATGACTCAGATCAACTAATACACCAGCTAGCCAAAAAAACAAACCCATCAAGTCTTCTGAAAAGCGGAGTAATATTCGTTTTTGTGTCATTTGACGGCTTTCACGCTATTTCTGCCTTGTTAGTTTAGGATCCAAAATGGCGGATCACTCACGCCCACACTTCCGGTGTCCCAACTCTTTCGTATGGAGGGCTCTGGTATGCACCACTGACACTGTTAATAACAACTGTTTTTGATCGTGCCTTATAGAATTTCCAATACAATTACAATCAGCCGTTCATTGGAAAAAGCCCCAAGTAATACATTCTGACCAAGAAAACAGTAAAGAATTCAGATCACGAACTGAAAAAAACAAATAAAAATAATGATAATATAAACGTGGTAACCAAAACTAATCTTTGAGACTTCAGGAGGAATTGGAATTTTAATAGTCGTGCATGATAGACCTTTTAAGGTTAAAAACGTTCTTTATAATTCCCTTATTGACTATGCCTCTATTTTCAGTTGTGTTGCCCGTACTATCACATGCATTGTTGCTTTTAATAATCTTCATTTTTTTATGGTTTTAGGTTGAAAGTCCTCTCATTGGCACAGTAGGGTTCGTGGTGATCAGTTCAAAAGTCATCGATCGCTTTCATTTAATTCAACAGCTCTGCAGTTCATGCTATATCAAGACGAGATAGAACTATAGTAGTCCGCTTGGATACATCACAGACAGAACAACAAAACATAAACTCGGTAATTACCATATTAGATATTATACTGTGTGCCGGCAGTGGGATAGTTTAGGATTAGGGTAGATTGGGTTTTTGGGCTATAGATTGAGTTTGGGTTAGAGTTAGGGTAGGTACCACTAGATTATAAAATTTGCTATTTTCGGTTACGGTTAGGGTTAGGGTTAGACTGAGTTTGGATTAGAGTTAGGGTACAGGACAACTACCATTAGTTAGAGAATGGTTGCACTCACTCAGCCAATCCCGATCGAGTATTTCAACGCTCTATATTCCATAGTGTTCTTATTCATCAAGATTAGACATACTAGTGAGCTCTATAGAGTCCACTGCAAAGATATTTTGTTTTCTTTTGTCATAGCACAGTGAACTCTCTATATAGAGTCACTAATGATTCAATAGAGTCATTAATGAATTCAATAGACTCACTAATGTAGTCTATATAGAGTAAATTCTCCGGTAAACGTGCTGGACGCAAAAAAAACCCAACACATCTATAGTTAAAATTGAAACTTCTTCGTGGTTGCAACCATATTCGGCCCCTCGTGGCATTCTATCTAATTCTCGGGACTCTATATCCCATAGAGCACACGTGACCATTCTCTAACCCTTACATAGAGCTCGACGCGGGCTTTCGAATGATATGTTAAGATTGAGTTTGGGTTTGAGTTAGGTGTTATTTTCAGTGAGGCTATGTAATAACCAACGTTAATAGCTACAATCCTGGACAAAAGTCCTTGGGACACCAAGTGAAAATCGTCAAAAACGGCAAAGTGTCCCAACTCCCAACAATTTTGTCCAAGATTATCTGAAAATGACAAATTCTTAAATGTTCAATAAAACACAGCTTTTTAGTTTTGTAACATTGCAAAAGATCTACAGTTTAACAAAAGACCCCCGTCTGTGCGCCCCTTACCCCCTCAATGGGGAAGAGGGATCACTGGAGCAGAGTCTCTGCAGAGTTCCCACACGCACCGGCACAAACCGCACGGTATGTCTTACCTAATCTGCATATTGACCTTTTAACCCTACTCTCTCTACTGGACAAACAATCTGTTGCTCATGCATGTGGGAGCGTATTTGTGTGATTTTGGAATAAACTCTGCAGAATTGCCGCGTCCAAATTGTTTCTTTCTTCGATTTTGTTTAATTCGCCATTTTCAGACAATCCTGGATAAAAGTCCTTGGGACACTGTGAAAATCGTTAAAAACGGCAAAGTGTCCCACCAATCTTGTCCAGCGTTAAAGCGTTAGTTAAGCGCGTGACATAATCATTAGCGTATTTGTACGTCAAATAATCTGACGTATATTGGAAAGTTAGAGAAAAATCGCGTACCCACCATCCCTCCTCTTACTCTATTTACTGAAATGGTAAGTCTTATTTTCCACCAAGCAATTGGTGGAATAATGCATAGTAGATAAAGTGAAATTTAAATAATAGTTTTAATAGTTTTAGTATAAATATTTTTACCTATGTAAATGACAATTACATGACAATTAAGGTTGCCTTTTTCATGTATATTCAAATAAAAACCCATTATTATTATTATTATTATTATTATTATTATTATTATTATTATTATTATTATTATTATTATTATTATTATTATTATTATTATTATTATTATTATTATGGTGTGATAGGTACACATAGTTACCTGCACCTGTTGCACCTGATAGGTGCACGTTATCTTCCCTGAATCTAACTACCCCACTCGTTTCCAGGCCACCTCGGTCTACAGCTTACACCTAACGTTCCAAAATGGTGAGTAAGGTGAACGCAGATATTAACTACGGGATTATTGTTGTTTGCAGGGAGTTATTATTGTCATATTTAAAACTATGTGCGATAGGTGCGCACTGTTAGACAACTGAAAAGGTAGATTGTTCTGTCTTCCACAATTCTTTGCAAATATGCACATTATAGCTCCTGTTACTGAAGGAGTACCAGCCTGTACACATTTGATAGCAAAGATCTGAAGAATATTCTTTTGACATCTGATGATTGCTTTTTTATAGGAGCCTTTCACTACACGTTGGCATAAAGGCTATTCAGCTTCTGTGTTGGATGCAAATCATACATTATTAACGTGGTATATATTTAGTTTTCCAAACGTTCATTGCAGAGTTAAAGAAGTAGAACAGGTATTTGAAACGTATTTTGAACGAATAATATCATCTTAATAAATAATATACAGGATTCGTTGGCTGAGAACAGTGCAGTTTTAAGGAAATACAGTGCAAAAAAAGAAACACAATTCAATTTTTTTTGGAGCCAAAGAGCCAATAATAAAAACTGAAAAGAGCCGAATTTTGATGGATGGTATTTTACACAAAATAAACAAAGATGGGCGCCAGAATTCTGAGTAGTGGAGGACAATTCGTTCAAACTTGAAGCCAAATATTCTTTAGAATATTATTTTCAATTAAAGTACCAAGCAACAGGAGGACTTGAAGATTCTTAGTGCATGCTCTGAGTAGACTTTTTCAAGTAATAATTATACGTGGACGGGTCATTAGGTGCTGCGTGTAATGCCGTAGGCACAGTCATAGTTTTTTATGTATATTATAAATAAGTAATAGCAGGGTTTTTCGTGCAATTTGGGAAAAAATACCCTCGTGGTTTTACAAAAACCTCAAATAGCACTCGTTCTTGGGATTACTGCCGTTTTGATCGTCTTTGAAAAACATACTGTTTTGTGACATTTTCCCCCTTCCAATTACACCTGTAACGATGGTATTACTTATACTAATTCTACTAGTAGACTAATTTGGGATTTATTTGCAGTTTCATGCGGGATATAGTAAAATTTTCAACCTTTCTAATCAAAATCTAAATATGAAGTGTATAAGTTTTCTTTTGCTTGTCGAACGTTCATCATCTCAGACTTCTATTAAAGCTGTTGGTCTTTTATCAACATTTTCCTGTCCGTGAATTCTCAATGGGCTTCAGCCCGAGTAAAATAATAGATTGTTTGCAATCATGTGGCATCGGACGCCGTCTTGGTTGGTTTCCAGTTAACCCTTCACTGGCCACAACTGCCTTTTGGCAACTTGTTAATTTTACTCGGGCTAACCGTTGTTGCTTTAGTAGAGACCTGGCTATCCAACAACATTAGTGATGATGAAATCTTGCCTGTCGGATACAAGCTTGTTCGACGTGACCGAAGAAATGGTAAAAGGGGAGGAGGTCCTGTTAGCTGTGAAAGATTCAATCAGATGTGAACCTACCGATTTTTCTTCTGACACATTAGAACTTGCCTCTGTCGTGATTAATCCGTCTTCTAATGAAGCTCTTGTCGCTGTTTGTTATCGCCCACCTGATTCTTCTAATGAATTCTTGCTGAAGTGAATCGTTTCCTAAAATTTGTTTCTGACTCTCAATTTAAGGATGTTGTATTGTTTGGTGACTTCAATTATCCTAATATCCAATGGAATAACGGATCTGGTTTCTCCACTTTGACATCTAGCTGAAATTGGTTTTATTGACATTATTACTGACTTTAGTTACTTTCAACTGATCAATTCACCTACTCGTGGCAAAAATCTCATTGACTTAGTTCTCACTACGAATGAACATTTGACGGACAACTTTGATCCATCTCTTTACACTCGGATCATAAAGCTATAACTTTTGACTTAAATATTCGCCAACAGCCTAAACAGTCCACCGAGCGCATCGTCTATAACTATTCAAAAGGTGACTTCTTACTGGATATGGTTCTCATTGAGCGCGACAACGTGAATCTTGCCTGGTTAAAGTGGAAAGCTGCCTTCCTCGCTGCTGTCGACTCTTTTTATACCTAAAACCAAACTAAAGCGTCCCTTTACACCTCCTTATATTACAAAGGACCTACTTCATGCCATAAAAATGAAAGAGTCCCTCAGAAGAAAAGCAAAAGCTAAGAACTCGCCTCAACTATGGGAAAAGTTCCGCAAAACCCGACAGCATGTGAAGTGTTGGATTAACGCAAGAAAAAGAGAATATTTATCTAGTCCAATATACGTTAATTCTAAACCTTTCTGGAGATTTTTTAAGTCTAAATCGTCAAAATCCTCATTACCTGATGTGATGGAGTTAGGAGGTCTTAAACTCTCTTCTTCAAAAGAAAAGGCTGATGCTTTTAACAACTTTTTTGCGTCAGTCTTTAATCCTGACTCAGGTTCTTCTTTATCTTCTCCTTCAAAGTCTACTCTCAATTCTATTGACTCAATAATTGTTTCTGAATCCTTAGTACAGTCTCTATTATCTAATTTGTCACATTCTAAAGCTACTGGCCCAGATGGAATACCTGCCTATCTCTTAAAACGATGTTCTGAAGTTATCGCTCCCTCCCTGGCTGCTCTCTTCGAGTTATCTATCCAGCAGGGCGTAGTTCCCTCAGAATGGAAACATGCTAATGTAGTTCCATCCCTAAGAAAAGTGACGTTCATGAAGTTACTAATTACAGGCCAATTTCTTTACTATCCCAAGTCTCTAAAGTTCTTGAACGTTTGATTTTCAGTCAAGTTTCTTTTTTCATTAAGAACTCTTTATATGATCTCCAGCATGGTTTTCGCTGCAATAGGTCATGTGTTACTCAACTTCTTAATATATTTCACGACATTGGTAGTGCCCTTGATGCTGGTAAAGAAATTGACCTCATCTATCTTGATTTTGCTAAAGCTTTCGACTCTGTCTCTCATGGTAAACTCTTATCCAAGCTGAAAACTTACGGAATTACCGGTCCTCTTTTTAAATGGTTTGCCGATTATCTTCATGATCGGAAACAGCGTGTTGTTGTTGACGGAGTTTCTTCGTCGTTCGTTAGTGTTAAGTCTGGTGTGCCGCAAGGTAGTGTGATAGGTCCTCTTCTTTTTATTCTCTATGTTAATGACCTTCCGGAGGTAACCAGCAACAGTACTGTTGCTCTTTTTGCTGATGACAGCAAGTGCTTCCGCTCAATTGAGTCACCAGCGGATATAGAGATCTCCTCCAGCTTGATCTCGATGATATGAGCAACTGGTCACAGTCCTGGCAAATGAAATTTAATGTGTCTAAAACTCTCTTACTAAGGATATCCCGAAAACGTACTCAATCTAGTCATTCCTATCACCTGCTTGGGTTTCTCCGCAGGAACTGTACTCAAATGTCAAATGTCCGCTGCCGTCGTCTACTCTATTTAGCGCTCGTCCGTTCTCACTTGTCTTACGGTAGTGAAATCTGACTCCTCAGGACAAGTCACGTGACTTTTCACTTCTTGAGGGTGTTCAGAGACGAGCCACGAAATTCATACTCCAAGATTATGAATCGTCTTACACTGACCGTCTCAAAAAGCTTAACTTATTACCTATATCATATTGGCTTGAAATTAAGGATTTTCTCTTCTTTTTTAAGTGTAAACAAGGTCTCTACGATCTAGATATCTCCCGTTTTGTTACTTTTTCTTCTATCCGCTCGTCTCGCACTCGTTCAAGTCAACACAACTTGCTTCAAGCCAATCCTTATAAGACTTCTCTATTTAGAAATTATTTTTTCAACAGAATTGTCTTTCTATGGAACAATCTCTCTCCGATAGTTCGTAATAGTACTTCTGTTTACATTTTTAAACATGAACTTTATATTCACTACTCTTCTAAGTTAGACTTCAATTTCGATGTTAATAGACTGCGCACCTGGAAAAGTTTCTGTTCTAAATGTCGTTCTTTCAATCCGAGTTGTTGCTCTTAAATCTTTATTCTTATGTAATTTGTGTATTAGTTTGTTGTTGTTTTTTATCGTGTGTTTACTTAACGTTTATTATGTAATTTTTTGTTGGGTTGGTCTTCACATGGGACTCGTGTCCTGTTGATCATTCCTTCAATCATGTTCAAGTATTGCACTCTTTATTTACTGTATATTTGCATTCTTTCATGGTTGTAAAGTTAATAAATAAATAAATAACAGACAATTATACTCGTTAAGTGGAGAGCTCTCGGAAACCTGGCCAAAAAATGGTTAAGCTTTCTCCTTTAACCCTTTACTAGCCACAGTTGTCTTTTGATAATTTATTAATTTTACTCTGGTTAACGCCAGATGATTTTACTCGTGAGGGGGAGCGTTCCCGGAAACCTAAGCGTTCCCGGAAACCTAGCCAATAAAGGGTTAACTTGCTAAACTCGTATCAAAACAAACATGGTGGTCAGCGGCTTGTCAACAGTGTTTGGCAACTGAAAAATCAATCAAAATGGGGAACGTGACGTCATGTACAAACGTTCTACACATAAAACTTAAAAATTGTATGTCGCTGAGAAAGAATCTTTCTGGGCGGCTTCCGACTCTCAAATCGTATCCAGTATTTTACTCTGGCTATCACCAGATGTGTTTTACTCGTCACAAGGAAAACCCACAGACGGCAAAGGGTTAATCGATTAACTTGTTGTGTTGAGAAACCAGTTTTATTCACTCATCAAGATCGTATGTAAAGTATATTTACCATGGTACCATCCTCAATGTTATCAAGACAAACACAGTAACTTTTCAAACTAGCTATTTTTGTCGAGTCACTAGAGTCTGGAACATTTTGCCACCTAAATTGAGAGTCCTCACTAGGTCTTAATTTACTTACTTTTATGCACGACTTGTTCACTTATTATCTTGACCTATTAACATCTACCTATGACACTGACAATCCTAGAACCTTTAAATCTGTTTGTCTTTTATGTCAGGCTAGTCCTATATATAGTATACGTATTCAAAGTTATTGGTAAATCGTATTTTTTACTCAGTGTAAATTTCTATTTATTATTTGTGTCCCTTGGAATTCCTGTATTGGAGTCTTCTCTGTCGGTAATTCCTGCCATACTTAGCTAAAATTAGCAAATTGTATACTGGCGAACTATGTAAATGAATAAATAAATGATTACATTATTAAGTCAGTTGGAAGAATCCAATGGAAGAAAATTCTACGCCGCTATTATAGAGAAAGAAATAGGACACACTTGATTTATACTTTACTTTACTTTACTTTACTTTACTTTACTTTACTTTACTTTACTTTACTTTACTTTACTTTACTTTACTTTACTTTACTTTACTTTACTTTACTTTACTTTACTTTACTTTACTTTACTTTACAAAAATGAGACGGCGTTGCCACTAAGTTATACAGACGACAGTTGTACGTTGCTTGGTTCACATTTAGAGGCTACTATAAGGCAAGGCTTGTAGCTCAGTTGGTGAATTATCGGATGTCTATAGTACACCAAAGATCGCATATTCGAAATCTAGCCGCAGTCGAATAGAGTTTTTCCCTACTTGTCCAGTATAGTTCACTCCTATTTAACCTCATTTTCCCCACGAGCACACAGGCCCACATCATTCATCTAAACCTCAGTCTTTACTAGACATGACCGTCAGCTATCAAGTGCTTAGTGTTAAGGAACCCTCATCACAAGCAAGGTTCAAATTCTTCACCAAATTTAGTTTAAAAACTATGCAAGTGAGATATATAGGATTAAAAAACTGTTCTAAACACCTCAAAAATAGTTTGAATCTATTAAAGTTACAGCAGAAAAGCAGGGTTTTCTACGAGTAAGCTAGTAAACAAACGAGAAACGAGAGCCCGAACGAGAGTTTACTATAGCTTGTATAACTGGGCGAGTTATCTAATTGTTTTAGTATTAATTTGCATGGCAACTAAATTATGTACAAATTACATGACTACAGGTTGATGTTTGACACTCCTTTAATGCTTCGTTTCATTTCTTAAAGTGTCTTGAAAGTTCGGCGATATAGATTTTTGTTTTTAAGTTATCAAGGTTTTTGTAATATGCAAATAAGGCATGTGATGACGTAAGATAACGAAAGCAGAATTGTAGAAGATTTTATATCGTGTATATCTTCGAACTTATACAGGGTGTCCCAAAAGACCTCGGTGCTTAGCTGTGCTCAAACTGTACTGTATTAAAATAGACAGTAAACAATTGACTATTTAATAATAACTTTAACAAGTAACTTGCTTAAAGTGCCTATGTCATCCTCAGGGACGTTACATATTTATACTAATTGAAACATTCTGAGAAGGTTTGTAATATATCTTCTCAGGCGAAAATTTCATCTTCATGGACTTTTTCGCTGTTAAAGTTGGCGATTTTGACGTTAGCCGCGGAACAAAAAAACTGGGGTCTAGTAGCGGAAGTGACGTAGAATGGGGAAGCGGGTTTCAGATCGAAACAGTGTTTATATAGCGAACACGAGGCAAGCTGAATAATCTCTGGGTTTTTTCGCCGTATTACTGTTTGGATTCGCTGCTGATCGAGATAACAGCCAGAATGACTTGGATATAAACTTTATTCCGGGATACGTCCTGGAGGTCGAAGACGACGCAAACATGTCTACCACTGACACGATCACAAATGAGGATGAATGGTTTGTCCAACCGTATATCAAGACGAGCCAATTGCTGATGCAGAGTAGATCGAGAGGTATTATGAGCAAAGAAGACTCGAAGAAGATAGAATACAAAGGCTACAAACTCGCTTAGATAGACAATATAGTGTAATATTTTAATATTTATCAAATCGTTTATGTTTTGCGTCGAATTGTATTTACATTATTTGTGTCATTTGTATATTGTCGATGGATTCACGGGTTCATACTCGCTATATTTTTCATGTGTAAATGTGTAAATTGCAGTACAAAACTGCTTGTGAATGCGAAAGAATGTCGATGTTGCATGGAGATCGAAGCTTGCGTTGAAGCGGTTAACAGTGAACAAAAGTAGCGTGCTGCGTAGGCAGTGTTGAAACAACAATCGAAATATAGTAAGGTTAGATATACTGCCGAAACAGAGAACGTAGTAGTCTAACGGAGAAACTTTCAGAGAGAAACGTGACGAAGGGCCTTCGCTCGAAACGTTAGACTCCGATACGTTCTCTGTTTCGGCAGTATATCTAACCTTACTATATTTCGATTGTTGTTCCAATACTGCCTACGCAGCACGCTACTTTTGTTCACTGTTAACCGCTGCAAGCTTCGATCTCCATGCAACCAATGCAACATTGACAATTCTTTCGCATTAACAAGCAGTTTTGTACTGCAATTTACACATGTTGGGAAAAATATAGCGAGTATGAACCCGTGGATCCATCGACAATATACAAATGATGTAAATAAATACAATTCGACGCAAAACATAAACGATTTGATAGACATTAAAATATTACACTAAATAATAAACTTACCAACTGTCTACCTCAGCGCGACTATCTAAGCGAGTTTGTAGCCTTTGTATTCTATCTTCTTCGAGTCTTCTTTGCTCATTATACCTCTCGATCGACTCTGCATCAGCAATTGGCTTGTCCTCATTTGTGATCGTGTCAGTGGTAGACATGTTTGCGTCGTCTTCGACCTCCAGGACGTATCCCGGAATAACGTTTGTATCCGAGTCATTCTGGCTGTTATCTGGATCAGTAGCGCTAGAGGACACTCGATGAACTTTCGAGCGAATCCAAACAGTAATACGGCGAAAAGACCCATAGATTATTCAGCTTGCCTCGTGTTCGCTATATAAACACTGTTCGGTCTGAAACCCGCTTCCCCATTCTACGTCACTTCCGCTACTAGACCCCAGTTTTTTTGTTCCGCGGCTAACGTCAAAATCGCCAACTTTAACAGCGAAAAAGTCCATGAAGATAACATTTTCGCCTGAGAAGATATTTTACAAACCTTCTCAGAATGTTTCAATTAGTATAAATATGTAAAGTCCCAGAGGATGACATAGGCACTTTAATGTACAATACTGTATATAATTTACAAATAACTTCCAACTAGTTCAGCGGTTAAATGTGAAAATGAGAGTGAGCTGTGTGGCTTGAGCAATATGTCAGAATTTAAAGGCATGGTGTAAAATAGACTTGTGCGTTTGATATAGTTTAGTTGATCTGAAGAAGTAATTTCAGTCTGGGCTGGCATAAAGCTAGTCTAAAGTTTTACTGCAGTTAGTGGGCTGAAAATTTGAGCCAGCCTTGGAGCCATGGCGGTTTAAATAGACTGCAGTTTTCCCCATCAAATTTACAATTGCAAAAAAATGCCCCCCATCCATTTATGAGGTGCACCTTTCATTATGGTACGAGAAGTAAATTTTTATATCACGCCGAAAGCCCACCACTCCTTCTTTGTTGTCTGACATTTTCAGAGCCAAATAGTTATCTACTCGCTTCCTGGAGTCATTTAAAGAGGCAACATCAAAATTTGAACTTGTCCAAATTATGTATGGTACGTCAAGATTTGGAAATCTTCTCCTAAAGGATTCCCTTGTCCTTCTTGTTTCATGATAGGAAAGTACCATGAATGCTCTTTCCTCGGGAGTGAATTGTTGTCCAACCATCTTAAGACGGATGAAGTAAAGTGCACTTCTGCCTACATGGCAAACATGTGCATGGAACTCTCATGAGCTTTGTTATTACCCCAAGGAACCCCACATGATTTGATACCACATTGCTTCATTTGGAATCAAACTTTATTCCTCTGTGGTCAGTTTTCACATGCATATGTATTCAAACTTGTATTCCGCACTTAAAGAAAGCTGTGGTCAAAAACGGGATGGGCGACATTCGTTTGGGACACCCTGTATTTTTCCAAATCTGTAGGTAGCATAGATAATTTGCATAATTTGGACACGTTCAAATTTTGATGTTGCCTCTTTAAATGACTCCAGGAAGCGAGTAGATAACTATTTAGCTCTGAAAATGTCAGACAACAAAGGAGTGATGGGCTTTCGGCATGATATAAAAATTTACTTCTTGTACCCAAATTAAAGAAGATGCAGTACAAAAACGGATGGGGGGCGGGTTTTTTTGCACCCTGTACATCGAAATTTCTCAAAACTTTGCACATATATACAGACCACCTAACTAAGAAAGATAATTTGAGTTATTTAGCCGCCATGGCAACCGATTTGTTTCCAGGCCTCTAAATTCAGGCTCAAAAAGTCTTTGTTTTCTGCCATAGCAGACCTTACTTTCCAAAATTATCAGCACTTGAGAGAAAACAAATAGTTTTGTTTTTTAAATTAAGAGGTCTGGAAACTAATCGGTTACCATGACGACTATATAACTTGAACTATCTTTTGAATAATTTTGAAGATATATTCGAAAATAAATCGTCGACAATTCTGCTTTCCTTTTCTTACGTCACCACATGCCTATTTGCATATTACAAAAACCTCAATAACTTAAGGTTACGTAACACCTTGGAGTAGTACTTTGCGAAAAATGCAACTGCGCGTTGAGTTTAAAAGCAATCAAATTCAAATTTTTACAGTTTATAGCAAATTGATTGTAGAATTGGACAGTTGATTTATAATTTTGAAAGTATTTAAACTTTGTTTTGTTTTGTTTTGACAAAATTCTGAAAACGCATTCGCTGTCCGCCGCGACTTTTGTTGAACTACAGTTCCAATCAAATCATGTAAAAATAGTTTTAATTGAAACTCAACTAGCTGTTCTAAAAAAGTGTGTGGTAGCTATGTTTTTTTTTTTGTTATTTTTGAGATATAAGGCATTCTTTTGCAACCTCAGTTAAGTTGCGTGCATACATGCATACCATGAATCGTAGTCGAAATAAAATCGTATAGCTACCGCACACACTTTTGAAGCTCGTATTGTCTCCGATACATTGTGAAAATGTGAAAAAAATAGGCCAAAACCCGTGTTCAACAAAAGTCTTTGAATACGGCAGTTTAGCTGAAATTTAAAGCTGAAGAAACAAGCCTTGGGGCATTTAAATTTCGCGGGAAAACAGAGATGCTTGCAATTTTCATCACTAAACATCTTAATGAATTTTGCTTTAAACGAAATAAACTTTTCAAAACCTTTCAGCATTTGGCTTAAGGCAGCTAATTACGAAAAAAAAAAATTTCGTATTTTTAAATTTCTATGGTGTAACGTAACCTTAAGAACAAAAACCGGTATAGCCGAACTTTCAACGACGTCGTTCATAACTTCAGAAGTATAAAATGTTTGTGGTTAGGCGCACTTTAAAACGATAAAGTAACACCTTATACAGTTTTCCATGCATATCTCACTTCGTCCTTGAGAAAATAAGATTTGCTTGATATGCAAACCCACTGCATACGTCACACTGGTAATTTTACAATAAACTTAAGGTGAGGTAATACGGGCAACATTTTTCTTCAGTGTTGAAAAAATTTGTTGAAAAAAGTAGACTCCAGTTCTACTTGCTGCAACATGGTGATTCAACTTGCAACAAAATCATTGTTTCGTGACAATGTTTAAGGTGGGTAGTAATACGTGCAACAACGCTATTCAACTTGCAACGCAACAATGTTGCAGCAGTGTGATGTATGTGAGTGGGTTATTTGCATTTCAAACCAATCTTATTAAAGGAAAAGGTTATTCAAGGAAATGTAAAGCTTGTCCAAGAAAAAGCTTGTTCAAGGAAAAGCTTATTCAAGGAAAAGATTGTTCAAGGAAAAGCTTGTTCAAGAAAATTCTTGTATAAGGAAAAACTTGTTAAAAAAAAACTTATTTAATGAAAAGCTTGTTCACGGAAAAGCTTATTGAAGGAAAAGCTTATTCAAGAAAAAACTTATTTAAGTAAATTAAAGTTTGTTCAAAGAAAAGATTGTTCAATGAAAAGCTTGTTCAAAGAAAAGCTTGTTCAAAGAAATAGCTTATTCAAGGAAAAGCTTGTTCAAGAAAAAATTTGTTTAAGGAAATTAAAGCTTGTTCAAGAAAAAGCTTGCTCAAGACTGAAAGCTAGCTTGTTCAAGAAAAAGCTTATTCAGGGAAAATATTGTTCAAGGAAAACCTAATTGTTCAAGGAAAAGCTAGTTTAAAGCCTCTGTTAAACGATGCAACAATTTGCGAAACCTAAAGCTGTGTCTCAACGGCGTTGCGAGACAGCTACGTTTCACAAATCGTTGCGCGAAGTTTAAGTGCATCCTACTGTTTGGTGAAACCTGACTAGCAATGGAAAGCCACGCAGGTTCATAAAACGAGGGGGTGTTACACGTTGCTATTAACGCGAAACAGGTTTCACGAAAAATTAGAAAAGCTTGTCAGGGGAAAGCTTGTTCAAAGAAAAGCTTTTTCAAAGAAAAGCTAATTGTTCAAGGAAAATAACTTGTTTAAGGAAAAACTTGTTCAAGAAAAAGCTTGGGATGGAAAAACTTGTCAATGAAAACTCCGTCGTGTGTACGAGGCTTTATTTTCTGAAATAGACTAGAATGATACGACATGTTCAATGTTCAGGAATGTTTATTTCAGTTTTTTCTTCTACATTGTCTGCTATTTCCGTTATCTACCATCTAAACTAAAGTCTTTCTTTCATCAACAGTCTTCATCTTTTATCTGAAATAAAAACAAAAATCTCTTTTATAGACTTACTTTCTTTCTTAATCGTACACAATTTAAAAGTGGGAATATGAACTTAACTTGACGCTGAATAAACATTAGCATTTCAGGCCCGTCGCTAAGTGTTTTGGGTGAGTGCGAGCTACCACCGGAGTCTAGATCAGGGGTTCCATGCAGGGTATATATTTTCTCAGAAATTTAAAATTAAAAAAGGTTGTCTAAAGCTCCCGTTCAACATGGTGCGGCTTTTTCGTGCAGCTGGCAAACAAGTTACCATTTGGAGAGAAATCACTAGTTGTAGGTTGCAAAAAAATGTGTTAAGCGCGCGCAAGTTTCAAAATATGTTCTAAGTTGCCGTAAAAAAGTGGAAAAGACATGCTATACAGGAGGCTATCGTTGCGCGTCGAGTTGCACGGTTCGCGCAATCATTTCAAACAGTAGAGCTTGCAATGGTTCATTGCAAGTTCTACTGTTTGAAATGATTGCGCGCGGCAACTTGTCTCGTAAGGATCTAAGTTAATATACACAGTATATATAGTACACAGTGTAATGGTTTTGTACATCTTGTCTCGCTTCCTGACTTACGTGTTATTTTGCCTTTGTTTTCAGATCGTTTCTTTTTGTAGGGGGAGGGTCGCAACTTTCAACACTGAGTAAACTGGAAAAACCGAAATCGCAAGATGCATGCGCGGAGGGACTCGTCGAACATGCGCAAAAAATCAACCGAATGAAAAGTTTTTTTCTGAATTTTTAAACCGTTTTCCAGAGTGATAATCTACTCAATTATCAAGTAAGATAGTCAGATTTGAATTGAAAATCACCAGAAGTAAATTGATTAAAGTGCCTATGAAACGAAAATTAAGTATGTCTTATTTGAGAGAACATGCACTTAAAATGATAGAGCAACATCTGTTGCAGTTTTTCATTTCCTTGCTTCGTTCTTGTACCCAGCGAGCAGAGCCTTCTTTTCCTTATTTCTTCCCTGAGAGAGGGGAAGAAAAGTAGGCTCTGCTGTATTCGTGTTTGGCTTCGTCCAAGATTTAGGACGAAGTAACCCGTTTAAGACCCGTTTAACCGGTTCTCGTTTTGTTTTCTGCTCTGATTGGGACTGGGTTCGAGATTGTAACCAAGCAACTGAGATGGATGCGCAATGGAAACCAGTCACGAATACAGCAGAGCCTACTTTTCTTCCTCTCTTTCAGCGAAGAAATAAGGAAAAGAAGGCTCTGTTCGCAGGGTACGTTCTTGAGATATTTCAGTTTGTTTGATATGCAAATTAAACATTTGTGCATAACGAGTTATTGAAGAAATTAATATATCTTTGCTATTATGAAACCAAAATAATTCGAGGGAAGCATGTGCGTGTGTTTCGCCCAGAACACTAAACATATAGATTTTCAAGTGATTATATTTGACAATAGCAAAGATATATAACGTTTTTCGATAACTCATTATGCACGTGTGACGTCGCAAAATGTGACATTTACATCAAACAAACTGAAATATCTCAAGAAGCAAGGAAACGAAAAACTGCAAAAGATGTTACTCAAACACTTAATTTTCGTTTTATAGGCACTTTAAAAGGGCATTAAATTCAAAATATCTTCTGTATATACATGAGCTATACATTGATAGTGTATATATAGTAACGTAATTATACCTGATCCGTTTCATCAGTTCTTATGCATTAGATTTGATTAGGTTTGTTTTGCTCTGGGTTTTTCGGTTGGTTCTGGTCCTCAAAATGGTCGTCCACTAAGGTAAGAAAACTTATACGTGAATATAGATTTCAAATATTTACGTTGATGGTAAGATTTAACCACGTAAGATTTAACTTCGTTAATATTAAGTTTTAACTTAAAACATTGGGAATTATTTGCCTTTCTTCGACGTTGGATATATTTTTAGATTAAAAATAAGAGACAGCTTATAATTCGGCTCAACTATTAATATTGTATATACATAATTTTTATTTATTTCCAAGCATTGCATGATTGACGTAGTTTTTCTTGTTTCTAGGTGTGCATGTATAAGCTGTAAACTGTTATAATTGCAAGTTCACTCAGTTCTCACAGTGTCCGCGCTGTGTTTATCAGTCTGAGTGTCTCTAATCAACAATTTCAACATATGTCAGTGTGTAGGCTGTGATGATACTAACAAAATTTGCAACGCAAAGATCAAATCAAACCCAAAACAAAGCCTCGGTGCTTAACTGTGCTCAAACTGTACTGTATTAAAATAGACAGTAAATTAAAATAGACAGTAAACAATTGACTATTTAATAATAACAAGTAACTTGCTTAAAGTGCCTATGTCATCCTCAGGGACTTTACGCATTTATACTAATTGAAACATTCTGAGAAGGTTTGTAATATATCTTCTCAGGCGAAAATTTCATCTTCATGGACTTTTTCGCTGTTAAAGTTGGCGTTTTTCACGTTAGCCGCCGGAACAAAAAAACTGGGGTCTAGTAGCGGAAGTGACGTAGAATGGGGAAGCGGGTTTCAGATCGAAACAGTGTTTATATAGCGAACACGAGGCAAGCTGAATAATCTCTGGGCTTTTTCGCCGTATTACTGTTTGGATTCGCTGCTGATCGAGATAACAGCCAGAATGACTCGGATACAAACTTTATTCCGGGATACGTCCTGGAGGTCGAAGACGACGCAAACATGTCTACCACTGACACGATCACAAATGAGGATGAATGGTTTGTCCAACCGTATATCAAGACGAGCCAATTGCTGATGCAGAGTAGATCGAGAGGTATAATGAGCAAAGAAGACTCGAAGAAGATAGAATACAAAGGCTACAAACTCGCTTAGATAGACAATATAGTGTAATATTTTAATGTTTATCAAATCGTTTATGTTTTGCGTCGAATTGTATTTACATTATTTGTGTCATTTGTATATTGTCGATGGATTCACGGGTTCATACTCGCTATATTTTTCATGTGTAAATGTGTAAATTGCAGTACAAAACTGCTTGTGAATGCGAAAGAATGTCGATGTTGCATGGAGATCGAAGCTTGTGTTGAAGAGGTTAACAGTGGACAAAAGTAGCGTGCTGCGTAGGCAGTGTTGAAACAACAATCGAAATATAGTAAGGTTAGATATACTGCCGAAACAGAGAACGTAGTAGTCTAACGGAGAAACTTTCAGAGAGAAACGTGACGAAGTGCCTTCGCTCGAAACGTTAGACTCCGATACGTTCTCTGTTTCGGCAGTATATCTAACCTTACTATATTTCGATTGTTGTTTCAATACTGCCTACGCAGCACGCTACTTTTGTTCACTGTTAACCGCTGCAAGCTTCGATCTCCATGCAACCAATGCAACATTGACAATTCTTTCGCATTCACAAGCAGTTTTGTACTGCAATTTACACATGTTGGGAAAAATATAGCGAGTATGAACCCGTGGATCCATCGACAATATACAAATGATGTAAATAAATACAATTCGACGCAAAACATAAACGATTTGATAGACATTAAAATATTACACTAAATAATACACTTACCAACTGTCTACGTCAGCGCGTCTATCTAAGCGAGTTTGTAGCCTTTGTATTCTATCTTCTTCGAGTCTTCTTTGCTCATTATACCTATCGATCGACTCTGCATCAGCAATTGGCTTGTCCTCATTTGTGATCGTGTCAGTGGTAGACATGTTTGCGTCGTCTTCGACCTCCAGGACGTATCCAGGAATAACGTTTGTATCCGAGTCATTCTGGCTGTTATCTGGATCAGTAGCGCTAGAGGACACTCGATGAACTTTCGAGCGAATCCAAACAGTAATACGGCGAAAAGACCCAGAGATTATTCAGCTTGCCTCGTGTTCGCTATATAAACACTGTTCGGTCTGAAACCCGCTTCCCCATTCTACGTCACTTCCGCTACTAGACCCCAGTTTTTTTGTTCCCGCGGCTAACGTCAAAATCGCCAACTTTAACAGCGAAAAAGTCCATGAAGATAACATTTTCGCCTGAGAAGATATATTACAAACCTTCTCAGAATGTTTCAATTAGTATAAATATGTAAAGTCCCTGAGGATGACATAGGCACTTTAATGTACAATACTGTATATAATTTACAAATAACTTCCAACTAGTTCAGCGGTTAAATGTGAAAATGAGAGTGAGCTGTGTGGCTTGAGCAATATGTCAGAATTTAAAGGCATGGTGTAAAATAGACTTGTGCGTTTGATATAGTTTAGTTGATCTGAAGAAGTAATTTCAGTCTGGGCTGGCATAAAGCTAGTCTAAAGTCTTACTGCAGTTAGTGGGCTGAAAATTTGAGCCAGCCTTGGAGCCATGGCGGTTTAAATAGACTGCAGTTTTCCCCATCAAATTTACAATTGCAGCATTACTTTAAAGTGATTGTTTGTAAATTGATGCTGAAATTTCAGTCTATCTAATTTGGTCATTATGTCCCCAAAAGCACTTGAAGTATTCAGTTTCTTGCAGATCTTTCCAAACGCATCTTACAATCACCATCATATGTTTACAATAATAAGTTGTATATCTTCAGTACATTAATGTGTTTGCAATATACAATTTACATTGTTCAGTCATGTTAGCCAAATACCAGTATCCGCATGTACGCGATTGCGTACCTATTTTTAAGATTTAGAGTAGCCTGATAGCATGCGCTTATCATGGCAATCGCAAAGGTTCCACAGAGAAGTGCATTTTATTGGATACTATAAGCATACAAAGTTTAAGCACGTTCTATTTTTTCTAGAGATATTCCTTATTTTACGATTTTCATTTCCCACGTTTGGAGTAAATGACGTCATCAGTTATATAATTTGCATATTTCCAAAATGTGAATATCTCTTGAACGAGATGAGATATTGACAAACTGCAAACGCCGTTCTTCCTCATTTAAAATGTACTTTATGATAAGAGAAAAAAAAGCCACGATTTTTTCATTTTTTCATTTTTCAAACGCCGTTCATCCACTTTAAGAACACCCTCCCCCTCCCTCGCCCAATGTGGGCTAAGTTGGAATAACCCATGTGATAATCCAAGATTTTGCGGTTATTTGGGATTTACGCATTACCGGCTTTTGCATACAGGGCTTTCCAGGGGCGGCGCGGAGCGTAAATTTTTTGGTATTAGTTGTGGTGTACAACCAGAAAATTTTGAAATCTAGAGGCTCTGAAATGCAATTTCCAGCATTCTACAGAAGATATTCTTTGAAGAAATCAAGCAAGATGAAGATCTCAATGCTAAGTATTTTACGCAGTTCGATGACTTCACGACCAAATTAACGGAAACATCCATTGAATTATATCTGTCTGAGACTGTGATGTGATTAATAATATTGTAGCCGTAGAAACATAATGGCAATGCATAACAAACTTGTTCACTGTTCTCTTACTTAGTTTTTAAGTTTACACTTTACAGTTGTGACTCGATAGTAAAGAAAAAATATTTGAAATATCCCAGCGATGGCCACACGCCTCGCCACCGCAAGCTATATCTTGGCGATGCTGATGTGCTGCACTTGTGAATAGCTTGCGTGGTGCGCCGACAATACATATGATCAGCGCAACGTCTGGCGGTCAAGGTATTAGAATCGTAAAACTAATACCTTGTAGGATTGCGTTGTTAGATATACAAATATTCGCATCGTTCTTACTTTTGAAGGAGGACTTATGCCTTTATTTTTTTAAATATGGATTCAAGAAGGTTTTCCTTTCGTCAGATAAGTTCTAGTCACCATATCAAAGCTTCAAAATTGTTATAAATAATTGCTCTTTGTTTCCATATTATTGAAGTATTGAACTCCAGTGTTGGGAGCGTTTCCTTGTGAAATAGGCGATACAGCCGATACTATATGGATGATTTATATACTGAGATGTTATATATTGTTAATGTAATGAAGTGAAAAAAATTGCAGATTTCTGGCTGCGAAATAAGAGCAGTTTTAAATCGAAATCGTAAAGCGTCTGACTTTAAAATATAAATATTGTACCACCTGTGGTGAAATTTAACACCAAAAATCCGCGTTTCTTGTCAAGTCAAGGTATTAGTTTTGAGATTCTAATACCTTGAGGTCTATAAAGCCTTTCAAACACTCGTCGCTAAGTCGCTAAGGATGTTGCGCGCGTCAGCGAGGACGATACGGTACTGCGGAATACTAAACTCTTTAGTGGTTAGCTATCAGATTATTGAAATCAAACAATCAATAAAAAAGATGTTGTTTTCTTCCATTCCGTCTCTGTTCTATTCTTAATAAGTACTTTCTGATGGAATTATTATATTATTTTACAATTCATTTCAATCTGGAGAAAAAAAGGTATTAGACTAATACCTTTAATACCTTAGCGCGCCGCCCCTGGGGCTTTCTCTATCTCGTTATTTTGAAAACATGAAAAGAAGGTCCCGCAAGGGTACGAGGTGTTGCAAGCAAATACTGAAAAAGGTACGTGACCCAATTTTTTGCAAATTTTGACTTCACAAAGACACAAAGAATTAAAAGAGTTTACCTTATAACGATTGTAATTTTTAGTCAAAATCAAGAAGGTCAGAAAACTGTTTTAAAAACCGACATAGTTAAAAATAAACAATAGTTAACACGTGAAATGTGTTATATTAAACGACCTATAGCATGCATTTGGCTGCATGTATCTGGTCGTTCAGCAAGGACGTTCAACTTGTTCGTAAGCGTTAATTCATAACATTTTTACAATTTTTCAACATTTCAAAAACTTGATTTACCTTGTTTACAGAAAATTAACTTCGTACTAACCTTGGCACAGTTCTTCTTAATATTTTCACAAAATTTACTCTTCTTCTTCTCGCACCTGTCGAGCAACTGAAGTGTATAAATACAAACAAGGTTTTGGCTATTTAGTTCTTTGTATGGCTTGGTTAGAACTATAGGAAGTATAATACAATTATTATAGTTTAGTCGGTTTCCTTTGTTCTTCGTAGGGATGTATTATATATATATATATACATACAAACGAGCACGTGTGATTTTGTTCACGGAATGTCGGAAAGTGCTCAATACCATTAAGGTAGAGCGAATATAGTATAGTTTAAGTAGGCTTACCTCAAAATGTTGAGTGTCGCAACTGTCAGTTTCACGCGGGGCGATCTTCAGGTGACTGAGTAGTTTCGATATATGTATGTATGCGGTATGTAATAGATACATCCCGTGAATTTGTAATGAGCAATCTCCTAACTATTAAATAAGTAAGTTAACTAAGCTAATCAGTAATTAGCTAAGTAACTAGATATGCCAGATATATGCATGGCATACGGCCTCCATCCTGGGTATATTATATAACTCTTACTTAGAACTGTAGTGCAACTTACCACGTTGCAGCGTTTTATTTCCTTCCTTTCCATCTTTTCCATCACCTTGCACTTTAAAATACAAACATACATTTTCATCATTAGTTGCATGTATTTTTTTACAACTGTACATGTTCTTGTTGGATCTTGATAAGGACGGCAGCTCACTCAGTCGCACTCGAAAATCGCAATGTTACCATGCAGTACACATTTCCTTAATTTATTACCTGGCAATATACTAATGGTTATTATATACGTGCAGTGTTTATATGATAAACTTATACGATTTTGTCTTTATTCTTCTCATAGGAAACATGCAATATTGACAATACTATATATGGTATTAATGATTGCAAAACGGTGTAGAAAGGTGAAAGAAATGAAAAGGAATATTAGATGCATGTACAGTTCATGTGATTACCCTTGTAAGATACGCTTGACGAATCATGACTTTGTAGTGTTGCTGAGACTTTGGACGAATATAGCCTTTAAAGTAACGGTGCTGTGGATGAAAATAATAATTATAATATATATCTATTTTCAAAATTACTTATTTTGTAAATTACTAAATTTTCGTCGATTACTTCTAAAACGTAATTTGAAAATGAAAATAAGTGCCCAGCAAATAATTCTTAGACAAGACATAACTTCAAAGATAAAATTTTAATTGGCTAACGTTTCGTTGCTTAAAGCGGAACATCATCAGAGCAGTTTGAAATCTTAAGGATAATTAAGTATTTATGTATACATGGTTCAAATATTATATTACAAACGGTCAAAATAGTACAATAACAAATTCAAAAATTATGATTATAACAATTAGATTAGTCATAAGCTAGAACAAAGAAAGAAGTACTGAACTTATGTTTGCGTTAAGGATGGGGTTAAGTTTAGAAATTAGAAGACTTTACCTCAGTAAGAGTTCAAATTTAGAAGTGGAAGAAGCCGTAAGTATTTTAAAATCAGAGGGAGCAACAGGATGATCAGTTTTGAGCTTGTGAGAAAGAACACTTGACAAGGCTGATACAGAACGCTTCTTTCCAGTCAACGGCGAAACACCCATATGTTCTGAGATAAAAGTAGCGTGCTGCGTAGGCAGTGTTGAAACAACAATCGAAATATAGTAACTTAGGTTAGATATACTGCCGAAACAGAGAACGTAGGAATCTAACGTTTCGAGCGAAGGCCCTTCGTCAGAGAGAAGGGCCTTCGCTCGAAACGTTAGATTCCTACGTTCTCTGTTTCGGCAGTATATCTAACCTAAGTTACTATATTTCGATTGTTCTGAGATACGTGTGTGAATGTGTCGGCGTGTTTGTCCGACATACAATGCACCACAGCATTGACACTTGTAAGAGTACACAACATGTGATCTCAGACCAAAGGGAATTCGGTCCTTGAAAGGAAAGAAGTTTGAGAGGCGAACAGAAGGACGAAATACAAAACGGAAGTCAAGTTGCGGATATGCAGAGGAGAGTAGTTTGCGGAGTTGGGTTCGTATCACTAGACCATGGGAACCAGTAAAAGGAAGAGAAAAATACAGAACTTGTTTAGAGCATGAGTGAATACTATGGCTGGTAGAAAATATATTATCTAAAAAGGTACCAATACAGTTGTCCAAGAATGGGACTGGATAACCATTAAGAGTGAAAATTTGTTTAAGTTTCTCTAGCTCAGCGTGGAAAGAAACATAAGAAGAACATATATTAAAATAACGAGAGACTAGCGTTAAGAAAGCACCATTATAGGACGGGTTATGTTAATATCTAAAAAAGGAAGAGATAAGTAATTTTCTAGCTCATGAGTAAATTGAATGTTAGGATGTCTGGAATTAAGATAAGAAAGAAATGGGAGAACATGTTCCTGTGAGCGGAAAATTAGAAAACAGTCATCAACATAGCGACGATAAAAGATAGGTTTTTTTTTATTTTGACCGTTTGTAATATAATATTTGAACCATGTATATATAAATACTTAATTATCCTTAAGATTTCAAACTGCTCTGATGATGTTGCGCTTTAAGCAACGAAACGTTAGCTAATTAAAATTTTATCTTTGAGGTTATGTCTTGTCTAAGAGTTATTTGCTGGGCACTTGTTTTCATTTTCAAATTACTTCTAAAACGATCTATTTGATAAGTTCATTGGCGTAGTAATTTTTCTAAAAAAAAACGTTGTCTAAGTCGAGGAAAGTCTCTGTCTGTCTGTCTGTCTGTCTGTCTGTCTGTCTGTCTGTCTGTCTGTCTGTCTGTCTGTCTGTCTGTCTGTCTGTCTGTCTGTCTGTCTGTCTGTCTGTCTGTCTGTCTGTCTGTCTGTCTGTCTGTCTGTCTAGTTAGTTGAGGGGCTACTCATACTGCAAATTTTGACTTCACAAAGACACAAAGAATTAAAAGAGTTTACCTTATAACGATTGTAATTTTTAGTCAAAATCAAGAAGGTCAGAAAACTGTTTTAAAAACCGACATAGTTAAAAATAAACAATAGTTAACACGTGAAATGTGTTATATTAAACGACCTATAGCATGCATTTGGCTGCATGTATCTGGTCGTTCAGCAAGGACGTTCAACTTGTTCGTAAGCGTTAATTCATAACATTTTTACAATTTTTCAACATTTCAAAAACTTGATTTACCTTGTTTACAGAAAATTAACTTCGTACTAACCTTGGCACAGTTCTTCTTAATATTTTCACAAAATTTACTCTTCTTCTTCTCGCACTTGTCGAGCAACTGAAGTGTATAAATACAAACAAGGTTTTGGCTATTTAGTTATTTGTATGGCTTGGTTAGAACTATAGGAAGTATAATACAATTATTATAGTTTAGTCGGTTTCCTTTGTTCTTCGTAGGGATGTATTATATATATATATATATATATATATATACAAACGAGCACGTGTGATTTTGTTCACGGAATGTCGGAAAGTGCTCAATACCATTAAGGTAGAGCGAATATAGTATAGTTTAAGTAGGCTTACCTCAAAATGTTGAGTGTCGCAACTGTCAGTTTCACGCGGGGCGATCTTCAGGTGACTGAGTAGTTTCGATATATGTATGTATGCGGTATGTAATAGATACATCCCGTGAATTTGTAATGAGCAATCTCCTAACTATTAAATAAGTAAGTTAACTAAGCTAATCAGTAATTAGCTAAGTAACTAGATATGCCAGATATATGCATGGCATACGGCCTCCATCCTGGGTATATTATATAACTCTTACTTAGAACTGTAGTGCAACTTACCACGTTGCAGCGTTTTATTTCCTTCCTTTCCTTCCTTTCCATCTTTTCCATCACCTTGCACTTTAAAATACAAACATACATTTTCATCATTAGTTGCATGTATTTTTTTACAACTGTACATGTTCTTGTTGGATCTTGATAAGGACGGCAGCTCACTCAGTCGCACTCGAAAATCGCAATGTTACCATGCAGTACACATTTCCTTAATTTATTACCTGGCAATATACTAATGGTTATTATATACGTGCAGTGTTTATATGATAAACTTATACGATTTTGTCTTTATTCTTCTCATAGGAAACATGCAATATTGACAATACTATATATGGTATTAATGATTGCAAAACGGTATAGAAAGGTGAAAGAAATGAAAAGGAATATCAGATGCATGTACAGTTCATGTGATTACCCTTGTAAGATACGCTTGATGAATCCTGCCTTTGTGGTGTTGCTGAGACTTTGGACGAATATAGCCTTTAAGGTGGTATTGGACAAAAAAAGTTTTTTTCTTTAATATTGGTTTATCTAAAGATATCTTGGCAGAAATATATAGGATATGTTTCCCCGATGTTAAAAAGCTAAGTAAGACATGCGTTGTTACCATGGTATCCAAGCAACAACCCCCTAGTGAGCAAAATATAGCACTTGCGGTGAACAAGATTCTATGAGAACTAACGGTCTGACAAACACTAAACAAAGGTTAATGTAAAGCACACACACAGATCTATGCTGTAAACCTCAAAAAAAGTACAAAATTATAAATATTTTCGATAAAAATGTTATTTTTTTGAAAAGATGGCTGATTTTTATTCATAAGGCTACAAAACAAGAACTTTTTAACAATGAATAACATTCATTATGCAATATATTTGAGGTTTGCAACATAGATCCGTTCATATTACACAGCCTCTAAAAAAGTTTAAAGCATTACATCAAATATTGAATGCGCTAGCGTGTTTGGCGTCCAGGTACTATTACCAAATTAGGCAACTGAGAAAATCGTGTTTAGAAATTTGAAACCACCATGCTGGCTGAAATCACAATTCCGGCAAAATGCATTTAAAGTTTACAGTTAAAAACAATGTTCAAATTATTACCCAAATTTGTCCCTATGTCAACATAATCTAATTGTTTTCCATTAAAAAGCCCCAGCTTTACATGGGACTCGGTTCATATTTAAAGTTGTCTGCCCACTGTCTGGTTTCTTCTCTGAGAGGATAGTTGTACAAACGTGTATAAATAAACCATTTTGTTTCGACGTTGGGTTATTTCACTGGTCTGTGTCAATTGTTCGTGACTATTTTAGATTCCTATATCTATACTTTAGATGCATATTTTTTACGCGAAAAGTATGATCCGTAACCTATTGGGTTTGTTGTTTACAGTTTGGTCTGAATAATATTATTTGTCGGCGAGACGGAAAGGAATGTGGAACGTTTCTTCCTCGGCTTCGAGTACTGCTTATTGTTTACTTTCAGTGGATAGTTTTTGTTTGGGGATGTTGCAAATGTTTAGAGGACTAGATATATAGTTGAATATGTGTGTCAGAAAGTGTACAGAAAAGGTAAACCAGCTTTAGATATTTATCAGTTGTTGTGAAAATTCTGATGCCGTGTGAAAATTATGGTGCCGTCTGAAACTGATTCGTCTTAATTTATACGGCTTTTGACCGGTTTGGAAAGCGTCTTTTCAAACCGTTTCTGTGACATTAGTGAAGATTATTTTTATCTAAGAATGTTACTGACAGTCTGGCGATCATTTTGACAGTAACTTTGCTCAAGAAAAACACTTTAATATATGCCAGTATAAGTACTCTGCAATAAAAATGGCATGAGCCGTAGCCCAATGTAAATAACAAGGGGAATTACACCGTACTCAAACAGCAAGTACAAAAGGGAAACCGAAATATAACCTAAGCGAGAGATTATATAGTCAGACTTATATTTCTAAGTTTTAAAAATTCCTTGTCTTCGACACTTATCAAGCTAGGGACAAATTTGTGTTTTACAACATGGCGGACGCTCCTAGTTTCCTGTCGTGACAGCCTCCCCCACTAGCTTGAAGCCAGAGGATCTGTAAGTTCTTCTACAAGATCAGGAGATCGGTATCATTGGTCTTTATAATGTCCTCACCAGCTAGAACACGACAATGTGGAAACTGAGAAGTACTCGGAAGCAGTGCCATGAGAGCCATGAAACACATCCACTCGTTGTAAAAACTCTCTCGCTAATCAACCGTTAACGAAAATATTCAAATAGACCCGCCCGCGATGAAAAAAACATGTTTAGAAAAGGATATACGTCATGAAAGGAATTGTATAGCTTCTTTTTTTAAAGTTAGATAGAAGGGGGTAAATAGAGGCACGGCAATTAGCGTAAAACGGGGGGAAAAATCTGCTCTGCGTTGCGATGAAAACGGACACCATTTTCATTACCTCGCTATAAAGAACGTATCGTTGGCGTTAAATTAGTGAAAATACTCAGGAAATACACTTGCCCGTGGAAAGTTAGATAGTTGAGGATGTCTATTTCACAAAAACAAGAAATTCCAAATTTCGAATTTTTTTTGTCCAATACCCCCTTAAAGTAACGGTGCTGTGGATGAAAATAATAATTATAATATATATCTATTTTCAAAATTACTTATTTTGTAAATTACTAAATTTTCGTCGATTACTTCTAAAACGTAATTTGAAAATGAAAATAAGTGCCCAGCAAATAATTCTTAGACAAGACATAACTTCAAAGATAAAATTTTAATTGGCTAACGTTTCGTTGCTTAAAGCGGAACATCATCAGAGCAGTTTGAAATCTTAAGGATAATTAAGTATTTATATATACATGGTTCAAATATTATATTACAAACGGTCAAAATAGTACAATAACAAATTCAAAAATTATGATTATAACAATTAGATTAGTCATAAGCTAGAACAAAGAAAGAGGTACTGAACTTATGTTTGCGTTAAGGATGGGGTTAAGTTTAGAAATTAGAAGACTTTCCCTCAGTAAGAGTTCAAATTTAGAAGTGGAAGAAGCCGTAAGTATTTTAAAATCAGAGGGAGCAACAGGATGATCAGTTTTGAGCTTGTGAGAAAGAACACTTGACAAGGCTGATACAGAACGCTTCTTTCCAGTCAACGGCGAAACACCCATATGTTCTGAGATAAAAGTAGCGTGCTGCGTAGGCAGTGTTGAAACAACAATCGAAATATAGTAACTTAGGTTAGATATACTGCCGAAACAGAGAACGTAGGAATCTAACGTTTCGAGCGAAGGCCCTTTGTCAGAGAGAAGGGCCTTCGCTCGAAACGTTAGATTCCTACGTTCTCTGTTTCGGCAGTATATCTAACCTAAGTTACTATATTTCGATTGTTCTGAGATACGTGTGTGAATGTGTCGGCGTGTTTGTCCGACATACAATGCACCACGGCATTGACACTTGTAAGAGTACACAACATGTGATCTCAGACCAAAGGGAATTCGGTCCTTGAAAGGAAAGAAGTTTGAGAGGCGAACAGAAGGACGAAATACAAAACGGAAGTCAAGTTGCGGATATGCAGAGGAGAGTAGTTTGCGGAGTTGGGTTCGTATCACTAGACCATGGGAACCAGTAAAAGGAAGAGAAAAATACAGAACTTGTTTAGAGCAAGAGTGAATACTATGGCTGGTAGAAAATATATTATCTAAAAAGGTACCAATACAGTCGTCCAAGAATGGGACTGGATAACCATTAAGAGTGAAAATTTGTTTAAGTTTCTCTAGCTCAGCGTGGAAAGAAAGATAAGAAGAACATATATTAAAATAACGAGAGACTAGCGTTAAGAAAGCACCATTAGGACGGGTTATGTTAATATCTAAAAAAGGAAGAGATAAGTAATTTTCTAGCTCATGAGTAAATTGAATGTTAGGATGTCTGGAATTAAGATACGAAAGAAATGGGAGAACATGTTCCTGTGAGCGGAAAATTAGAAAACAGTCATCAACATAGCGACGATAAAAGATAGGTTTTTTATTTATTTTGACCGTTTGTAATATAATATTTGAACCATGTATATATAAATACTTAATTATCCTTAAGATTTCAAACTGCTCTGATGATGTTGCGCTTTAAGCAACGAAACGTTAGCTAATTAAAATTTTATCTTTGAGGTTATGTCTTGTCTAAGAGTTATTTGCTGGGCACTTGTTTTCATTTTCAAATTACTTCTAAAACGATCTATTTGATAAGTTCATTGGCGTAGTAATTTTTCTAAAAAAAAACGTTGTCTAAGTCGAGGAAAGTCTCTGTCTGTCTGTCTGTCTGTCTGTCTGTCTGTCTGTCTGTCTGTCTGTCTGTCTGTCTGTCTGTCTGTCTGTCTGTCTGTCTGTCTGTCTGTCTGTCTGTCTGTCTGTCTGTCTGTCTGTCTGTCTGTCTGTCTGTCTGTCTGTCTGTCTGTCTGTCTGACTGTCTAGTTAGTTGAGGGGCTACTCATACATGAACTAATTTTGCATAGGAAAATGTATTTAGTTTAGACAGAAACGAATCTGAAATCTCAAATCTCCTCTTGCGCGGTCTAGGAAAGCATTTCGTGGCACGAGCTGTGCGGGATAAACCAAGGTGCATATAAAATAGTTTTTTACTTTACCATTTTGGAGTGTCCCCTTTTGCCATATAATGCAGAAGCATCTTCTTCATCCTTGTCCTCATCATTCATCTCTTCATCCTGACAAAGTAACACATGCAAAGTCTAAGTGAAGTAATGTGATTCACGCCACAAATATATGGTATCGAATAAAAAATGTAGTTTATGAAGGCGCTTTACCTCAAAATCCTCGAAAGCTTCATCGGACACGTCTTCCAATTCATTGCCGTAGGATTCGCTTGCCTTGGCGAAGGCCAGAAGCCCCGCGAACAAAATCAGCACTACCAAAGTCTTCATATTACACGTGGTCTCAGTTTTAGTAACAAGACAACTTGTTAAAATATCATATCTCAGCTCCTTTATATAGTTTAGGGGATGCTAATTAGAGAGGACGTTAAAATTAGAACTGCAAACTAATAAGGCAGCTGAATATTGCGCTCTTTTTTATTGCACAGGACGCAATTATTTTTCCTGGAATTCTTGACCTGAATGCACGCAGGGCGATAATATTGTCTTATTAAATTTGTGCCATGACATTTTTCCACCTGTGTAAGCAACAGGTTTTTCGGATTTCACTGTTGTATAGATCGACACACCTTCAGCATTTCGTGATTTACTTCAAGGACAAAATTAAACTGATGCATGTCGGCAGTGAATATTGTTCTTCGCTGCCTACATATGTCTGCACACGATTATCTGAACAATGCATCTGTGGGTTTTGATATGGCTGTACTTTAAGTCTTGAGAATGTAAAAACTGGAGTACCCCAGAAATTTTCATTGGGTCAACTTAGTTATTTTTATTTCTGAATGTTTACTCGACGCTGAAGAGAAGATATATATATATATATATATATATATAAGTGAGTTATGGTTCACGAAATACAGTATTCGCTACCAGAGGTTTGTGTGTGGGCGTCGAAACGTCTGGCGGATTCATTTGGAGCGTGGGTGTGGGCGTCGAAACGTTGCGCGCATTCCATTGATTGTTTAGGTTGTTGATCCGAAATCTATTTTTGTGCCGACACGTCGAATATATATATATACCACTTTCATAACGGCCACCAGTTTAAATTATTATTCTTTTATGTGCATCTTAATGACCCTTTCTGGCCTCGTTATGAAGCAAAGATTCTTTTGAATTGCAGACTCAAAAACGAGGCCAGAAAGGCTTATTAAGATGCACATGAAAGAATAGTCAAATTAGTTGCAGTACGGGCTTTATCGGATATAAAACACGAGGCTATCGGTTTTTAAGTATTACATATATATATATATATATATACAGTATATATATACACAAACGAGCACCTGTGATTTTGTTCACGGAATGTCGGAAAGTGCTCAATAGCTACTATAAAGGTAGAGCGAATATAGTATAGTTTAAGTGGGCTTACCTCAAAATGTTGTGTATATATATATATATATATATATATATATATATATATATATGTACGCTCCTTCACTTCGGTGTTGTTGAGCACTCTGTGAAGTTGCCGTGGGTACCTATTAGCGATAATGCAACGCTCGCTACCCTTGTGGAAGTTTGAGCACTCTGGGCCCATGCGCACTTCACGCTATCTGAATGTACTTCACCGATGCTGTCCCACATGCGGTTGTCACCGACAATCGCATGTGTATAAGTAATTGATGAAATTCATTCAGATTGTTCCAAGCTACACTGATGAGCAGCGAAACACCGTGTCTGTAGATTGAACTATATATATATATATATAAAGTGAGTTTTGGTTCACGAAATGTTAGAGTGCTCAATACCATATATATATATATATATATTCTAGCTTATGTACCAATATAGTTGTTAAACTCATCATAGGACTATTCGTTTTACACTTTTTAGACTTCCTTATACTTATGAGTTATGGTATTATGCATTAACAGAACCAGTTATAGAATTGTTCTTAAAAAAAAAAATTTTCGACGAGCGAACCTGTACAAGCATTAGTTAAATATTTTTGTGTTGCATAAGATATCACGGTATAGACCATTTATTATTGTTTGAGCAGCTTTTCCGCGAGAAATAATGCACTTTTTATTAAATTTTTAGCAAACATTGTCGTCGTCAGTAGTCTTTGCCGGATTTGAACCCCACATTTTCATGAGTTCGACGTCACCAGATGTAGATATAAACGCCCTATCTATAGCTATATTCACACATTCAAAACATCACTTTTCAATAAAGTAGAAGACATGTCAATGAAACTTGGCTCAATTTAGAATGTTCTATCCTGCACAGTAATATACTACTTTCATGATTCACCACTTGGTTGTTGAAGCGCCACTAATAAACCATCTTCGTAGTTAGAGCGTCACATTTGAACCCTTGCCACAATAATAATCCTTTTTTTACGATTCTTGAATTTCTTTTTGAATAAAGTATACCGTATTTACTCGTTTAAGCGCCGCCCCCGATTAAGCGCCGCATACGAGAGCAAAAATATTAAAGAGCGCCGCCCTCGAATAAGCGCTGCACTTATTCACAACAATGCGGCGCTTAATCGAAGCACCGTCAGACAGAATTGTTCGAGAAGCCAACTAAAAAAACAACTACAGTACATCTCAATCTTAAATCAGCCTCGGAAATGTATTCTCCTGTATTACAGTGTTTTTAAGTTCAAAGTGCATGCGTACATTTCAATGCTCTCCCATTTAACACTCTCTTGAAATATATTTATTTTGTTGTTAACATTTCTTGTTATCGTTTACAAATAAAATAATTTTTAAGGAGCGCCGCCCTGAAATAAGCGGCGCATCCGAAACACTAAAAATTTAAAGAAAAATCCATTTTGATATCTTATATACGGCTCCACGATTTTTTAAAAAACTCGCTTTCGTTCGTCTTTACTACTCTATGTTGTCATCCTTTGCAACACCATGTGTAACTTAACTCTTTCCTGTCCGAATCGATCGGTCTTTAGTATTTTATTCTGGTTAACGCCAGACGATTTTATTCACGTCTGGGGAAGCCCTCCGACAGGAATGACTTATAGTATATAAGCAGTTCAGTCCCATAGTAGAAACAGGGGACAACACCAAACTGGAATAGTATTGAGAATGTATATGTGCAAACGATCCTATTGGAATTCCTGTATAGAATACAGTATTCGATTTCTTTTTGGAATATAAGTCAAAATCTAATATTAAGAATTCCTATATAGGAATTTCTTTTGATTCTTTTTTTCGAATAGGGAAGAATCCCAGTCAATAATATTAAGGTGTTATTCCGAGTGACGAACCATACCGGACAAGTAGAGAGAACTCTGCTTGGCCCGGCTGGGATTCGAACCCGCGCGACCTTCGGTTTACTAGTCCGATGCTCTACCAACTGAGCCTCTGCAACTGAGCTACAGTCAAGTTGGGAGCTGGAGGTCGAATGATAGTACTTAGGCTATTTGATATTTCGAAACAGACTAGTTTCCTCAATATCCAGACAACAGTCTTCATACATGACGATTTCGAATGATTATTGTGGGACAGTGAACTTGGGTGGAGAATAATATAAATTATGGTGCATTACTCCGAGCGACCATACCGGGCAAGTAGAGAAAACACAATCATTCGAGATCTCCGTCAATATTTTAAAATATATATATCTAGTAATTCCTTGCACACACAATCTTTAAAATCTTTTTTAAGCGAACACAGAAACGCCACCAAAGGAAACAACTCGTTACTTATATACACTATACTGAAAGCGAAAACAAAAAAGAAAAGGTTTTACTGTCTATAGGCACCTTAATGTAATAACAATTTTTAAGACATTACAGACAAGAAAACTAGTTTCTTCATAATTAAAGTTTAAAGTGAAGCGGGCTTATTTAATTTTTAGCATATAATTTATTATAAGTAACCGGCGATATATGTATATATATATATATATATATATATATCTCGCCTGATGATCCCGTTTAGGGTGAAACCTCTGGTAGCGAAGACTTTAAGGTAAAACTATACTTTATACTTTGTATTTTGCTCTATCTATATATGGTATTGAGCACTCTCTAACATTTCGTGAACCAAAACTCACTTATATATATATATATATATATATATATATATATACGGGCTTTATCGGATATAAAACTCCTGCGCGGTTTTTAAATATTATATATATATATATATATAACGAGCACGTGTGATTTTGTTCACGGAATGTCGGAAAGTGCTCAATACCATAAAGGTAGAGCGAATATAGTATAGCTTAACTCATTCTTGTCCGGATCGAAAACCAGTCACAGCAGGTGGTCTTGGCAATTTGTGAATTAACATGGCATAATAACACAAAAATAATACCACAATATATCATTTGAATCATTTTTACCTCTACTATTCAAATTTTGGGTTTTCGGGTCTTGTCAGACAACCCATTTTGCAAATTATGCTAATTACTATTATTAAAAATATTATAATCCAACAAAATGTTAAATATTTAACGAGAAATGACTTTACACCAAACTTTGGATCATGTAAAATGAAAAGCAACATTTCACAAATTCAAATTGAAAAAATTAAAGCAATACAATAAAAAGCAAATATTATATTGATTTTTTATGATTTTCCATTGAGACCCCCCATTGTGACCCCCCATGGTGCGCCCGCGCGCGATCATATAACTTATTTTAAAATTCACAAATTAAAACAGAATTATACAAGAACATACGACCAAAATACATCAGTAAGATCGTTTTTAAGTCCGCTATTCAGATTTTAAGTTATTTTGAGTGATATTTACTCCTGTTTGCCATTACAACTCGCCGACAACTCTCGGCAAATTTTGTTCGATAATTGCCTATCGGCCGAGATGGTTTTCGTCAAATTTTACCAAATTATTGCTAATCTACGAAATAATTACAACAAAAAATGCCGTACGCCATGATTGCTCACGGGATTTTAACAGCCCGGAATTCAGGTCAGAGCTCGGCTAATACTTCATGGCATATCGTTATAAAGGTTTCATTTTAAAAAGGGATCATTCAGGATCATTTTAAGCCCTAGGGGGTAATTTTGGTCAAAACCTCGCAGGTTCATAACAAATCAAAGTGATCCGTCCCCGATCCGTCACTGGTAGCGGATGACTATCGGGCCGGACGAGAAGTGGGCTTACCTCAAAATGTTGTATGATATATATATATATATATATATATATATTCTAGCTTATATAGATGTAGATATATATATCTATATAGATATAGATGTATATATATATTTGTGGAGTTCATGAATAATTAATGAGGTTAAGAAGCAATCGAAACCTAGCATTCAAGTCACATGCATACGTCTGTAAATCCCAATAAAGATCATCTTTTGGACAAAGTGATCTGTATCAAAAGTTAAGAATACTAATTAGCCTTCTTGGTGATCTTTATCAAAAGTTATGAATACTAATTATCTTCATTCTATTGTTTCATTTCACAAGTACGATAAAGCATTCGCGTCCGATCTGTATGGGGATTTACTTCGGCTCGCCTTGTAAATCCCCATACAGATCGGTCGCTCATGCTTTATCTATTACATATATATATATATATATATATATATATTCTAGCTTATGTACCAATATAGTTGATAAACTTATCATAGGACTATTCATGAACGTCTGATACTTTTTAGACTTCCTTATACTTATGAGTTATGGTATTATGCATTAACAGAACCAGTTATAGAATTGTTCTAAAAAAAATTAATTTTCGACGAGCTAACCTGTACAAGCATTAGTTAAATATTTTTGTGTTGCATAAGATATCACGACATAGACCATTTATAATTGTTTGAGCAGCTTTTCCGCGAGAAATAATGCACATTTTATTAAATTTTTAGCAAACATTGTCATCGTCAGTAGTCTTTGCCGGATTTGAACCCCACATTTTCATGAGTTGGAAGTAACTTAAGATATAGATATAAACGCCCTATCTATAGCTATAATCACACATTCAAAACATCACTTTTCAATAGTAGAAGACATGTAAATGAAACTTGGGCCAATTTAGAATACTTTCATGATTCACCAGTTGGTTCTTGAAGCGGCACTAAATAAACCCTCTTCGTAGTTAGACGTCACATTTGAACCCTTACCACAATAATAATTCTTTTTTTACGATTCTTGAATTTCTTTTTGAATAAAGTATACCGTATTTACTCGTTTAAGCGCCGCCCCCGATTAAGCGCCGCATACGAGAGCAAAAATATTAAAGAGCGCCGCCCTCGAATAAGCGCTGCACTTATTCACAACAATGCGGCGCTTAATCGAAGCACCGTCAAACAGAATTGTTCGAGAAGCCAAACTAAAAAAAAACTACAGTACATCTCAATCTTAAATCAGCCTCGGAAATTTATTCTCCTGTATTACAGTGTTTTAAGTTCAAAGTGAGTATATTTCAATGCTCTCCCATTTAACTCTCTCTTGAAACATGTTTATATTGTTGTTAACATTTCTTGTTATCGTTTACAGATAAAATAATTTTTAAGGAGCGCCGCCCTCAAATAAGCGGCGCCCTCAAATAAGCGGTGCCCTCAAATAAGCGGCGCATCCGAAACACTAAAAATTTAAAGAGCGCCGCGGCGCTTAAACG
This sequence comes from Paragorgia papillata, assembly GCA_035771165.1. Lineage (NCBI taxonomy): Eukaryota > Metazoa > Cnidaria > Anthozoa > Scleralcyonacea > Coralliidae > Paragorgia > Paragorgia papillata. The sequence continues at coordinate 2,839,268 of JAWNZC010000406.1, forward strand.
AGTAATTACCGTAGTTGAGTTTGCTATAAATTTGTTTTCTAAAATCCATTTTGATATCTTATATACGGCTCCACGATTTTTAAAAAAACTCGCTTTCGTCCATCTTTACTACTCTATGTTGTTCTCCTTTGCAACACCATGTGTAACTTAACTCTTTACTGTCCAAATCGATCGGTCTTTAGTATTTTATTCTGGTTAACGCCAGACGATTTTATTCACCTCTGGGGAAGCCCTCGGACATGAATGACTTATAGTATATAAGCAGTTCAGTCCCATAGTAGAAACAGGGGACAACACCAAACTGGAATAGTATTGAGAATGTATATGTGCAAACGATCCTGTAGGAATTCCTGTAAAGAATATATACAGTATTCTATTTCCTTTTGGAATATAAGTCAAAATCTAATATTAAGAATTCCTATATAGGAATTTCTTTTGATTCTTTTTTTCGAATAGGCAAGAATCTTGGTCAATAATATTAGTTAAGGTGTTATTCCGAGTGACGAACCATACCGGACAAGTAGCTAGAGAAAACTCTGCATGCTTGGCCCGGCTGGGATTCGAACCCGCGCGACCTTCGGTTTACTAGTCCGATGCTCAGCCAACTGAGCTACAGTCAAGTTGGAAGCTGGAGGTCGAATGATAGTACTTAGGCTATTTGATATTTCGAAACAGACTCGTTTCCTCAATATCCGGACAACAGTCTTCTCAATATGCAGACAACAGTCTTCATACATGACGATTTCGAATGATTATTGTGGAACAGTGAACTTGGGTGGAGAATAATATATATTATGGTGCGTTACTCCGAGTGACCATACCGGGCAAGTAGAGAAAACACAATCATTCGAAATCTCCGTCAATATTTTAAAATATATACCTATAGTAATTCCTTGCACACACAATCTTTAAAATCTTCTTTAACCGAACACAGAAACGACACCAAAGGAAACAACTCATTACTTATATACACTATACTGAAAGCGAAAACAAAAAAGAAAAGGTTTTTCTGTCTATAGGCACCTTAATGTTATAACAATTTTTAAGTCATTACAGACAAGAAAACTAGTTTCTTCATAATTAATTAAAGTTTGAAAGGAAGGGGAGTTATTTAATTTTTAGCATATAATTTATTATAAGTAACCGGCGATATATGTGTATATATATATATATATATATATATATATATATATATATATATATATATATATATACATATACATATATATACTTAATTGGTATCCATTTGTAATTCAAAGATTGGTTAGTGTGGGGATTCCATAATTCTGCATGCACAAGTTAACCTGTGTAAATAATAGTTAAAGTAAGCTATTTTTTGTTTTGAATGACATATTTAATTTATATCAGTTTGAACATCTGCAATGAATTTCGCACCTTTTGCTATATTTTTAGCTGTCACTAACGATATTATATGCATGCCTGAAGAAGTATTTAACTAGACTGCATAAAACGAAAGCAATGAACATCTTTTTTTCGGAATTATTTGAGCGAAACCGTTTTCGGACAAACGAAGCTGTGGACGCCTTATATATGTTATGCATGCGAACCTTTATACGAGGTTTCCTTTAGGTTAGTTTCCAATCTTTTATTTTGCTTTTCGGTTTCTTCTGCTCTGCTCTGCTCTGCTCTGCTCTGCTATGCTCTGCTCTGCTCTGCTCTGCTCTGCTCTGCTCTAACTCTGTCGATCATTTGCTCATTATAGAAGTAGGCACACAACAGAAATCGAACTGTGACAAATTCCAAAATTGGACGGATTGCTAAAACTTGCACTACCGTGGTCCATGTCTGATAATTGGTCACTAGAGACTTTAAACTTGATTTCGATAAACCGAGCGGCAACGCGGAAAGCGAAGATATAAGATTGTGGTTTAAAAAGACAAGATCACGTAGATTATGCTCGTAAAAAAACTCTTATGACATGAAAACGCAAAACGGAAGGTGCTTGATGATTGGTCGAAATTAAACGCAAAACAAAGCTCGAAATGTCATTTTTTGTTACTTTGATACTTACGAAAATTGAAGTATGCTTTGCGTCTCTGTTTCTATGCGAAAAACCTGACCGTTTTAATGTCGACCCTTATTTACAGATTATAATATTAACTCTTTCCTGTACGAATCGGTCTTTGGTATTTTATTCTGGCTAACGCCAGACCATTTTATTCACCTCTGGAGAAGCCCTCGGACAGGAATGAGTTGATCAGATGTGTTCTCAATTAATATGTATATATATATATATATATATATATATATATATATATATATATATATATACATATATATATATAGATAGATAGATAGATAGATAGATAGATAGATAGATAGATAGATAGATAGATAGATAGATAGATAGATAGATAGATAGATAGATAGATAGATAGATAGATAGATAGATAGATAGATAGATAGATAGATAGATAGATAGATAGATAGATAGATAGATAGATAGATAGATAGATAGATAGATAGATAGATAGATAGATAGATAGATAGATAGATAGATAGATAGATAGATAGATAGATAGATAGATAGATAGATAGATAGATAGATAGATAGATAGATAGATAGATAGATAGATAGATAGATAGATAGATAGATAGATAGATAGATAGATAGATAGATAGATAGATAGATAGATAGATAGATAGATAGATAGATAGATAGATAGATAGATAGATAGATAGATATTTATTACTTCGGTACCTCCAATTCTGAAGAGCGCGTAGCAGTTCGCACCTTACGCTAATCCTTAGAAAATATCTTACATGCATGCAAATATTAAAATACTAATGCAAGTGAGATATATAGGATTGAAAAACTGTTCTAAATCCCTTATACTGAACACCTCAAAAATAGTTTGAATCTTTTAAAGTTACAGCAGAAAATCACGGTTTTCTACGAGTAAGGTAGTAAACAAGGGAGAAACGAGATCCCGAACGAGAGTTTACTATAGCTTGTAAAACTGGGCGGGTTATCTAATTGTTGTAGTATTAATTTGCATGGCAACTAAATTATGTACAAATTACATGACTACAGGTTGATGTTTGACACTCCTTTAATGCTTCGTTTCATTTCTTAAAGTGTCTTGAAAGTTCGGCGATATAGATTTTTGTTTTTAAGTTATCAGGGTTTTTGTAATATGCAAATAAGGCATGTGATGACGTAAGATAACGAAAGCAGAATTGTGGAAGATTTTATATCGTGTATATCTTCAAACTTATACAGGGTGTCCCAAAAAAAATGCCCCCCATCCATTTATGAGGTGCACCTTCTTTCATTATGGTACGAGAAGTAAATTTTTATATCACGCCGAAAGCCCACCACTCCTTCTTTGTTGTCTGATATTTTCAGAGCTAAATAGTTAACTACTCGCTTCCTGGAGTCATTTAAAGAGGCAACATCAAAATTTGAACTTGTCCAAATGATGTATGCTACGTCAAGATTTGGAAATCTTCTCCTAATGGATTCCCTTGTCCTTCTTGTTTCATGATAGGAAAGTACCATGAATGCTCTTTCCTCGGGAGTGAATTGTTGTCCAACCATCTTAAGACGGATGAAGTAAAGTGCAATTCTGCATACATGGCAAACATATGCATGGAACTCTCATGAGCTTTGTTATTACCCCAAGGAACCCCACATGATTTGATGCCACATTGCTTCATTTGGAATCAAACTTTATTCCTCTGGTGTCAGTTTTCACATGCATATGTATTCAAACTTGTATTCCGCACTCAAAGAAAGCTGTGATCAAAAACGGGATGGGCGACATTCGTTTGGGACACCCTGTATTTTTCCAAATCTGTAGGTAGCATAGATAATTTGCATAATTTGGACAAGTTCAAATTTTGATGTTTTAGAAATTTATTATTAATAAATTTAGGTTAATGTTAGGGAGTAAGAGGTAATGTATCTCCTGCCTCGAAGCGATCATTAAGTGTAGTTCGTGTGACATGTGAACAAGGTCAGATGCAAAAGCCAGATAAATAAAGTGTGTAAAAACACGCAGCAAAAAAGGTAAAGCCCAACCCAAACCTTATCTAAAGATTCCCCCTTATCAAAACAAAATTCTTCCCTGAGGCAATGGTATAAATGAATGCGGCAAGGGTGACAGTGGTCATTCTGTCATAGACTCGCTGTCAGAGAGCTCACTCAAATCGTTCTGTAAAATAGCAGTTTAAGTTTTTCGGGGATTTTTATCCTAAGTTCAAAGACCGCCTCGTCCACGTCGTCAACCCTCACATAATTCATCATCTGACTGGTCCACCGGCTTAATGAAATTCAATCGCCTGTCCTTGACCAACTGCCACAACCATCATTGTCAAGCAAACCATTACAACTGAAGCTCTGGTAGCAAGGCCCACCATCAGCGTAAAGTATTTTTGAGTATGCTCCTTGCTTTCCCGTCCCTAGAATATATACTTGTGTCCCAACCTCGCTTGAGGTTTGGGATTTCCTTCCTACTAGATCTCGAGAATAACTTATTATTGCGGTCAAATGACTCGAGCCAGTTAATACTTGTCAACAGCCACTCCAGTCTCGGTCAGTCGACGATCAATATATGGATACAAAAGGAAAGAAAAGAATAGTATATATTTAAATAATGAGGCAACCACACAAATGTTCGCAACCTTCGATATCCTTCAATAGTTCTCAACTGTCTAACGCGTTAATTTCTGACACTAAACACTTCAACGCATGATCGTCCAAACAATCTGTTTCTAAAAATATTCAGGGCCCGGGTGTTCAAAGGCCGGTTAGTACTATTACTTTAACTCGTTACGCTGCGGCTACCATGATACCTTATACATACCCCGAAACCCGACGAAGGAATATCACTAAGACGATCGAAAGTCCTGCTAATGGAAATTATCGAAAAGCAGTCTGAAAGCGCAAGGACACATTCTTACGATCAACAAAAAATAAAATTATAGACCAGTCGCTTCAGTTAACGATAAGAAATATACAAAATGTGTATCCTGATGTCTGTTATTTGATATAGAATTCGGCATTCAAGGATTTCAAGACATGATACGGAGCGGCACAGTGCCGCTTCAAAATTTTAAAGAAATTTCCTGCGCGCGCCTTATAATATACTTTATACCTTGGCGATCGAAGACATGATCTAGAATATGTTTCGGCCCACGCATATTGGCGTCCCTATTTGATCACTGAGAGCGCAATATGTTAACAGACATGGCCAAAAGGAGACACGGTTCTAGCGCCGGCATATTGTGGCCTGTTATGAAAACCTATTTTCTTCCAAATTAATATTTTATTTTATTTTAGCCTACAGTCATTGCACCCTCTTATGATCTGTGATTGCACAACCCTTCCCTTTGTTTCTTTGCGTGTTTTTCTTTTGTTTTGCTTTGCTTTGCTTGTCCCGTTTTCTTGTTGTTATACCAATATTAGATGACAGTTTTTGGCAAACCACAGGCCACCAAAACCACCAAAAGCCAAGACGGAAGGCACGTTGCCACGGCGATATGACTCCTTATTGGTCTACATCCAGATTGGTTCAATTATCCAACTACCCGTACTTCAATTTGAAGTCAACACATGCGGAGATTAAGGCGAAGACTCCCCTCACGCACTCACGCAAGTTCCGAACATAACCGCAATTGACGCAAATTTATTTATTTTTTCTCAGTTCCGCAATAGCCTATTCTATTTTGCCCAACATCGTTGAATGTTCATCCCATTCCAACTTCGATCGTCACCCCTAGACAGCACTCAACAAACCATGTGAAAAATTACAAATCCAATAATAACAACCTAGAACCAATTTCCTACGTGATGCATACTATAACTATAGCTTGGCGTTGTTTCGCAAGATATTGACACTCGGCACAAAATTTGTAACATAGCTGCTTTGTGGAGAAGCTGCTGGTTTCGTCTTGGCTCCACTCAACTTTTTCCTGTCACTGGCGTTTCCCACGGGGTTTTTACCAGTGTTAGGTTTTTCTGGCCTCCCTGACATTCCAGCAAGTAAGCTTTGAGTGTCGGTATTTGCCTAACAACACACCCGTTTTTCCCAAGCCTCGGTTCACATTTCAGTAGTACAACTAGCGTCAACTGCGGTCATTATGTTAAACTGACTAAATTTGTAGCAATCATCGAACTATAAACAGTACTCCTATTATTACTAGTTTAAAATAATATACTTTTACTACTATACAAATCCAAAACCTTCAGTGAGGGAATTATCACTGCGTTCAATTCGTGGCAGGAAGTGCTGTCATCCTTATCACTTCACAGAAGTGCTGTGCCTCACACACTTCACCCACGTGAAGGATTTGGATGGGTGAGACATCGACCTTACGAGTGCTGAGCACCCCTCAGACTTAGTCAATGTCTCTAAAATGGGCGATCCCCATTTTAGGCCGCCGGACAGGACACCCTCCTCCCGGTTCAGTTACTTCCTCGCTATCTCCTTTTGCCACAATTCATTACAACCAATGCCTCTGTCTCAGTTTGTATCGTTAAAATACGACCGTGTTCATTAATGCCTCTTTAAATGACTCCAGGAAGCGAGTAGATAACTATTTAGCTCTGAAAATGTCAGACGACAAAGAAGGAGTGATGGGCTTTCGGCATGATATAAAAATTTACTTCTTGTACCCAAATTAAAGAAGATGCAGTACAAAAACGGATGGGGGGCGGGTTTTTTGGGACACCCTGTACATCGAAATTTCTCAAACCTTTGCACATATATACAGACCACCTAACTAAGAAAGATAATTTGAGTTATTTAGCCGCCATGGCAACCGATTTGTTTCCAGGCCTCTAAATTCAGGCTCAAAAAGTCTTTGTTTTCTGCCATAGCAGACTTTACTTTCCAAAATTATCAGCACTTGAGAGAAAACAAATAATTTTTTTTTTTAAATTAAGAGGTCCGGAAACTAATCGGTTACCATGACGACTATATAATTTGAACTATCTTTTGAATAATTTTGAAGATATATTCGAAAATAAATCGTCGACAATTCTGTTTTCCTTTTCTTACGTCACCACATGCCTATTTGCATATTACAAAAACCTCAATAACTTAAGGTTACGTAACACCTTGGAGTAGTACTTTGCGAAAAATGCAACTGCGCGTTGAGTTTAAAAGCAATAAAATTCAAATTTTTACAGTTTATTGCAAAATGATTTTAGAATTGGACAGTTGATTTACAATTTTGAAAGTATTTAAACTTTGTTTTGTTTTGACAAAATTCTGAAAACGCATTCGCTGTGCGCCGCGACTTTTGTTGAGCTACAGTTCCAATCAAATCATGTAAAAATAGTTTTAATTGAAACTCAACTAGCTGTTCTACAAAAGTGTGTGTGGTAGCTATGGTTTTTTTTTGTTATTTTTGAGATATAAGGCATTCTTTTGCAACCTCAGTTAAGTTGCGTGCATACCATGAATCGTAGTCGAAATAAAATCGTATAGCTACCGCACACACTTTTGAAGCTCGTATTGTCTCCGATACATTGTGAAAATGTGAAGAAAATTGGCCAAAACCCGTGTTCAACAAAAGTCTTTGAATACGGCTGTTTAGCTGAAATTTAAAGCTGAAGAAAAAAGCCTTGGGGCATTTAAATTTCGCGGGAAAACAGAGATGTTTGCAATTTTCATCACTAAATATCTTAATGAATTTTGCTTTAAACGAAATAAACTTTTCAAAACCTTTCAGCATTTGGCTTAAGGCAGCTAATTACGCAAAAAAATATTTCGTATTTTTAAATTTCTATGGTGTAACGTAACCTTAAGAACAAAAACCGGTATAGCCGAACTTTCAACAACGTCGTTCATAACTTCAGAAGTATAAAATGTTTGGGGTTAGGCGCACTTTAAAACGATAAAGTAACACCTTATACACTTTTCCATGCATATCTCACTTCGTTCTTGAGAAAATAAGATTTGCTTGATATGCAAACCCACTGCATACGTCACACTGGTAATTTTACAATAAACTTAAGGTGAGGTAATACGGGCAACATTTTTCTTCAATGTTGAAAAGATTTGTTGAAAAAAGTAGACTCCAGTTCTACTTGCTGCAACATGGTGATTCAACTTGCAACAAAATCATTGTTGCGTGACAATGTTTAAGGTGGGTAGTAATACGTGCAACAACGCTATTCAACTTGCAACGCAACAATGTTGCAGCAGTGTGATGCATGTATGTGAGTGGGTTATTTGCATTTCAAACCAATCTTATTAAAGGAAAAGGGTATTCAAGGAAATGTAAAGCTTGTCCAAGAAAAAACTTGTTCAAGGAAAAGCTTATTCAAGGAAAAGATTGTTCAAGGAAAAGCTTATTCAAGAAAAAACTTGTATAAGGAAAAACTTGTTCAAAAAAAACTTATTTAATGAAAAGCTTGTTCACGGAAAAGCTTATTGAAGGAAAAGCTTATTCAAGAAAAAACTTATTTAAGTAAATTAAAGTTTGTTCAAAGAAAAGATTGTTCAAGGAAAAGCTTGTTCAAAGAAAAGCTTGTTCAAAGAAATAGCTTATTCAAGGAAAAGCTTGTTCAAGAAAAAATTTGTTTAAGAAAATTAAAGCTTGTTCAAGAAAAAGCTTGCTCAAGACTGAAAGCTAGCTTGTTCAAGAAAAAGCTTGTTCAAGAAAAAGCTTATTCAAGGAAAATATTGTTCAAGGAAAACCTAATTGTTCAAGGAAAAGCTAGTTTAAAGCCTCTGTTAAACGATGCAACAATTTGCGAAACCTAAAGCTGTGTCTCAACGGCGTTGCGAGACAGCTACGTTTCACAAATCGTTGCGCGAAGTTTAAGTGCATCCTACTGTTTGGTGAAACCTGACTAGCAATGGAAAGCCACACAGGTTCATAAAACGAGGGGGTGTTACACGTTGCTATTAACGCGAGACCGGTTTCACGGAAAATTGGAAAAGCTTTTCAAGGGAAAGCTTGTTGAAAGAAAAGCTTTTTCAAAGAAAAGCTCAAGGAAAATAACTTGTTTAAGGAAAAACTTGTTCAAGAAAAAGCTTGGGATGGAAAAACTTGTCGATGAAAAGTCCGTCGTGTGTACGAGGCTTTATTTTCTGAAATAGACTAGAATGATACAACATGTTCAATGTTCAGGAATGTTTATTTCAGTTTTTTCTTCTACATTGTCTGCTATTTCCGTTATCTACCATCTAAACTAAAGCTTTTTTTTCATCAACAGTCTTCATCTTTTATCTGAAATAAAAACAAAAATCTCTTTTATAGACTTACTTTCTTTCTTAATCGTACACAATTTAAAAGTGGGAATATGAACTTAACTTGACGCTGAATAAACATTAGCATTTCAGGCCCGTCGCTATAAAGTGTTTTGGGTGAGTGCGAGCTACCACCGGAGTCTAGATCAGGGGTTCCATGCAGGGTATATATTTTCTCAGAAATTTAAAATTAAAAAAGGTTGTCTAAAGCTCCTGTTCAACATGGTGGGGCTTTTTCGTGCAGCTGGCAAACAAGTTACCATTTGGAAAGAAATCACTAGTTGTAGGTTACAAAAAAATGTGTGAGGCGTGCGCAAGTTTCAAAATATGTTCTAAGTTGCCGTAAAAAGTGGAAAAGACATGCTATACAGGGGGCTATCGTTGCGCGTCGAGTTGCACGAACCATTGCAAGTTCTACTGTTTGAAATGATTGCGCACGGCAACTTGTCTCGTAAGGATCTAAGTTAATATACACAGCATATATAGTACACAGTGTAATGGTTTTGTACATCTTGTCTCGCTTCCTGACTTACGTGTTATTTTGCCTTTGTTTTCAGATCGTTTCTTTTTGTAGGGGGAGGGTCGCAACTTTCAACACTGAGTAAACTGGAAAAACTGAAATCGCAAGATGCATGCGCGGAGGGACTCGTCGAACATGCACACAAAATCAACCGAATGAAAAGTTTTTCTCTGAATTTTTAAACCGTTTTCCAGAGTGATAATCTACTCAATTATCAAGTAAGATAGTCAGATTTGAATTGAAAATTACCAGAAGTAAATTGATTAAAGTGCCTATGAAACGAAAATTAAGTCTGTCTTATTTGAGAGAACACTTAAAATGATAGAGCAACATCTTTTGAAGTTTTTTATTTCCTTGCTTCGTTCTTGTACCCAGCGAGCAGAGCCTTCTTTTCCTTATTTCTTCCCTGAGAGAGGGGAAGAAAAGTAGGCTCTGCTGTATTCGTGTTTGGCTTCGTCCAAGATTTAGGACGAAGTAACCCGTTTAAGACCCGCTTAACCGGTTCTCGTTTTGTTTTCTGCTCTGATTGGGACTGGGTTCGAGATTGTAACCAAGCAACTGAGATGGATGCGCAATGGAAAGCAGTCACGAATACAGCAGAGCCTACTTTTCCTCCTCTCTTTCAGCGAAGAAATAAGGAAAAGAAGGCTCTGTTCGCAGGGTACGTTCTTGAGATATTTCAGTTTGTTTGACATGCAAATTAAACATTTGTTCATAATGAGTTATTGAAGAAATTAATATATCTTTCTATTATGAAACCAAAATAATTCGAGGGAAGCATGTGCGTGTGTTTCGCCCAGAACACTAAACATATAGATTTTCAAGTGATTATATTTTACAATAGCAAAGATATATAACGTTTTTCGATAACTCGTTATGCACGTGTGACGTCGCAAAATGTGACATTTACATCAAACAAACTGAAATATCTCAAGAAGCAAGGAAACGAAAAGCTGCAAAAGATGTTACTCAAACACTTAATTTTCGTTTCATAGGCACTTTAAAAGGGCATTAAATTCAAAATATCTTCTGTATATACATGAGCTATACATTGATAGTGTATATATAGTAACGTAATTATACCTGATCCGTTTCATCAATTCTTATGCATTAGATTTGATTAGGTTTGTTTTGCTCTGGGTTTTCGGTTGGTTCTGCTCCTCAAACTGGTCCTCCACTAAGGTAAGAAAACTTATACATGAATATAGATTTCAAATATTTACGTTGATGGTAAGATTTAACCACGTAAGATTTAACTTCGTTAATGGTAAGTTTTAACTTAAAACATTGGGAATTATTTGCCTTTCTTCGACGTTGGATATATTTTTAGATTAAAAATAAGAGACAGCTTATAATTTGGCTCAACTATTAATATTGTATATACATAATTTTTATTTATTTCCAAGCATTGATTGACGTAGTTTTTCTTGTTTCTAGGTGTACATATATAAACTGTAAACTGTTATAATTGCAAGTTCACTCAGTTCTCGCAGTGTCCGCGCTGTGTTTATCAGTACGAGTGTCTCTAATCAACAATTTCAACATATGTCAGTGTGTAGGCTGTGATGATACTAACAAAATTTGCAACGCAAAGATCAAATCAAACCCAAAACAAAGCCTCGGTGCTTAGCTGTGCTCAAACTGTACTGTATTAAAATAGACAGTAAATTAAAATTGACAGTAAACAATTGACTATTTAATAATAACAAGTAACTTGCTTAAAGTGCCTATGTCATCCTCAGGGACTTTACATATTTATACTAATTGAAACATTCTGAGAAGGTTTCTAATATATCTTCTCAGGCGAAAATTTCATCTTCATGGACTTTTTCGCTGTTAAAGTTGGCGATTTTGACGTTAGCCGCGGGAACAAAAAAACTGGGGTCTAGTAGCGGAAGTGACGTACAATGGGGAAGCGGGTTTCAGATCGAAACAGTGTTTATATAGCGAACACGAGGCAAGCTGAATAATCTCTGGGTTTTTTCGCCGTATTACTGTTTGGATTCGCTACTGATCGAGATAACAGCCAGAATGACTCGGATACAAACTTTATTCCGGGATACGTCCTGGAGGTCGAAGACGACGCAAACATGTCTACCACTGACACGATCACAAATGAGGATGAATGGTTTGTCCAACCGTATATCAAGACGAGCCAATTGCTGCTGCAGAGTAGATCGAGAGGTATAATGAGCAAAGAAGACTCGAAGAAGATAGAATACAAAGGTTACAAACTCGCTTAGATAGACGCGCTGTAAATTGTGTCATTTGTATATTGTCGATGGATTCACGGGTTCATACTCGCTATATTTTTCATGTGTAAATGTGTAAATTGCAGTACAAAACTGCTTGTGAATGCGAAAGAATGTCGATGTTGCATGGAGATCGAAGCTTGCGTTGAAGCGGTTAACAGTGAACAAAAGTAGCGTGCTGCGTAGGCAGTGTTGAAACAACAATCGAAATATAGTAAGGTTAGATATACTGCCGAAACAGAGAACGTAGTAGTCTAACGGAGAAACTTTCAGAGAGAAACGTGACGAAGGGCCTTCGCTCGAAACGTTAGACTCCGATGCGTTCTCTGTTTCGGCAGTATATCTAACCTTACTATATTTCGATTGTTGTTTCAATACTGCCTACGCAGCACGCTACTTTTGTTCACTGTTAACCGCTGCAAGCTTCGATCTCCATGCAACCAATGCAACATTGACAATTCTTTCGCATTCACAAGCAGTTTTGTACTGCAATTTCCACATTTACACATGTTGGGGAAAATATAGCGAGTATGAACCCGTGGATCCATCGACAATATACAAATGATGTAAATAAATACAATTCGACGCAAAACATAAACGATTTGATAGACATTAAAATATTACAGTAAATAATACACTTACCAACTGTCTACCTCAGCGCGTCTATCTAAGCGAGTTTGTAGCCTTTGTATTCTATCTTCTTCGAGTCTTCTTTGCTCATTATACCTCTCGATCGACTCTGCATCAGCAATTGGCTTGTCCTCATTTGTGATCGTGTCAGTGGTAGACATGTTTGCGTCGTCTTCGACCTCCAGGACGTATCCCGGAATAACGTTTGTATCCAAGTCATTCTGGCTGTTATCTGGATCAGTAGCGCTAGAGGACACTGTGAACTATATTTCGATGAACTTTCGAGCGAATCCAAACAGTAATACGGCGAAAAGACCCAGAGATTATTCAGCTTGCCTCGTGTTCGCTATATAAACACTGTTCGGTCTGAAACCCGCTTCCCCATTCTACGTCACTTCCGCTACTAGACCCCAGTTTTTTTGTTCCCGCGGCTAACGTCAAAATCGCCAACTTTAACAGCGAAAAAGTCCATGAAGATAACATTTTCGCCTGAGAAGATATATTACAAACCTTCTCAGAATGTTTCAATTAGTATAAATATGTAAAGTCCCTGAGGATGACATAGGCACTTTAATGTACAATACTGTATATAATTTACAAATAACTTCCAACTAGTTCAGCGGTTAAATGTGAAAATGAGAGTGAGCTGTGTGGCTTGAGCAATATGTCAGAATTTAAAGGCATGGTGTAAAATAGACTTGTGCGTTTGATATAGTTTAGTTGATCTGAAGAAGTAATTTCAGTCTGGGCTGGCATAAAGCTAGTCTAAAGTCTTACTGCAGTTAGTGGGCTGAAAATTTGAGCCAGCCTTGGAGCCATGGCGGTTTAAATAGACTGCAGTTTTCCCCATCAAATTTACAATTGCAGCATTACTTTAAAGTGATTGTTTGTAAATTGATGCTGAAATTTCAGTCTATCTAATTTGGTCATTATGTCCCCAAAAGCACTTGAAGTATTCAGTTTCTTGCAGATCTTTCCAAATGCATCTTACAATCACCATCATATGTTTACAATAATAAGTTGTATATCTTCAGTACATTAATGTGTTTGCAATATACAATTTACATTGTTCAGTCATGTTAGCCAAATACCAGTATCCGCATGTACGCGATTGCGTACCTATTTTTAAGACTTAGAGTAGCCTGAGAGCATGCGCTTACCATGGCAATCGCAAAGGTTCCACAGAGAAGTGCATTTTATTGGATACTATAAGCATACAAAGTTTAAGCACGTTCTATTTTTTCTAGAGATATTCCTTATTTTACGATTTTCATTTCGCACGTTTGGAGTAAATGACGTCATCAGTTATATAATTTGCATATTTCCAAAATGTGAATATCTCTTGAACGAGATGAGATATTGACAAACTGCAAACGCCGTTCATCCTCATTTAAAATTTACTTTATGATCAGATCAAAAAAAGCCACGATTTTTTCATTTTTCATTTTTTAAACGCCGTTCATCCACTTTAAGAACACCCTCCCCCTCCCTCGCCCAATGTGGGCTAAGTTGGAATAACTCATGTGATAATCCAAGATTTTGCGGTTATTTGGGATTTACGCATTACCGGCTTTTGCATACAGGGCTTTCTCTATCTCGTTATTTTGAAAACATGAAAAGAAGTTCCCGCAAGGGTACGAGGTGTTGCAAGCAAATACTGAAAAAGGTACGTGACCCAATTTTTTGCAAATTTTGACTTCACAAAGACACAAAGAATTAAAAGAGTTTACCTTATAACGATTGTAATTTTTAGTCAAAATCAAGAAGGTCAGAAAACTGTTTTAAAAACCGACATAGTTAAAAATAAACAATAGTTAACACGTGAAATGTGTTATATTAAACGACCTATAGCATGCATTTGGCTGCATGTATCTGGTCGTTCAGCAAGGACGTTCAACTTGTTCGTAAGCGTTAATTCATAACATTTTTACAATTTTTCAACATTTCAAAAACTTGATTTACCTTGTTTACAGAAAATTAACTTCGTACTAACCTTGGCACATTTCTTCTTAATATATTCACAAAAGTTACTCTTCTTCTTCTTCTTCTCGCACATTTTGAGGCGCTGAAGTGTATAAATCCAAACAAGGTTTTGCCTATTTAGTTCTTTGTATGGCTTGGTTAGAACTATAGGAAGTATAATACAATTATTATAGTTTAGTCGGTTTCCTTTGTTCTTCGTAGGGATGTATTATATATATACAAACGAGCACGTGTGATTTTGTTCACGGAATGTCGGAAAGTGCTCAATACCATTAAGGTAGAGCGAATATAGTATAGTTTAAGTAGGCTTACCTCAAAATGTTGAGTGTCGCAACTGTCAGTTTCACGCGAGGCGATCTTCAGGTGACTGAGTAGTTTCGATATATGTATGTATGCGGTATGTAATAGATACATCCTGTGAATTTGTAATGAGCAATCTCCTAACTATTAAATAAGTAAGTTAACTAAGCTAATCAGTAATTAGCTAAGTAACTAGATATGCCAGATATATGCATGGCATACGGCCTCCATCCTGGGTATATTATATAACTCTTACTTAGAACTGTAGTGCAACTTACCATGTTGCAGCGTTTGCTTTCCATCCTTTGCTTCCTGTCTATCTTTTCCATCGCCTTGCACTTTAAAATACAAACATACATTTTCATCATTAGTTGCATGTATTGTTTTACAACTGTACATGTTCTTGTTGGATCTTGATAAGGACGGCAGCTCACTCAGTCGCACTCGAAAATCGAAATGTTACCATGCAGTACACATTTCCTTAATTTAGTACCTGGCAATATACTAATGGTTATTATATACGTGCAGTGTTTATATGATAAACTTATACGATTTTGTCTTTATTCTTCTCATAGGAAACATGCAATATTGACAATACTATATATGGTATTCTAAAATTCATTAATAATCATGAGGAAAACACAAAGAAAAATCATGAGCGTATCGGATCTATATATATATGTGATATAGACTCGCTCTAAGTTTCTCGCTGGTTTTTAACGGCTGAGATAAGCTTAATTTTCAAAATTACTACGCCAATGAACGTATGAAGTGATTCTTTTTAGAAGTCATTTAAAAACCTTGCAGTACGGGCTTTATCGGCTCTAAAACACTCGGCTATCGCCTCGTGTTTTATATCCGATAAAGCCCTCCTGCGCGGTTTATAAATAGTACTTAATGATTGCAAAACGGTGTAGAAAGGTGAAAGAAATGAAAAGGAATATTAGATGCATGCATGTACAGTTCATGTGATTACCTTTCTAAGATCCGTTCGAGAGATGCCTTTGTGGTGTTCCTGAAACTTTGGACGAATATAGCCTTTAAAGTAACGGTGCTGTGGATGAAAATAATAATTGTAATATATATCTATTTTCAAAATTACTTATTTTGTAAATTACTAAATTTTCGTCAATTACTTCTAAAACGTAATTTGAAAATGGAAATAAGTGCCCAGCAAATAACTCTTAGACAAGACATAACTTCAAAGATAAAATTTTAATTTATTTAACGTTTCGTTGCTTAAAGCGGAACATCATCAGAGCAGTTTGAAATCTTAAGGATAGTTAAGTATTTATATATACATGGTTCAAATATTATATTACAAACGGTCAAAATAGTACAATAACAAATTGAAAAATTATGATTATAATAATTAGATTAGTCATAAGCTAGAACAAAGAAAGAAGTACTGAACTTATGTTTGCGTTAAGGACGGGGTTAAGTTTAGAAATTAGAAGACTTTCCCTCGGTAAGAGTTCAAATTTAGAAGTGGAAGAACCGTGAGAAAGAACACTTGACAAGGCTGACACAGAACGCTTCTTTCCAGTCAACGGCGAAACACCCAATATGTTCTGAGATACGTGTGTGAATGTGTCGGCGTGTTTGTCCGACATACAATGCACCACAGCATTGACACTTGTAAGAGTACACAACATGTGATCTCAGACCACCAAGGGAATTCGGTCCTTGAAAGGAAAGATGTTTGAGAGGCGAACAGAAGGACGAAATACAAAACGGAAGTCAAGTTGCGGATATGCAGAGGAGAGTAGTTTGCGGAGTTGGGTTCGTATCACTAGACCATGGGAACCAGTAAAAGGAAGAGAAAAATACAGAACTTGTTTAGAGTAAGAGTGAATACTATGGCTGGTAGAAAATATATTATCTAAAAAGGTACCAATACAGTTGTCCAAGAATGGGACTGGATAACCATTAAGAGTGAAAGTTTCTCTAGCTCAGCGTGGAAAGAAACATAAGAAGAACATATATTAAAATAACGAGAGACTAGCGAAAGAATAAGTCCTCTTTTATGAGAGATGGGAATAAAGCTGTCAAAGTTGGTGAATAATCCTGTACGTTTATGATGGACACACGTTAAGAAAGCACCATTAGGACGGGTTATGTTAATATCTAAAAAAGGAAGAGATAAGTCATTTTCTAGCTCCTGAGTAAATTGAATGTTAGGATGTCTGGAATTAAGATAAGAAAGAAATGCGAGAACATGTTCCTGTAAGCGGAAAATTAGAAAACAGTCATCAACATAGCGACGATAAAAGATAGGTTTTTTATTTATTTTGACCGTTTGTAATATAATATTTGAACCATGTATATATAAATACTTAATTATCCTTAAGATTTCAAACTGCTCTGATGATGTTGCGCTTTAAGCAACGAAACAGCTAATTAAAATTTTATCTTTGAAGTTATGTCTTGTCGAAGAGTTATTTGCTGGGCACTTATTTTCATTTTCAAATTACTTCTAAAACGATCTATTTGATAAGTTCATTGGCGTAGTAATTTTTCTAAAAAAAAACGTTGTCTAAGTCGAGAAAAGTCAGTCTGTCTGTCTAGTTAGTTGAGGGGCTGCTTATACATGAACTAATTTTGCATAGGAAAATGTATTTAGTTTAGACAGAAACGAATCTTAAATCTCAAATCTCCTCTTGCGCGGTCTAGGAAAGCATTTCGTGGCACGAGCTGTGCGGGATAAACCAAGGTGCATATAAAATAGTTTTTTACTTTACCATTTTGGAGTGTCCCCTTTTGCCATATAATGCAGAAGCATCTTCTTCATCCTTGTCCTCATCATTCATCTCTTCATCCTGACAAAGTAACACATGCAAAGTCTAAGTGAAGTAATGTGATTCACGCCACAAATATATGGTATCGAATAAAAAATGTAGTTTATGAAGGCGCTTTACCTCAAAATCCTCGAAAGCTTCATCGGACACGTCTTCCAATTCATTGCCGTAGGATTCGCTTGCCTTGGCGAAGGCCAGAAGCCCCGCGAACAAAATCAGCACTACCAAAGTCTTCATATTACACGTGGTCTCAGTTTTAGTAACAAGACAACTTGTTAAAATATCATATCTCAGCTCCTTTATATAGTTTAGGGGATGCTAATTAGAGAGGACGTTAAAATTACAACTGCAAACTAATAAGGCAGCTGAATATTGCGCTCTTTTTTATTGCACAGGACGCAATTATTTTGCCTGGAATTCGGCTTGACCTGCATGCCGCATATATATATATATATATATATATATATATATATATATATATATATATACATTTTCATAACGGCCACCAGTTTAAATTATTATTCTTTTATGTGCATCTTAATGAGCCTTTCTGGCCTCGTTATGAAGGAAAGATTCTTTTGAATTGCAGCCTATTGCCTGGTGTTTTATATCCGATAAAGCCCTCCTGCGCGGTTTTTAAATATTACATATATATATACAAACGAGCACCTGTGATTTTGTTCACGGAATGTCGGAAAGTGCTCAATACTATAAAGGTAGAGTGAATATAGTATAGCTTAAGTGGGCTTACCTCAAAATGTTGTAATATATATATGTTCTAGCGTATGTACCAATATAGTTGTTAAACTCATCATAGGACTATATTCATGAACGTTCTACACTTTTTAGACTTCCTTATACTTATGAGTTATGGTATTTTGCATTAACAGAACCAGTTATAGAATTGTTCTAAAAAAAATAAATTTCGACGAGCTAACCTGTACAAGCATTAGTTAAATATTTTTGTGTTGCATAAGATATCACGATATAGACCATTTATAATTGTTTGAGCAGCTTTTCCGCGAGAAATAATGCACTTTTTATTAAATTTTTTAGCAAACATTGTCATCGTCAGTAGTCTTTGCCGGATTTGAACCCCACATTTTCATGAGTTCGACGTTACACGATATAGATATAAACGCCCTATCTATAGCTATGTTTACACATTCAAAACATCACTTTTCAATAAAGTAGAAGACATGTCAATGACACTTGGCTCAATTTAGAATGTTCTATCCTGCACAGTAATATGATACTACTTTCATGATTCACCAGTAGTTGGTTGTTGAAGCGTCACTAATAAACCATCTTCGTAGTTAGAGCGTCACATTTGAACCCTTGCCACAATAATAATTCTTTTCTTACGATTCTTGAATTTCTTTTTGAATAAAGTATACCGTATTTACTCGTTTAAAATACTAAAGACTGATTCGGACAGGAAAGAGTTAAGTTACACATGGTGTTGCAAAGGATAACAACATAGAGTAGTAAAGACGAACGAAAGCGAGTTTTTTTTTTAAATCGTGGAGCCGTATATAAGATATCAAAATGGATTTTTCTTTAAATTTTTAGTGTTTCGGATGCGCCGCTTATTTGAGGGCGGCGCTCTTTAAAAATTATTTTATTTGTAAACGATAACAAGAAATGTTAACAACAAAATAAACATGTTTCAAGAGAGAGTTAAATGGGAGAGCATTGAATTATACTCACTTTGAACTTAAAAACACTGTAATACAGGAGAATAAATTTCCGAGGCTGATTTAAGATTGAGATGTACTGTAGTTGTTTTTTAGTTTGGCTTCTCGAACAATTCTGTCTGACGGTGCTTCGATTAAGCGCCGCATTGTTGTGAATAAGTGCAGCGCTTATTCGAGGGCGGCGCTCTTTCATATTTTTACTCTCGTATGCGGCGCTTAATCGGGGGCGGCGCTTAAACGAGTAAATACGGTATACTTTATTCAAAAAAGAAATTCAAGAATCGTAAAAAAAGAATTATTATTGTGGCAAGGGTTCAAATGTGACGCTCTATCTACGAAGATGGTTTATTAGTGACGCTTCAACAACCAACTGGTGAATCATGAAAGTAGTATCATATTACTGTGCAGGATAGAACATTCTAAATTGAGCCAAGTTTCATTGACATGTTTTCTACTTTATTGAAAAGTGATGTTTTGAATGTGTGAATATAGCTATAGATAGGGTGTTTATATCTATATCTTGTAACGTCGAACTCATGAAAATGTGGGGTTCAAATCCGGCAAAGATTACTGACGATGACAATGTTTGCTAAAAATTTAATAAAAAGTGCATTATTTCTAATTTTTTTTAGAACAATTCTATAACTGGTTCAGTTAATTCATAATACCATGACTCATAAGTATAAGGAAGTCTAAAAAGTGTCAAACGTTCATGAATAGTCCTATGATGAGTTTAACAACTAAATCGGTACATACGCTAGAATATATATATATATATATATATATATATATATATCATACAACATTTTGAGGTAAGCCCATGCACTTAAACTTTACTATATTCGCTCTACGCTTATGGTATTGAGCACTTTCCGACATTCCGTGAACAAAATCACACGTGCTCGTTTGTATATATATATATATATATGTAATATTTAAAAACCGCGGAGGAGGGCTTTATCATATATATATATATATATATATATCACCGGTTACTTATAATAAATTATATGCTAAAAATTAAATAACCCCCCTTCCTTTTCAACTTTAATTATGAAGAAACTAGTTTTCTTGTCTATAATGTCTTAAAAATTGTTATAACATTAAGGTGCCTATAAACAGCAAAACCTTTTCTTTTTTGTTTTCGCTTTCAGTATAGTGTATATAAGTAACGAGTTGTTTCCTTTGGTGGCGTTTCTGTGTTCGGTTAAAAAAGATTTTAAAGATTGTGTGTGCAATGAAATACTATAGGTATATATTTTAAAATATTGACGGAGATTTCGAATGATTGTGTTTTCTCTACTTGCCCGGTATGGCCACTTGGAGTAACGCACCATAATATATATTATTTACCAGCCGAGTTCACTGTGCCACAATAATCATTGGAAATCGTCATGCATTTAAGACTGTTGTCTGGATATTGAGAAGACTGTTGTCTGGATATTGAGGAAACTATAGTCTGTTTCGAAATATCAAATAGCCTAAGTACCATCATTCGACCTCCAGCTTCCAACTTGACGGTAGCTCAGTTGGCAGAGAATGGGACTAGTAAACCGAAGAACTGTTTCTACAATGGGACTGAACTGCTTATATACTATAAGTCATTCATGTCGGAGGGCTTCCCCAGAGGTTAAATAACTACTAAAGAGCCGGGGCGCTTAAACAAGTAAATGAGTTTGCTAAATTTGTTTTCTAAAATCCATTTTGATATCTT
Source organism: Paragorgia papillata (assembly GCA_035771165.1). NCBI lineage: Eukaryota > Metazoa > Cnidaria > Anthozoa > Scleralcyonacea > Coralliidae > Paragorgia > Paragorgia papillata. The sequence goes on from JAWNZC010000406.1 coordinate 2,860,389, forward strand.
ATTTACGGCTCCACGATTTTAAAAAAAACTCGCTTTCGTTCGTCTTTACTACTCTATGTTGACTAGTTATCCTTTGCAACACCATGTGTAACTTAACTCTTTCCTGTCCGAATCGGTCTTTAGTATTTTATTCTGGTTAACGCCAGAGTATTTTATTCTGGTTAACGCCAGACGATTTTATTCACCTCTGGGGAAGCCCTCGGACAGGAATGACAAATAGTATATAAGCAGTTCAGTCCCATAGTAGAAACAGGGGACAACACCAAACTGGAATAGTACTGAGAATGTATATCTGCAAACGATCCTATAGGAATTCCTGTATAGAATACAGTATTCTATTTCGTTTTGGAATATAAGTCAAAATCTAATATTAAGAATTCCTATATAGGAATTTCTTTTGATTCTTTTTTTCGAATAGGGAAAAATCTCGGTCAATAATATTAAGGTGTTATTCCGAGTGACGAACCATACCGGACAAGTAGAGAAAACTCTGCTGGCCCGGCTGGGATTCGAACCCGCGCGACCTTCGGTTTACTAGTCCGATGCTCCAACTGAGCTACAGTCAAGTTGGAAGCTGGAGGTCGAATGATAGTACTTAGGCTATTTGATATTTCGAAACAGGCTATAGTTTCCTCAATATCCAGACAACAGTCTTCTCAATATCCAGACAACAGTCTTCATGCATGACGATTTCGAATGATTATTGTGGGACAGTGAACTTGGGTGGCGAATAATATATATTATGGTGCGTTACTCCGAGTGACCATACCGGGCAAGTAGAGAAAACACAATCATTCGAAATCTCTGTCAATATTTTAAAATATATACTTATAGTAATTCCTTGCACACACAATCTTTAAAATCTTCTTTAAGGCCCGGTTCAAACGTCGAACTTCACATGAACCGATCCTAATTCCAACAATTAAGTTCATGTAAAGATCGACGTCTGAATCAGTCTGTTTCGACTGTTTTGATTAACACCGATCCAAGGATAAAGTTCGACATCGCTTGTCGGGAATTTCGACTTTGGATCGAGTTCGATTCAAACGTCGAACTTCACATGAACTAAACGTACTGCATTTTATCCCTCAAGTCCCTCGCGTGTCCCCGTTATGCAGCGGCGTAGCTAGGAATTTCCTCAGGGGGGGCGAGCATTGAAAATTTCCGACAAAAGGGCGTGGTCAAATGGGCGTGGCTATAATAGTACCGCATAATTAAAGACTGGCTTATATTCGATATCTAAATCGAGTGTCGACGGATAGAAAGTAGCCTGCGTAGCAAAGGAATAGGCAGAATTTCAAACTTTTAGTACATCTCCCAGTACAAAATAATCTATTTTTTAATAACATATGAATCGGGTTGGACAAAAATATTTACAAATCGTGCACACAAACATCGTTAAATTAAATCGTCATTGAAAAATCCTTCTTGTTTTTTCACTTAGAAATGGTTTTTGAAGTTCTCTAATGGAAATATCGGAAACACTTTCGCGATTAATAGAAATGCACGCCAGATTAGAGAGGCGATTTTCAGTCATTGTGCTGCGCAAATAAGTCTTTACCCGCTTCAAACAGCTGAATGCTCTCTCGTCATGTGCTGATGAAACGGGTAATGTAAGCGCAAGTTTCAGCAACGTCACAATATTTTCAAATTGAGCTGAGAGGTTGTGTTTTTCCAAGAAAACCAAAAGGTCCTCTGCATCCCGCGGGACAGCTTCGCCATCTATAAAGTCCCAAGCATTCAGTAAAGCGTGTATGTTTTTGTATTCCATCAATACTGTCGCCTCGGTGGAAAGGTCTTTCGAATAGAAGTTCAATTGCCAAAAGCCAATTGGTCAACGTGTGCGATATCAGGCGTAGTATCAAGATTTACACAAAAATACTTAGCGATAAGTATTTCTGAAATAATCTTTTCTCTAATAACTCTGGCTATGGAATCGATTATCTCATTCTGAATCTGCGGGGAAGTGTACTTGCTTCTAGATTTCTTGCTGGCCAGATGGGATGCCATAACGGGGTCATGCCTTGCAATCAGTTTAAGCAGTTCCAGGTAATTACCACTATTCCCAAACGTTGTCATCAAATTTTCGTGACTTTCGAAACGATGGCCTCGAAAAGAAATCCCTTGCAGGGCCAAAAAGAGTGTTGCAGAAAAAATGCGATCAAGAATTTGCAGTGTTTTCTCTCTCTCTCTGTCAAGTTGCTCTTGGAGATGTGCATCAATCGTCTTCCCTGTAGATAATCGGTATTCGAATGATTTCCAGTGAGCAAGACTGGTGCAATGGCTTACAGAATTTTCATGGCCGCTAATTTTCTCCAAACCCTTTTTAAAGTTGCTAACTCCGACTTTACTCCAGTTGTTCTCATAGCCTTGACATGATATACAGGGGAAAAGCCAGCAACAGAAACAAAACATGACATTCTCCTTCATTGAATAAACCAACCAGTCGCGAGGAACATTATTCTTTTGATACCATGACTGGTGGAAGCTCCGATCATTAGTATATTTTGGAAATACTACATCCGCACTTTCCACAGGCTTGCAAGGACCATATACCTTACAATTTCTGCGCGTAGAGCGGCGTTTATTTTAATGTCCCGAAAGTTGGCTGGATCTGTTGGGTATTTACCAAGTGACGTGAGCCAAACATTTATTTCGTTTTCAGTAGATTGCTGTTCAGCACATTCACCGCTTTGTTCCTCCATCATGGCTTCGCCTGTAATGGTGGTACATTCAGATGTATTCGGTTCGGCCCGTTCGGGTACTGCTTTCAGTGGCTCTGGCTCTGGAGATGTTGTCATCACTGTGGGTTGGTCTTCAGGTTTGCTTGATGAGGACATTGTCGAGGTGGATGGGTCGGCAGAGTCGCGCGAGACATCTGTTGGAGGCACACTAGACTTTGTTTTCCGTGTGAACGTAAATGGATTATCGGGAGCGCCGGCCAGCTTGTACGGAATATGGCGATGGGCAGCTATCATTTCACTGTGGTACTTTTCATTGTGTTTTTTTCCGTGTTTCCATAGAGTTATAGAAACACGAGTGGAAGTTTGGGAGAACGAGAAATTGTAGTGGGAACACGAGCCCGCAGGGCGAGTGTTTCCACGCTATTTCGAGTTCTCCCAAACTTCCACAAGTGTTTCTATAACTCTATGGGAACACGGAAAAAATGTTTTCTATTTCCTTTATAAAATAACCTGTCGAAAATAGGTATAGAACGTAAAAATAATCACTGCATCAAAGCGTAAATTCTCCTTACTCTTCATAATGGCGTATGATGGCGTATAATGGCGTATCCTACACTGAATGATGGCGTATTGAATGGCGTGGACCTTGCCGTGTTTCCATAAAGTTATAGAAACACGGCTTTCAACCAATCGCCAGGCTTGTTTTCAAAATGTTATTTTATAATGTTGTGTTGTAAGAATTGAAGTACGTAAGAACATAAGAGGCAGTAGTCAGTAGTAGAGGCAGGCTTTAAATAAGTTCATACAACATACAACGCGGACTTTGCGGATCGAAATTGAATACTGCTTTAAGCGCCCTGAGGCCCAGTTTACGCAATTGAATACGTAACATGTATTTTAAAAAAGTATTATTTATATATGTCACTTACTTGTTTATATCGATGAGAAATTTGAAAATGAGAACAGAATTCGAGTCTTTGAGTAATTGAGCTATTGCACTGCCACTGAATACTGATTGAAACAATGAATGAAATACGAGCCGCAAGGCGCAGCTCAAGACTCATTGTCAGTGAGACTTGAGCTGCGATTGCGACTCGTATTTCATCGGAACAATTGTCTGCTGTCAACAGTCAACCTAAACCTGTGAAAATGATCTGTTCGGCGTGTTCGCATTTTGCAATAGCATGTAACCGGACGTCGTGACCCGGCACTTTGTCAGCAGTTTATAATAACTTAATAAGTATAAAGTGCTTGTTGACACTTCTCGTGCGTTTCCCTTGACTTTTCGCAACAAATACTATTTAGTTTATTGAAAAAAACGAAAGTAAAAAGTTATTATTTGTAAAATACAATAACACGATTGTGCCAGTCGTTCTTCGACCATCCGATTTTCCGACAAGCATCAAAATTTTCCGACAAACAACACTCAGAAGTTCTGTGGGGGGGCGGTTGCCCCCCCTGCCCCCCCTCTAGCTACGCCACTGCCGTTATCCCTTTTCATAATTATTATAATATATTTCCTTCCCATAATACCTGAAGAGAACAATATAGCAAGCTATTATACAAGTATAATCGGCCAAGCTGTTATATACAAGTATAATGTTACCTAATCCGCCGCTTTAAAAAACTCAAGTTTGACTTGTTATATTATGAAGGGCTTTGATAGTCTAGTGGATAGCACAGTCCGTAAAGTGTTGAAGTGGGTGAGATCGATGTCGCCGCCTCCCCAGTTTTTCGTTTTGTCCTATGCTCGTTCATGTGTTTTTATTTAGTCCGTTTTGGTTTTCTTCCGGCTTTTTTCTTGTTATTTAGTAATTTTGTAAGGTCCTGAGCTTACCAAGGCAATGTTTTCGTGTAATTCTTGCCATTTCTAGGCTTTTCTGTTGCGTAAAACTGCCGCTCCTCTGCGCTAAAATATATATTGCACATTTTGTAGGGCGTTGAAGCCTGGGCGCAAGTTGAGGGACCCATAGGGATAATTTTGAAACTACCGTATACTACCGTATACTATCGGCTGGTAGCCGAGCAATCGGCGAGATTTTGACGGCTGGTAGCCGAGGAAAAGTGTGCGAATCGGGTCAAGAGCTTTACGCTTTCGGTCCGCCATTATTAAGGACTACCGCTGATCATTACGTTTATCTTTTCAGAAACCACTTAATTAAGTTCGACGCTTGAACAAGTTAGACTTAGGTCGACCTAAATAGTAAATAAGATCGGTTCATATGAAGTTCGACGTTTGAACCGGGCCTAACCGAACACAGAAACGACACCAAAGGAAACAACTCGTTACTTATATACACTATACTGAAAGCGAAAACAAAAAAGAAAAGGTTTTGCTGTCTATAGGTACCTTAATGTTATAACAATTTTTAAGTCATTACAGACAAGAAAACTAGTTTCTTCATAATTAATTAAAGTTTAAAAGGAAGGGGGGTTATTTAATTTTTAGCATATAATTTATTATAAGTAACCGGCGATATATGTATATATGTATGTATATATATATACTTAATTGGTATGCATTTGTAATTCAAAAATTGGTTACTGTGGGGATTCCATAATTCTGCATGCACAAGTTAACCTGTGTGAATAATAGTTAAAGTAAGCTATTTTTTGTTTTGAATGACATATTTAATTTATATCAGTTTGAACATCTGCAATGAATTCCACACCTTTTACTATATTTTTAGCTGTCACTAACGATATTATATGCATGCCTGAAGAAGTATTTAACTAGACTGCATAAAACGAAAGCAATGAACATCTTTTTTTCAGAATTATTTGAACGAAACCGTTTTCGGACAAACGAAGCTGTGTACGCCTTATATATGTTATGCATGCGAACCTTTATATGAGGTTTCCTTTAGGTTTCCAGTATTTTATTTTGCTTTTCGGTTTCTTCTGCTCTGCTCTGCTCTGCTCTGCTCTGCTCTAACTCTGTCGATCATTTGCTCATTATAGAAGTAGGCACACAACAGTAATCGAACTGTGACAAATTCCAAAATTGCACGGATTGCTAAAACTTGCGCTACCGTAGTCCATGTCTGATAATTGGTCACTAGAGACTTTAAACTTGACTTCGATAAACCGAGCGGCAACGCGGAAAGCGAAGATATAAGATTGTGGTTTAAAAAGACAAGATCACGTAGATTATGCTCGTAAAAAAACTCTTACGACATGGAAACGTAAAACGGAAGGTGCATGATGATTGGTCGAAAAACGCAAAACAAAGCTCGAAATGTCAGTTTTTGTTACTTTGATACTTACGAAAATTGAAGTATGCTTTGCGTCTCTGTTTTTATGCGAAAAACCTGACCGTTTTAATGTCTAAGGCCAGACGATTTTATTCACCTCTACGGAAGCCCTCGGACAGGAATGAGTTGAGAAGTGTTCTCAATTAATATATATATATATATATATATATATATTATTGCACCGACCAGTATCGAGGAGCTGTCAGACATGATTAGACCTACAGCATCCAAATCTTGTTCTCTCGATCCTCTGCCATCTCAACTTGTTGTGAATAATCTCGATGTTCTTATGCCAATCATCTGTAGAATCGTCAATTTATCACTAGAGAATAGCCAAGTACCATTTGCTCTCAAAGTGGCTGTGCTGCAACCGCTGTTAAAGAAACCTTCGTTAGATCATGAAATCTTTAAGAACTTTAGACCCGTGTCTAATTTGAAAATGACTTCTAAAACAACTGAAAAGGTTGTTGCAGTTCGCTTAAACCATTATCTTGAAGAAAATAACCTATGTGAGCCCCTCCAGTCCGCATATAAGAATTAGGGACCTTACGATGCTAGGACGACGACGGCAAGCAACATAAATTTTATGATTAAAGAAAGTCACGGATAACTGACTATTATATTTGATATTTGAAGCTAGTTTAATGACTTTCAAAACGCCGCAGTACTGCTTAAAGATTGTATAGCGTCTGTATTGAAGTCAATCTTAAGCAACGGTTCTCATCTTTTGGTGAGTTGACGTCGTCCTGAAGACGTGAAAATGCTCTAAGTGGCGTTGTAAAAAGAATGAGGACGCTGTTGAGATTACTCTAGGGACTAAAAATTAATCATTATCTTTGTTCCACAACTAAAATTCTTTTGTTTAGATGACGTCGTCGTTGAAGTTGCCGTCATACTTCGTAAGGTCCCTAATACCACAGCTGCGAAACTGCATTACTCCGAGTGCAAAATGACATTCTTTGTGCCCTTGATGACAATAAATGTGTTGTACTTTTAATGCTTGACCTCTCAGCTGCTTTTGACACTGTCGATCATGACATTTTACTTTATCGAATGCAGAGCAAATTTGGAATCACCGGCAAAGCCTTGGATTGGTTTAGATCATACTTAACTGACCGTACCCAGTTTGTGAATATCAAAGGTGTGAAGTCTGATATTCACAATGTTACATGTGGTGTTCCCCAAGGGTCTGTTTTGGGTCCAATCTTATACCTATTGTACACCTCTCCTTTGGGTGATATTCTCAGAAACCATAACATGTCGTTCCATCTCTATGCCGATGATAGTCAACTGTATACTACATTCAGTCCCAACAGTGACATAGAACAAGACAGTGCAACCAGCCGCATCGAAGCCTGTATAGTTGACATTGAGAGCTGGATGAACCAGAACAAGCTGAAACTCAATGGTGACAAAACTGAACTTATTATTTTCTATCCTAAACATCGCCAGCCTCCCAAGAATTCTATAGTATCTGTTGGATCTGATCAAATTGAGCCTGCTGCTTCTATAAGAAATTTTGGTGTCATTTTCGATACTACCATGTCTGTGGTTCCACATGTCAATTCCGTATGCAAATCTGCATTTTACCATCTACGCAATATTGCAAGAATAAGGAAATTTCTGACCTCTAAATCAGCCGAAACACTTGTTCATGCTTTTGTCAGCTCCAAAATTGATTACTGTAACTCTCTACTATATGGCATCCCTAAATATATCCTGCAAAAGCTCCAATATGTTCAGAATGCTGCCGCTCGTTTGATAACGCTGACACGCAAGCATGATCACATTACACCACACCTCGTGCATCTACATTGGCTACCTGTTGAATATCGTGTCCATTTCAAGATTCTTCTTCTAACTTACAAAGTTCTGAATGGCCAGGCACCAATATACCTCCTTGATCTACTGCAGCACTACACACCCAAGAGAAACCTCCGCTCATCTTCTGCTTGCCTCCTTCAACGAAAACGATTCCGTCTGTCCACCTATGGTTCACGTGCATTCTCCGTCACAGCACCTCTACTATGGAACAAACTGCCCCTTTCGATCAAGAAATCTTCAAATTTAACTCAATTTAAAACTTCTGTCAAAACCTATCTATTTAAGCTTGCTTTTTTTTAATACTTTGTTTTATTATTGAATATGACTTTTTTTAGATATAGATTATTATGTATTTATTATGTAAAGCGCTTAGCACCAATAGGAATAAGCGCTATATAAATGTATTATTATTATTATTATTATTATTATTATATATACATATCCTCGTTATGGTACCCAAAATTCGAATGTTTCATTGATATGGGAATTAAAAGTATTGCGTATTATGGTGCATGCGTGTTATGATCTATACAGTGTGTATCAAAAAAAAGCGGAGCCCTTGTTAAGAAAGTATTCTGTTGAGTTTAAAACACTAACGAGGATTTGAAATAGCTTTTCACACATCATTAGATTTTTATTGCCATGAGGGCAATCACAACAAACTGGTCGTCAAGCGCTTGCAGAGGCAGGGGAAAATTTACATTAAAACAGCCAGGATTTTTGGTTCGCAAGACGTTGGATTTATTGGATAACATACATTAGTACTTCAAACTACTACAATAGGTTGTTTTAAAAGAATTCTAATTCATTTTCTCAGGGTTCCGTTTTTTTTGATACACAGTATAAAAAAACGGAACCCTTAGAAAATGAATTAGTATTCTGTTCAAACAACCTATTGTAGTAGTTTGAAAGCCCTAAACACGTCTGAACCACGGATGCGTAAAAACACCAAAGAGCCAAAGAGCCAATCAAAAATAATAAAAACTGAAAAGAGCCATATGCAATCACGCGTTCTACACCGAATTTTGATGAATGGTATTCTACACAAAATAAACAAAGATGGGCGCCAACATTCTGAGTAGTGGAGGACAATTCGTTCAAACTTGAAGCCAAATATTCTTTAGAATATTATTTTCAATTAAAGTACCAAGCAACAGGAGGACTTGAAGATTCTTAGTGCATGCTCTGAGTAGACTTTTTCAAGTAATAATTATACGTGGACGGGTCAATAGCTCCTGCGTGTAATGCCGTAGGCACAGTCATAGTTTTTTATGTATATTATAAATAAGTAGTAGCAGGGTTTTTCGTGCAATTTGGGGGGGGGGGGGATGCCCTCGTGGTTTTACAAAAAACTCAAATAGCATTGGGATTACTGCCATTTTGATCGTCTTTGAAAAACATACTGTTTTGTGACATTTTTTCCCTTCCAATTACACTCGTAACAATGGTATTACCTATACTAATTCTACTAGTAGACTAATTTGGGATTTATTTGCAGTTTCATGCGGGATATAGTAAAATTTTCAACCTTTCTAATCCAAATCTAGATATGAAGTGAAAACGTTTTCTTTTGCTTGTCGAACGTTTCATCTCAGACTTCTATTAAAGCCGTTGGTCTTTTATCAACATTTTCCTGCCCATGAATTCTCAATGTGCTTCAGCCTGAGTAAAATGAATAGATTGTTTGCAATCACGTGACATCGGACGCCTTCTTGGTTGGTTTCCAGTTAACCCTTCACTGGCCACAATTGCCTTTTGGCAACTTGTTAATTTTACTCGGGCTAACCAGACAATTTTACTCGTTAAGTGGAGAGCTCCCGGAAACCTGGCCAATAAAGGGTTAAAATCTTTCTCCTTTAACCCTTTACTAGCCACAGTTGCCTTTTGATAACTTATTAATTTTACTCTGGTTAACGCCAGACGATTTTACTCGTGAAGGGGAGCGTTCCCGGAAACGTAGCCAATAAAGGGTTAGCTTGCTAAACTCGTATCAAAACAAACATGGTGGTCAGCAGCTTGTCAACAGTGTTTGCCAACTGAAAAATCAACCAAAATGGCGAACGTGACGTCATGTACAAACATTCCATACATAAAACTTTAAAATTGTATGTCGCTGAGAAAGAATATTTCTGGGCGGCATCTGACTCTCAAATCTTATGCAGTATTTTACTCTGGCTAACACCAGATGTGTTTTACTTGTCACAAGGAAAACCTACAGACGGCAAAGTGTTAATCGATTAACTTGATGTTTTGAGAAACCAGTTTTATGCACTCATAAAGATCGTATGTAAAGTATATTTACCATGGTACCATCCTCAATGCTATCAAGACAAACACAGTAACTTTTCAAACTAGCTATTATTGTCGAGTCACCAGAGTCTGGAACATTTTGCCACCCAAATTGAGAGTCCTCACTAGGTCTTAATTTACTTACTTTTAGACACGACTTGTTCAATTATTATCTTGACCTATTAAAATCTACCTATAACACTGACAATCCTAGAACATACATACATATATACATACATAAAACTTTATTTCAACTCGGATTTTTGAATTAGCATATTTGCTAGTATCTCCGAAAAAAATAGACAAAATGATTATTACATAAATTATATAATATCAAAAAGAGGAAAAAAAAGATAAACCTAACAAAATGGAAAAACGAAAAGTTGATTTGGTACGTATTTTCCAAAAGGAAAAAAACCCCAACAACAACATATAAATACCAAGTATAATAAATTTACTGTCAATGACATCCTCCAACATCAACTGGGACTAGTTGCTAAAAGGTCTCATCGACAATGAAATTCCGAATTGAATTTTTAAAAGAGATTATATTTGGTGCTGCCATAATGTCATCGTCCAAGAAATTCCAACACTTAGAGGAATAATAGGCAAATGAATGTAAGCCAAATTTAGTAGTTCGAAGCTTGGGAATAACAAGCTTATGCAATCCTCTTAAATTATAAGTGTTTGACCTCCATTCAAGAAGATAATTCAGATATACTGGTGACCTGCCACTCAAACATTTATACACAATAACAAGCATATCCTGAATTTTACGATTTTTAAGTGAAGTCATACCCATTTTCTCAAGAAGCGTCCCATAAGAGCTGACCTGATCGTTTAATATAAGACGAAGCACCTTTTTATTAATCATTTCTAGCATTTCTGGCACCACAGAAATGCCAAACACTGCTACAGTATTGGAAAAATGGTAAGATAAAAGCACTGTACAAGCGAACCTTAATTTCACTTGATACAAGGTGCCGAAATTAAAACGCTTTATCACTCGAATTTGCTTATTAACCTTATCACACACATTAGAAATGTGCTTGTTAAACTTCAACTCATTATCAATATTAATCCCTAATAGATCAATATTATCATATTTCTCAATTTGCACATTATATGCAACAAATTCAAAATCGTGATCAGTTGATCCAACAACAAGTGTCTGAACTTTATCTGGAATTCTGGATTTGCCAAGTAAACCATTATCCCTAAACCATACTATGGCTGTTGATAATTTACTATCTAATTTCGAAAAGAACTTTTAAATCGAACCTTTAAATCTGTTTGTCTTTTATGTCAGGCATATCGTCCTATCTATAGTTTACGTATTCAGAGTTGTTGGTAAATCGTATTTTTTACTCAGTGTAAATTTCTATTTATTTTTTGTGTCTCTTGGAATTTCTATATTGGAGTCTTCTCTGTCGGTAATTCCTGCCATACATAGCTAAAATTAGCAAATTGTATACTGGCGAACTATGTAAATGAATAAATAAATAATTACATTATTAAGTCAGTTATCCAATGGAAGAAAATTCTACGCCGCTATTATAGAGAGAGAAATAGGACACACTTGATTTATATTTTACTGTACTGTACTTTACTTTAATTACTTCACTTCACTTCACCTCACTTCACTTCACTTCACTTCACTTCACTTCACTTCACTTCACTTCACTTCACTTCACTTCACTTCACTTCACTTCACTTCACTTCACTTCACTTCACTTCACTTCACTTCACTTCACTTCACTTCACTTCACTTCACTTCACTTCACTTCACTTCACTTCACTTCACTTCACTTCACTTCACTTCACTTCACTTCACTTCACTTCACTTCACTTCACTTCACTTCACTTCACTTCACTTCACTTCACTTCACTTCACTTCACTTCACTTCACTTCACTTTACTTCACTTCACTTCACTTCACTTCACTTTACTTTACTTTACTTTACTTTACTTTACTTTACTTTACTTTACTTTACTTTACTTTACTTTACTTTACTTTACGAAAATGAGACGGCGTTGCCACTAAGTTATACAGACGAGAGTTGTACGTTGCTTGGTTCACATGGGCTACTATAAGGCAAGGCTTGTAGCCCAGTTGGTGAATTATCGGACGTCTATAGTAAACCGAAGATCGCATATTCGAATTCTAGCCGCAGTCGAATAGATAGACTTTCTCAAAGTCCTTTTCAAACATTTTTGACATTTCAGTTTCGTCGTTGAAAAGGACTTTTCCCACCTGCAGCGCGCCAAAATTCACCGGTGAATTTTTCGACCGGTGACGTAATTCGGGAAGTAATTATATTCAGGCTAAATTGCTATACAAGTGCTATATTTGGAAGTTGGAGCTAAACAGACTCTTGAAAACGTTTTAGTAGGGGTAGAACCACTTTCCATTGCATGTACGACAACCCGAAACAGGTCAAAACAGGGCGATGTACATTTCAGCGATTTCTCGCCAGAATATTTAATTAGATTCAAAAACCTGCAAGCGAAACACGTCCGCCTCTTTCCTCCCGCTTTTCCGGTCTCCCGCCTTTCCGCTCGCCCGCAAAAACTAGTGCTAAGAGGCGGACTTGGAGCAAGTCTATCGAATAGAGTTTTTCCCTACTTGTCCAGTATAGTTCACTCCTATTTAACCTCATTTTCCACACGAGCACACAGGCCCACACCATTCATCTAAACCTCAGTCTTTACTAGACATGACCGTCAGCTATCAAGTGCTTAGTGTTAAGGAACCCTCATCACAAGCAAGGTTCAAATTCTTCACCAAATTTAGTTTAAAAACTATGCAAGTGAGATATATAGGATTAAAAAACTGTTCTAAACACCTCAAAAATAGTTTGAATCTATTAATGTTACAGCAGAAAATCAGGGTTTTCTACGAGTAAGGTAGTAAACAAGGGAGAAACGAGAGCCCGAAGAGATATGGCGGATGGACATGAATCGATGAGCTCTCCGTCTTGCCAATTTTCACAAGAAACAAACGAAGTTACTACTTCAGAAATCACTAAATCTAAATTATTATATATTTGCGGAGATGATTTGTTGTGGAAGGGAGATCTGGAATCTTTAAAAAAGTTCATAGAAGCGGATATTCAACTCAGCGGAAGGTGGTCGTCGCCGAGAGGGGAAACTATTCAATTTAGTAATCTCGAGTTTTGTCTGAAATGGCATGGGCCAACGGAGAACAAACTTTCAATATTACAAGACAACGAGGAGAATCAGCTGCTCGCTACCCTCAAGAGCTACGCCACTGTTTATAGCGAAACGTACGAGCAAAAATTGAGCGAGCACGTGGTTGATGTTGTTGCTGAAGGCGAAGCCGAAGTCAACACGAAGCATTCGACATGCGAGGAATGTAAGAGCTACAAAGAAGAAATATCGGAAATAATGACGATAATAACTGAACTTAAATCAAATCAAGACAAAGATCATCAAAATGCCATTATACGAGCGGTAGAATCCGACGTAAAGATAAAATCTTTACTTGAGGCAAACTACAAAATGGCGGAGGAGATCGAATCTCTTAAAGTTACTGTATCAGAACTTGTCAGCGACAACGAAGGCATGAAAAGAATTCTTGACATAAAGCAGAATGAATGGGTCACAATAGCAGAGAAACCAAGTTCATCAAAGGCAATTCTCCCCGAGACTGAAACGAAAATGCCTACAAAGAAAATACAAAACCGGTTCGAAGTATTAAATGATGAAAATGGTGAGGATATATCATCGCCTGAGGTAGTCTCAACCGAGCAAAAGAGTGAGAACATCAACAGCCAGATCCATGACTATCGCTCAAAGGAACAATCAAGATTTGAAAATTCAAAGAAGAACCAAACACGTGAACAAAAGGGAAAGAAGAACCAAGTCCTTCTTAAGAAGACTGGAGCTGAAAAGCAAATCAGGAAAGTTAATAAAGTCCTGGTGATCGGTGACTCAATGGTCAAACACATTGATCGTCAGAAAATTGAGCGGGCTGCAGGTTGCCAGTCAGTCGTCCACTCTTACAGTGGTGCAACAGTGGAACAAATCAGCAACAAGATCAAAGAAAATTGGTCAGAAGGTGAGCAGTATGACACAGTTGTCCTTCATGTGGGCACCAATAACCTCGTTTCTGAAGAACCTAAAGAAGTGATTGCCAAGATGGATGGGCTTATTGAAGACCTTAAAGATCACGCCAAGAAGATTGCTGTCTCCAGTGTGATAAAAAGGTATGATGGCCGAGTTCCAGCTAGCAACATTACCCATTTTAACAATTTAGTTAACAATTTATGCTCGAAACATAATATTACATTTTTAAATAATGACCATATAGATAGGTCATTCCTAAATCGCTCTAACTTGCACTTGAACCATTTAGGTGATAGGGTGCTAGGGAGTGCTTACTGCACATATTTAAAATCAATTAGAGTAAGAACTGCTGGTAATACACTAAAACCAGTAGGTAATGATAGGCAGTTTTTTCACCAAGCTTATGGACATCAGAACAGAGAATGGACCATGTATCTGCAATATGTGAGTCAAGCAATGAATCATTAGATAGTCATAGTTCCTCAAACAATGTGAGTAGCGATTTTTTCACTGGCCTTAACTCCATTCCAAACGAAAGAGGTTTTAAAATGGCTTTTCTTAACATTGTTAGTCTGCCCAAAAAAATTGATGAAATAAGGTATTCAATGTCAAACAAATTCATTGATCTTATTGCTTTCAATGAGACACGCCTCGATTCGAGTATAACTGATAGTATGATTCACCTTAACGACTATGATATAATTAGAAAAGATAGATCAAGAAATGGGGGTGGAGTTTGTATCTACTTGCGTAGCTCCATCAACTACATTATAAGACAAGATCTGATTCCCTCTGAACTAGAGGCTGTTTGTGTAGAAATTATTAAGCCACATAGCAGACCATTTCTTGTTACAACAGTTTATAGACCACCAAATGCATCATCTGAATTCTTTGATCATTTTGAAAAATTAATCAAAACTATTGATGATGAAAATAAAGAAATTTATATTCTGGGTGATCTAAACTGTGACATGCTTAAAACAGATAAAGATTCCAACGTTCCAACAAAGAAAATAAAGTCATTGTATGAGTTGTATCAATTATCACAATTGATCGATGAAGCTACTCGTGTAACTATGACAACCTCCAGCCTCATCGATCATATAGTTACTAATACACCAGAGAAAATTTCTGATTCTGGTGTTATCCATACCGGAATAAGCGACCATAGTTTAGTGTTTGCAATAAGGAAAATTTCTGTTATTAAAAAACAAGAAAACAAAGTTGAGATTAGAAATATGAAAAAATTTGATCATCAAAAATTTGTTGAGGATCTGATGCGACAACCCTGGGAAAATGTGTATTTTTTCGCTGAAGATCCAAACACTATGTGGGAAATTTGGAAGAAATTATTCTTAGAGGTCTTAGATAAACATGCACCACTTCAACACAAAAAGATTAGAACAAAAAAAGTTCCTTGGATTACAAGTGCTATAAAGGAACTTATAAACACAAGGGACAGACTAAAAAGAAAAGCCATTATTACAAACCTAGAAATGGACTGGTTAAATTATAAAACAACAAGAAACAAAGTCAATATACAGCTAAGAAATGCTAAAAAAGATTATTACTCCACGAAAATTGCTGGTCAAAAATGCAATCCTAAAGAGGCGTGGAAAACTATAAACAATGTATTAGGTAGACAAAGCAAACCAACAGTGGTAAATGAGTTAAAACTAGGTGAAAATAGCTTGACAAATGCCAAAGATATTGCAGAAGGCTTTAATGATTATTTTTCAAATATTGGCCCTAATCTAGCTAGCAAAATTGATACTTCAAATTTCAACTTTGAAACATATGTCGAGAATGCTAAATCAGAATTCACTGCATTCCAGCCGGTCACTGTCAGGAATGTCTACCATCTGTTGCATGGTCTTTCTAGCAATAAAGCCACAGGCGTTGATAAGATTTCTTGTAAAATTATTAAATTAGCTGCACCTGCAATATCAGATTCATTGACATACATTTTCAATCAGGCAATTACTTTATCCTTTTTCCCTGATGAATGGAAAATGGCTAGAGTAATACCTCTCTATAAAAATGGTCAACGAAACGTGCCAGGAAACTACAGACCAATTTCAGTTTTGCCAGCCATTAGCAAAATTATGGAACGAATTATGTATGATCAACTGTATAATTATTTAACCAAATTTGGACTTCTAAGTGATTGTCAATTTGGTTTTCGAAAATTTCACTCTACAGCTACAGCATTACTGGACTGTACAAATGACTGGTATATGAATTTAGACAGGAAAAAGTTTAACTTAGTAGTCTTAATTGACTTGAAAAAAGCATTTGATACTGTTGATCATCACATTCTATTGAGAAAACTAGAGCTCTATGGAGTAAAAGGGCAAGCTGTATCTTTTCTCAAATCTTATCTCTCAAATAGAAGCCAGAAATGCCAAATACAAGGATCTATTTCATCAGAGAAATTGATCAAATGTGGCGTACCACAAGGCTCTATTTTAGGGCCACTATTTTTTCTATTATATATTAATGATTTGCCTCAATGCCTATATAAAACAAAACCTAGGATGTTTGCTGACGACACTAACCTGACTGCTTTTGGAGACTCTATTACTGATCTTGAAGCCGCAGTGAATTCTGATTTGGAAAATCTTAGAAAATGGTTAATCGCCAATAAACTTAGCCTAAACGTAGCTAAGACTGAGTTTATGTTAATTGGTTCAAAACAACTCATTAAAAATATTTCAAATTTGCAACTAAATGTTAAAATTGAAAACGAATCAGTTGAACAAGTTTATGAATCCAAAACGCTTGGAGTGACAATTGACCAGCATTTATCTTGGAAGAGTAACACTGAGAATATTTGCAAGAAAATAACATCTGGAATCTCAGCTCTTCGACGTCTAAAAGAAGTTGCTGATAAGCAAACACTTCTGTCTGTTTATAATGCAATTGTTCGCCCATACTTCGATTACTGCTGTGAAGTATGGGATGTGTTCGGTGAAACACAATCAAAAAGACTCCAAAAACTCCAAAATAGAGCTGCTCGAATTATCATGAATATGAGCAATGACACAGATCACTCTGTTGCTCTGCAAGCATTGGGCTGGAAGCCACTTAAAGCAGAAAGGAAGAAAGCTAAAGCAAAAATCATGTACAAATTATTAAATAAAATGGGTCCTAAGTCACTCACTAATCTTTTCACATATAAAGGTGAGATGACAAACTACAAACTTCGGAACATTTCAAGTAGTCTTTGTTTACCGCAACCGCGTACTAATAATATGAAAAAAAGTTTTATGTATGATGGAGCATACCTTTGGAATTCTATTCCAAAAGAAATTAGAGAAAGCAAATCACTTTCTTCCTTTCGAAAGAAAATCGCTACTCACATTGATAACTAATGCAATTATAGCTGTACCTGTAAATAGATTACTATACTAGTTAATTAAGTTAGTTCATTTAATACTATATATCTTATATACTTTATGTAAATAGCTTTTAAATTCTATATCTGTATTTTGTACACGCCCCTTGTGGAAATCAGCTTCGGTTGACGGGGTCAGCGTGTTTAAATAAAGTTTTCTATCTATCTATCTATCTATCTGACGTCACGGCGGCCATATTGGTGTACCAAAACAATGAAATGGCGGCCATATTGGTGTACGGTATGGGAATTAGCTCTTTCTTATTCAAATATTTTGTATTGTTTCACCACCCCAATGGGGCCACCGATCACGTGAGTGAAAACGGTCTGTAGCTTGTAAAACTGGGCGAGTGATCTAATTGTTTTAGTATTAATTTGCATGGCAACTAAATTATGTACAAATTACATGACTACAGGTTGATGTTTGACACTCCTTTTATGCTTCGTTTCATTTCTTAAAGTGTCTACGTAATGAAAATTAAGTTTTTCTTATTTGAAGGAACGCTTAAAGTGCCCCTAACCCAAAAATTTTATGGTTTAGATTAAAAGCACCCTTAAGATTATGAAGAATGGCGTTGAAAGTACGGCGATATAGATTTTTGTTTTTAAGTTATCAGGGTTTTTGTAATATGCAAATAAGGCATGTGATGACGTAAGATAACGAAAGCAGAATTGTGGAAGATTTTATATCGTGTATATCTTCAAACTTATACAGGGTGTCCCCAAAAAAATGCCCCCCATCAATTTATGAGGTGCACCTTCTTTAATTATGGTACGAGAAGTAAATTTTTATATCACGCCGAAAGCCCACCACTCCTTCTTTGTTGTCTGACATTTTCAGAGCTAAATAGTTATCTACTCGCTTCCTGGAGTCATTTAAAAAGGCAACATTAAAATTTGGACTTGTCCAAATTATGTATGCTACGTTAAGATGTGGAAATCTTCTCCTATAGGCTTCCCTTGTCCTTCTTGTTTCATGACAGGAAAGTACCATGAATGCTCTTTCCTCGGGAGTGAATTGTTGTCCAACCATCTTAAGACGGATGAAGTAAAGTGCACTTCTGCCTACATGGCAAACAAGTGCATGGAGCTCTCATGAGCTTTATTATTACCCCAAGGAACCCCACATGATTTGATGCCGCATTGCTTCATTTGGAATCAAACTTTATTCCCCTGTGGTCAATTTTCACATGCATATGTATTCAAACTTGTATTCCGCACTCAAACAAAGCTGTGGTCAAAAACGGGATGGGCGACATTTGTTTGGGACACCCTGTATTTTTCCAAATCTGTAGGTATAGCATAGATAATTTGCATAATTTGGACAAGTTCAAATTTTGATGTTGCCTCTTTACATGACTCCAGGAAGCGAGTAGATAACTATTTAGCTCTGAAAATGTCAGACAACAAAGAAGGAGTGATGGGCTTTCGGTGTGATATAAAAATGTACTTCTTGTACCCAAGTTAAAGACTACATTTTCACTTTAGTAATTTGTAAATACATGCAAAGTTTGGAGAAATTTTAATGAATAATTTTGAAGATATATTCGAAAATAAATCGTGGATCTGCTTTCCTTATCTTAAGTCATCACATGCCTATTTGCATATTACAAAAACCTCAATAACTAAAGAACAAAAACTGGTATAGCCTAACTTTCAACGACAATCTTCATAACTTCAGAAGTGGTTTCAAAAGTAAACGATAAACGTTTTGGGGGTTAGGCGCACTTTAAAACGATAAAGTAACACCTTATACAGTTTCCATGCATATCTCACTTCGTTCTTGAGAAAATAAGATTTGTTTTGATATGCAAACCCACTGGATACGTCACACTGGTAAATTAACGATAAACTTAAGGTGAGGGAATACGGGCAACATTTTTCTTCAATGTTGAAAAAATTTGTTGGAAAAAGTAGACTCCAGTTCTACTTGCTGCAACATGGTGATTCAACTTGCAACAAAATCATTGTTGCGTGACAATGTTTAAGGTGGGTAGTAATACGTGCAACAACGCTATTCAACTTGCAACGCAACAATGTTGCAGCAGTGTGATGCATGTATGTGAGTGGGTTATTTGCATTTCAAACCAATCTTATTAAAGGAAAAGGGTATTCAAGGAAATGTAAAGCTTGTCCAAGAAAAAGCTTGTTCAAGGAAAAGCTTATTCAAGGAAAAGATTGTTCAAGGAAAAGCTTATTCAAGAAAAAACTTGTATAAGGAAAAACTTGTTCAAAAAAAACTTATTTAATGAAAAGCTTGTTCACGGAAAAGCTTATTGAAGGAAAAGCTTATTCAAGAAAAAACTTATTTAAGTAAATTAAAGTTTGTTCAAAGAAAAGATTGTTCAAGGAAAAGCTTGTTCAAAGAAAAGCTTGTTCAAAGAAATAACTTATTCAAGGAAAAGATTGTTCAAGGAAAAGATTGTTCAAGAAAAAAATTGTTTAAGTAAATTAAAGTTTGTCAGTCAAGAAAAAGCTTGTTCAAGACAGAAAGCTTGTTCAATAAAAAGCTTATTCAAGGAAAATATTGTTTAAGGAAAACCTAATTGTTCAAGGAAAAGCTAGTTTAAAGCCTCTGTTAAACGATGCAACAATCTGCGAAACCTAAAGCTGTGTATCAACGGCGTTGCGAGACAGCTACGTTTCACAAATCGTTGCGCGAAGTTTAAGTGTATCCTAATGTTTGGTGAAACCTGACTAGCAATGGAAAGCCACACAGGTTCATAAAACGAGGAGGTGTTACACGTTGCTATTAACGCGAGACAGGTTTCACGGAAAATTGGAAAAGCTTTTCAAGGGAAAGGTTGTTCAAAGAAAAGCTTTTTCAAAGAAAAGCTCAAGGAAAATAACTTGTTTAGGGAAAGACTTGTTCAAGAAAAAGTTTGGGATGGAAAAACTTGTCAATGAAAACTCCGTCGTGTGTACGAGGCTTTATTTTCTGAAATAGACTAGAATGATACGACATGTTCAATGTTCAGGAATGTTTATTTCAGTTTTTTCTTTTACATTGTCTGCTATTTCCGTTATCTACCATCTAAACTATAAAAGTCTTTTTTTCATCAACAGTCTTCATCTTTTATCTGAAATAAAAACAAAAATCTCTTTTATAGACTTACTCTCTTTCTTAATCGTACACAATTTAAAAGTGGGAATATGAACTTAACTTGACGCTGAATAAACATTAGCATTTCAGGCCCGTCGCAAAGTGTTTTGGGTTAGTGCGAGCTACCACCGGAGTCTAGATCAGGGGTTCCATGCAGGGTATATATTTTCTCAGAAATTTAAAATTAGAAAAGGTTGTCTAAAGCTCCCGTTCAACATGGTGCGGCTTTTTCGTGCAGCTGGGAAACAAGTTACCATTTGGAGAGAAATCACTAGTTGTAGGTTGCAAAAAAATGTGTTAAGCGTGCGCAAGTTTCAAAATATGTTCTAAGTTGTCGTAAAAAGTGGAAAAGGCATGTTTATGTTTAATAACACTTTACCACTCATAATACAAAAAAAAAGAAGAAAAAATTACATGAATGGATGGGTAGTAGTAGGGGGAAACTTAATTCCCATTTAAAAACTACTCCCCAACAAGTAAAAAAAATATATAAAAATACAACAATAGAAGCTAATTACTATATATTAGGATACTCGATTGAATATACTTCTAATGAGATGCTAAAAAATTCAATAACTTGGCCTTAAAGCACTCCAAAGAAGATGCATTAACATCATCTGCAGGTAATAAATTCCAATCAGATATATATCGATTGAAAAAAGAAAATTTGAAATAGTTTGTATGTACGGCTTTAGGGCGTAACTTAAAGTCATGATTACTTCTTGTTCTTGTTCTACCAACTATATCGAAGAACTTGGTGTAGTCAATGTCACAATAGCCGAAAATAATTTTATATAATTGAACAATACATAAATATTTTCTCCGAAGCTCCAAAGTCATCCAGTTAAGATTAGAAAGTCTCTCCACATATGACTTATCGGGACCACAAATCAAACGGATTGCACGACGTTGAATTGATTCGAGAGCTTTAATATGTTTTATTAAATACGGATTCCAAACTTGGCATCTATATTCTAATATAGGTAGGACCAATGATCTGAAAGCAACCTTTATTCCAACTTGGTTTTTCCTGAACGTTCTTCTTATTAAGCCTAATACTCGGTTGGCTTTAGAACAAGTGGAGTTGATATGATAGTTCCAAGATAGAGTGGATTCTAGCCATATGCCCAGATGCTTATGTTGAGGCGTTGAGGGTAGCACCTGATCGCAAGCTTCATAGTGACAAATAAGTGGTGACTTCTGTCTGGTTAAATGGAGGACCTTACACTTATCAGCTTTCAGTGAGACCTGCCATGACTTGCACCAATCAGCAACACTGGATAAATCGGCTTGCAATTGATTAGTATCTGATATTGCGGTAATTCGTTGATGTAAGGCGGTGTCGTCTGCGAATAAATCACAATTACATTCAACTTTTGAGGGTAGGTCATTTACATAGATCAGAAATAATAAAGGCCCAAGTATACTGCCTTGCGGGACTCCGGATGAAACACGCAACCAAATTGATGCTTGACCGTCAATGACAACTCTCTGTTTCCTATTTCCCAAATAATCTCTTATCCAGTTTAGTAACTGACCCCTCACTCCGTGTTGCTGTAGTATGTTAAGTAGGTGACTATGCGAGACTTTGTCGAAAGCCTTAGCAAAATCCAGAAAAATGACATCAATCGCCCCTCGATTATCCAGGATACTAAACCAATGATGCAATAATTGTAACAGCTGTGTTATACATGATCGAGATTGTCTAAAGCCATGTTGGGCATCAGACAATAAGTTATGACTCGCTAAGAAATCCATAAAGTGTTTATGAATAATTCGCTCCATTGATTTCACAACAATGCTTGTCAAGGAAATAGGACGATAATTATCTGCAAGTGATCGCTCTCCCGATTTATAAATTGGTACAATATTAGCTATCTTCCAATCCGTAGGCAGTTTACCAACAGTCAATGAATAGTTAAAGAGTTGAGATAGCGAAGGTGCCAATTCTCTCGCACATTCTTTCAAGATTCGTGGGGAGACGTTATCAGGACCACTTGCCTTATTAACATCAATCGAAGAGAGAATTTTGAAAACATCATCTTCAGTGCACACCAAATCATCAATCAAATGGTTTGTGAAAGAAACGTTAAAGTCCTGGCAAGGCGACTCATCGGATATGTCATTGAAAACCGAAGTAAAAAATTCATTGAAGAGATCCGCTTTGCCGATTGATGAATATGCCTTCTGATCACCATATTCAATGTAACTTGGGACACTAGAATGCCCAGTGCGCGATTTGACGAAAGACCAAAATTGTTTTGGATTATCGCTTAAGGAGGTCGATCGTAAGCTTGTTTACATAACTCAAATAGGCTTTATTAAAAAAGTCTCTTGAAATGATTGCGCGCGGCAACTTGTCCCGTAAGGATCTAAGTTAATTTACGCAGCATATATAGTACACTGTGTAATGGTTCGTACATCTTGTCTCGCTTGCTGACTTACGTGTTATTTTGGGGAATATAATATAATTCGAGGGAAGCATGTGCGTGTGTTTCGCCCAGAACACTAAACATATAGATTTTCAAGTGATTATGTTTGAGAATCGCAAAGATATATAACGTTTTTCGATAACTCATTATTGCACGTGTGACGTCGCAAAATGTGACATTTACATCAAACAAACTGAAATATCTCAAGAACGAAGCAAGGAAACGAAAAACTGCAAAATATGTTACTCGTCATTTTAAGTGTTCTTTCAAATAAGACAAACTTAATTTTCGTTTCATAATAGTCCATCCGTCACCAGTGACGGATCACTTCGATTTGTTGTGAACCTGCGAGGTTTTGACCAAAATTGCCCCCCGTGGGCTTAAAATGATCCTGAATGATCCCTTTTTAAAATGAGATCTTTATAACGATATGCCATGCATGATGTATTACCCGAGCTCTGACCTGAATTCCGGGTTGTGAATTTCCCGTGTGCAACGTGGCATATCGACAAGAAGAAAATGGCTTTTATTTGTCAATATATAAGCGAAACTAACGAAAATTTAGGCTCTAACAACTCCGAAAGTAAGTATAAGCATTTGTTTGTTGTAATTATTTCGTAGATTAGCAATAATTTGGTAAAATGTGACGAAAACCAACTCGGCCGATCAGGCAATTATCGAACAAAATGTGCCGAGAGTTGTCGGCGTTGTATAAATGGCAAACAGGAGTAAATATCACGCGAAATAATCTAAAATCTGAATAGCTGACTTAAAAACGATCTTGCTGATGTATTATGAGTTAAAAGGGCATTAAATTAAAAATATATTCTATATATACATGAGCTATACATTGATAGTGTATACATAGTAACATAATTATACCTAACGTAATAATATATTATTGATATATTTGCTCAGGGCTTGCGGTTGGTTTTGGTCCTTGGCTTGGTCGTCCGCATGGTCGTCGGTATGGTCGTCGGTATGGTACATCTGCAGTCTCGTCGTTTTTCTCTTTATGATAAGACTTCTACATGAATACAAGTAAAGTACGCAACAGTTTCACAACAAATGTTCAGGACACACGTTTATAACAGTAAATTGTATTAGCTACTGAAGTGTTATTATCCTGATTAAAAATTCGTATAAATAAAATAAAAACGTATTGATATACTGGAGGTTTTTGAGATCTGATTTCAGTTTATAGTTCAAGTAAATGTTCATTCAATACTTTAAATTCTGGTCTGGCTTAAAGTGGCACTACGATGAAAAAATAGTAAGTCGTTTTTTATCTTATTATAAAGTACATTTAAAATGAGGATGAACGGTATTAGTGGTTTGTAAATATCTCATCTCGTTCAAGAGATATTCACGTTTTTGAAATATGGAAATTATATGGCCGATGGCGTAATTTACTTCAAACGAGCGAAAAGAAAATTTTGAAATTAGGAATATCTCTAGAAATAAACAATAGAAAGTGCTCAAATTTTTTATGCTTATAGTATTAAATAAACAGAATACGCTTCACTGTGGAACATTTTATGTTTTCATGGAAACTGCTGCTGCCTGGCCTCTTCCAATGATAAATTTAAATTTGCTTATTTATCAGCAATGAAGTACTAGCCTTTACTCCAGCGAATAAAAGTGAAGATTAGAGCTTATGTATGTATATGCATTGTAATTCAAACGTTTAAATCTTTATATTTTTAAACAATGAGGCAAAAATGATAATTCCCTTTTTGCGGATACTGGTTGTAAACCATATCCGCTATGTCATGAGCTGGGGATGCACAGACTCTGTTCGTCATTCACGTGGTCAAGGCGTAAGATCATCGATCAGAAGCCTTGTTCGTATGTATACGAACGTAAGCCGAATTGCGCTTTAGCGAATGCGATATAGTACGTCATAAAAAATCAAAGCGTTTCGAGAGTCACCTGTGGTGTGTTGAACAGTGGCCATCGAGACACAAGTGTTACTGTTGTTCAACGCTTTAATATCGAAGACAAGAGTGGTGAGTGGATGTTAAAGCAATTATAAAGACCTTTTCGAGGACGATAAGATTCATTCAGAAGGTAAGAAAACTTATACATGAATATAGATTTCAAATATTTACGTTGATAGTAAGATTTAAACACGTGATTTAACATAGGGTTTAACTGGTAAGATTTAACTTCGTTAATGGTAAGTTTTAACTTAAAACATTGGAGATTATTTGCCTTTCTTCAACGTTGGATATATTTTTAGATTTAAAATAAGTTGTCAGCCTGAGTGTCTCTAATCAACAATTTCAACATATGTCAGTGTGTAGGCTGTGATGATACTAACAAAATTTGCAACGCAAAGATCAAATCAAACCCAAAACAAAGCCTCGGTGCTTAGCTGTGCTCAAACTGTACTGTATTAAAATAGACAGTAAATTAAAATAGACAGTAAACAATTGACTATTTAATAATAACAAATAACTTGCTTAATGTACAATACTGTATATAATTTACAAATAACTTCCAACTAGTTCAGCGTTAAATGTGAAAATGAGAGTGAGCTGTGTGGCTTGAGCAATATGTCAGAATTTAAAGGCATGGCGTAAAATAGACTTGTGCGTTTGATATAGTTTAGTTGATCTGAAGAAGTAATTTCAGTCTGGGCTGGCATAAAGCTAGTCTAAAGTTTTACTGCAGTTAGTGGGCTGAAAATTTGAGCCAGCCTTGGAGCCATGGCGGTTTAAATAGGCTGCAGTTTTCCCTATCAAATTTACAATTGCAGCATTACTTTAAAGTGATTGTTACTTTAGAGGTTAGAGGGTAGAGAACTTAGGGTTTGTCATCATTGTACGCGGAGACTATGGACTGGTGGAGCCGACGATAATATAATATACCGACGAAAAAACATTGGCAAAACATTTGGTTAAAGACCCTCAGACTCAGACACTTTGCTGTTCGGTAAGGCCAGGAAACGGCAAGGCGCTTCGCAACAGTGCAACATTTCACGGAGAAGTTGTCAGTGATTGTGAATATTTTTCCTATATGTTTCTGAACTTCCGACGAACAGCGAATTTGAGGGGATTCTCTTCCTCCAAACGAATGTTTACTTCATTAGTTACGACGCCAAGCTGTTTAATACGCCCGTCCCCAAAGAGAGGATTTTGCATGTCATCATTATTTTGAATAATATCACGGTTCCCTCGGTTTCTTTTGTTCTCGCAGGCACATTTAACGTCTAAATTACCTGATCCATAAACATTAGGTACGATTAGTAACTAATCATGCCTAGGTGCGATTAGAAACTAATCTGCATATCTAATGTTTATGGAAAACGCTCGCTTATCCACACGCATACATACTGTAGCACGATTGCAAACTTTAATTTCACAAAAACAATTCTACACATAATTTTACCTATATGCGAGTCACAATGACTTTATTTCATCTTAGCCAGTAGTTCATTCCATCCACCGTTAGGTCTTCTACCTTTGGAACAAATGGAAATGTGGAGTCTTCTGGTTCGAAATCTCGAAACTCAATGTTCCTTGCTTCCGACCACTTACTATAACAATTCCTGCTCCATAATGTGTGTCGTTTCGTATTCGCCGGTACAGTGCCTTCTCTCGTATTCTCGACATCTCTTCCCTGCACGAAACTAAAACGTTTATGCGACATACTCGCTCTCGCTAACTACATCTTTACTCGAATTGCACTGCCGAATACGCTCGCATAAAGCCTTTATATATGCTACCCCAAAGGATTTCAATAGAAAATTTAAAATGTCCCTCAAACCTAGTAAAAGTCCCTCGGGGCTTTTACATCTTCCTCGCAAACCGTAATATTACAAAGTAATAGCATGGCGTTTCGGTTGATTAGTGATTAAATGTCCCTCAAGCCTCGGGAGGTTTAGTAAAAGTCCCTCGGGCTTCGCCCTCGGGACTTTTACTAAACCTCACTCGGCTTTCGGGTACATTTAATCACTAATCAACCTCAAAGCCATGCTATTACTTATAATAAATATATGCAAATCCTTGTGATTTAACATCGCCAAGATCGCTAAAACTCGACATCTATAGCTTTCAACAAAAGCTAAGGTTAGTGAAATATTTTATTATCGTTTTAAAAGTGGTTTAAATTTGTAACGCAAAAGCGGCAGCAATGCCAACGCAACTTAATATTCATCTTTTAATATAATAATACCGTATGCAATCATGATCAGAGCTGAAAATCGATTCCTGTTTGGGAAGTGATGCCGTCATGCTGGTCAAGAAAACACTGACCTTTCAACAACATATTAATATCACTAGTCTATATCAATTCTCCTTTGACTAAAAATAATATAAATCGAAGTCACTCACTAATGAACCTATTGTTGAACGTTGTTTTTATTGCGTTGTTCTTTTATACTCTTGTTGTTTTAAGAATAGATATAATTGCGCCGTGAGCACATAAAGCAGTCAGAATAATAAAAATGTGCTTAACATGCATGTTATCAAAAATCATTAAATGTTGAATAATATAGCAATTTATCACATAACTACTGAGAATTTAAGTATCGAGCAAGGCAGCAACAGCAGGGAATTTTGTCTGCGCATGCGTCGCGCGAGTAGTCGTGGGGAGTCTGGGGGGGACTTAAAAAACATAAACAAAGATGGCGGTAAATCCCCCCGCCCACTACCCTTATGGCCTTATTTCCCCCAGAAAAAGTTGTATAGTTTGTAAAACGGCTTGTGAAAGGACACTGGAAACAGTCAGAAGCAGCCTCCCACAACGTGAAGAAACAGAAAGATATTTTAGTGAATCGTACGATACTAAATTGGGTGACAACGACTTGAGTACGTTGTGGTCAACATGCCGTGGCTTCAAATGCACGCGTTTAATTGAGCTCAAAGCCCCATTTCAACAATTTTGAGAACAAAAAAGTGTCGTTAAAATTTCAGAAAATCAACTAAAGACTGACAATCGGTAAAAAATATTTTGAGGCAATCGGGCAGATTTTGTAGAAATTGACAATATTTGCATGTCGTCGCCGCAATGAAATTAGTGGCGTAGGCATGTCAAACTTTATTGTAAGATCTGAGTGAGACAAAAAAACTGATTATATATTTTTATGTACGAACGGAATTATACATAAATTTAGTAGTTTCACCTATCAGAAAAACGTCAGTGTCTCCACTAATTGGACAACATATAGTTTAAAACTCTGGTTGACCGACAGATTATTAGTAAATCTTGAAGATAACTTGGTCGTCATACCTTCGCTACATTTTCAAAATTTCGCCACAGACTATACAAAACACGATGAGCCCGCGATATTTTTTAACAGCGCAAGACAAATTCCCTGCTGGTAGGCAGCACACTATTCTTGGCGTTCCTGTTCTTAACTCGTGTCCAGTCCTTTTGCCGAGTTATGTAAAGCTGACAAGGCTCCATTCTCGTCCCCAGAGCCTCTCCCGTGCTGGCGCGCGGAAAAAGGCTCTGGGGGAATCCAAAACTGGAACACCAAGATTCTTTGGTGTTCTTTCTAAAGCGCATGCGTTTAAATTCGCGGTTTGGGAGTTGGACACGAGATCATCGACAGTTGTTTCTTGCAGTTGTTTGGAATATAATTTTCCTTTCGTTTTCGATTATGGCGGTTTGGCTGTCTCGTATTAATTCGTTTGACTTTGGAACAATTCTGAATGTGGTAAATTCCGTTCGAAGAAGGTCCTTGTGGTTCACTCGGCGGGGCAAAAGACATTAAAATTTATGAATTCGCTTCAGAGCTTGGCCATAGAGTCGCGTCGGAATTTCTTCGTATTTACGGCCTCTTTTAGTGAAGGTAGTTCTCCTTAATTTGTTGCACCGTTCGTTTATATTTGACTTGTATATTTCAATGAGATTTTATACCATACACCGAACCATACACGAACAGCCTGCAGCGTGTTGTCTATCGTCTATCGGTTTCTAATTGCTGTCTGTCTTCTGTCTTTGAGAAACGGGTTGATTGCTTTCAAAAACGTTCGATTAAATTGTTTGGATTAGAACTATGATTAGAATTCTGCTTCGTTGTCAGTTTTCGTGTTTCAAATACTGTTTTTTTATAAACATTTACTAAGCTCCGTTAATTACGCCTTTGAATTTGAACAACCACTCAGATCGCGATGTATATGGATTCCCCCAGAGCCCTTTTCATGAAAGGGCTCTGGGGACGAGAATGGATATAGCCCGCGAGCAGGCTCTCTCAACGCGGCGCTGTGAAATGAGAGCCTGCAACAATCCTAGGGGTAAATCGATAACGCCCACTTAATTAATATGCAAATGTCGCGAATCAAACCAATCACATTCTTCCGGAAGTCTGTAAAAATCCTCATTCAAAGCACAATTCGAAGATCTCAATTTCACACAATCACACTATCAACTATACTCGTTACTGAAAACTCAAAAAATCTGTTTATAAGAAAGCCAGAAGCATTGTAACGCATCTAACGATTATCGAGTATGTAGTTTGGAGTTTAAAATATTCAACTTTAGACTAAAAACATGTAGCGAAACAGTTTAGCGATGCGTGCTATAAACGTTTCAGTTTGAATCAAATAATTGAATGAATTAAGATTGGATCGTGACAACCTCAGATCTTATAGTTAGTTTGCTATCTCTAATTTGTGGAAGACGAACATAACTTTGATTTTGCAAGAAACATTGATAAATCGTTATTCGAAATTAGGTGCTTGTGATTCACTGCACGGCATTCACTGATCCAGGTGATGGCGACAAAATATCGTCAATATAGCGCTTCTCGTGTAAATGTGCAAGTTGCAAGAAGAGGTCAAAACGAAGACTTTCACGAACTGCTGTATACGAACGAACATGAAATGAGTTACGCCCCTTCACAGCTAGAGAAGGTGCGAAAACTTAACTTAAATGAACATATAGACACGTTCAGACGCTTTCAAAGATAGCCGACATAGTAGAACCGGGTGCGTATATCATTATAGTCTAAAAGGCGACATATAATAGTTCAGAAATTCAGGTGTTTTATCAAATTTAGCAAGACTTTCCTTCTGGCTGTTGAGTTAAAAAACTGGGTCATTCTGAACTGAATAACTGGTAGCCTCGAGCCAGTGCCGGATTAGTACAGTAGCAGATGTAGCAAATGCTACGGGCCCCGCGATTTGGGGGGCCCGCACTGGTGACGGACCGCGTGTCCGCGGTATATACAGTATGATTCATATGAAATGAAAAATAGTTTAAATGGCGACATGCCATTGACATACGTATAATATATAGGTAATAGGGCCCCGCATTTTTCATTTGCTACGGGCCCCGCGCAACCTTAATCCGGCACTGCCTCGAGCCAGTCGGCTTCGATAATATAAATATTAAATACAGATGCATTGGCACACAAATTGGATAATATCAATTAAGTTCCAGACAATAGCACAGACATTTAATGGCAGAAAGAAACTTCGTTTGAAAAAGAGCTTACCTCATTTAGCAATAATCTTTATTACACGAATTAAGTGAATGTGTAATCTCCTCTTATTAATATGTTTTGACGTTTTGAACGGCACATTATTATTGAGTCAAGGCGACGAACGGGGCTCGATTTGTGATGAAAGTGACGACACTTGCTTCTGTATTATAAAGCCAGCCACTGACAGACAGAGAGATTCATGGAGTTTCAACCCGGATCTACTTTGCTATTTCTTTTCTTTTGTTCCACAGCGATGTGTTTTAAAAATATTAAGAGCTAACGGTGTCTTTAATAGCCGTCTTGTTGAAATATGTCTCACTCCATGCATTGTTGAAGCTTTAGTCCGTAAACAATAACTTTAAAAATAATTTATTCTGCATTAATTTTGTTCGACCAATAGAAACTCGCGACCGCCAAATTCGACCAATAGAAATAGGCGGCCTCTGACGGCCGCGAGTGATGAAAAACCCCCATGATTTGTTGCAGGCCCACATTGCTAGAATGGACAAGGCTCTCGATGTTTGTTAGCAGTACCCAGTCCCCATTTTTACGCGAAGTTTAGAGCACACAATGGGAGCAGTTGCATTTCAATTTTAAAGGTGAGTATAGTTATTTAAATTTGCTTGAATTTTGGGGTTTTGGTTATTAATTAAGCGCAACACTCTACTTTCAAGGGTTTTCTTCAACCATGAGCTCTGTATTTTAGTTGGGATCGAGCACGTATATTTGGAAGTCGAGGGTAAATTAAAGTGGAATACTTTAATACTTTGACAAGCTTTAGTAGTTTATTTAAGCTAGAATTTTTTTAATGTTTGGTTAAATACCTTTCTGTAAGTCTGTGTTTTAGTCGTGGGTAGATATATAACTCATCAAACCATTGAGATTGAATATTATCAGGGGATTTCAATTGTGTATCTCAGTTTATACATCACTGATTTCATCAATGAAATTGTTATTCATTTCAGGGTTAACTCATAACTTAGATCTACATGTACTTTAATTTATAATTAGGTGTCTTTTGTATTATAAAATTACCAAGATGATTGGCAAGGTCAATGGTAAGTCTTTATCTCTTATAGAATAAAAATTATTAATCACTTCTCAATTGTAACCCAACCCAGTTCCCTGTGTTGTTTATGAACTGTACATATGCACTGACAAACAATTTTGTTCTTTTATAGATTTCTATAATTCGTAATATACAATATAAGTAGTGCAATGTCTGCTGGCTACAAGTAACTACCAAACTGTTCTTTTCTTCATGGGAAACTAAATCACTAACCACAATGGATCTGTTAACTATTGACTACCATGGATTGAAGTATATAAAATACCATCTCTTCGCGGCCCTTTGGGACTGCTGTACAGTATATCTACAAGATGCCATTGCATACAGTACTGTACATGTTCATTTCAGAATATAAACTACACATTTGGTTTCAATGATGGATTTCTGCACAAAGATTTACAATCTGGATACACTGCATCTGTATCTTTCTGTAATAAACTACATCTCATGCAGTGCCTGTACATTGATTCTGAGAAGAATGGATTATCATTTCACTCAAAACACTCTCAGAAAAGTGTGATTCACTTACAACAGAAGTATTAGTGTCCCATAATTTATTACATGTTTCTCTCAGAAAATAAACTACATGTTTCAATGAATATGGATTGCTACTCAATAATTATGCGGAGACATCATGAAAGTAATGGATTGTCATCAATGACTATAGTAGTGCATTCTTACCAACAACTAATAAAACTCAGAGAATATAAACAATGGGCAACTCTAAAATGCTAGCCCACATTTTAGTTATACCATTTCTGCAAAATAATCTGATGGACTTGATGGTATATTGCTGTATAATTTTTCAGCTTTAGATTTGTTATAACATGAGACACTTGGAACTGCATTGATAGTTTTGTCACAGCAAGAGCCATGGTGATTTATTACTTGTATACTATAGTGTTTATCCTGTCAAAACCCTTGCCAATAATAATATCAAGAGATAAGTCATAGTAATGTTTAATTCTAAATTGTGAAAATAAACTGTGTAAATACCCTCTGTCTGTTGCAATTAATATATACCCAGGGCTTATATTGGGAATTTCGTAAAACAGGAAACTAATCAGGATTTTCGTCCAACTTGAGGCAGCACTTCACTTGCGATAGTAATTTCTAGTTTTAATAGTATACTGTTTACTTCATAAATATACATCAAAGCCCAAGGTGTCAGTACATTTCGATTGAAACTTTGCTCTAGTCACTTTAACACATTCTTCTACCTTATAATACCTAATGTGTTCGTAATTTACCAATAATCTCATGATTGTTATTTACGTGTAATTTCGTCTGGTAGTTAATTCTGCAACTACAGCAGATCTAGAATGCAAACAATCAGTTCAAGTGCGGCGCAACAAACATTGTTCGTTGAAAACAGTTTCAAAACCAAGACAGTTTGGTTAAGCAAACTTCAAATAACACATTGGAAGGTGCTATATATAAATCAACTAATAAAAGAAATTAACATTTCAAACATTGTCTCTGTGTGATTATTCCGCAGTCTTCTTACGAAAGTACAAATCCTACTAGCCCACTCCACTGACCTATACATGTATATATAACTGGAATGCGTGCTCCTATTACCTTTGAGTTAGGAAAAGTGTCCCCAGAATCGTTTTCAAAATGGCGCCATTCATGGGTCCTTTTGCTAATGGTGCAGGTCGCTGACCGATACCTAAGGACCTGACTGATGACACATGTGTTTAAAACTGCCTGTATTTTAATTTGCTCGGCATTCAGTCGAATTATGTTATTTATAACTCGATCGATAAAGTCTTCATATTTATATAAGATGAAAGCTTTCTGACTGACGGGTTTTTACTTTTTACGGTCTTCCACTGTCCCAGTCTGATATAGTTTGTCGTCCGGTTTCTTGTTTTAACGACGAAAAAATAGACGGACGAACTTGCCGTTTACCGGATTTTAAAACACCTGACAACTGATGAATTTCTTGTCTGCTATTAACACTTGGAAAAGGTTGATAAAGACATTCTAAGAAGAACTCGGTACGCCTCGCTTCTTTACGATTTTCTCGTGATCTTCAGCGATTCTTTATAGAGCTGGCGACTTCATAAAACGAAATGTAGATTTCCATGACCATATATGTGACAATGTGTATTGACAGTCTTGTTTATTTTATTGCCAAGTGTTCCGACCGGCACGTCTTTAATTCAGACTGCTAGAAAGCTACAACAGTAATTGTCTAGGAATATTATTATCAGTATTGTAGTTCAGAATTACAATAAGACTCTTATCATGAAAACGTCCCGCGCCGCTCAGCAACAAACATAAATAATATACATGGAAAAACCACCGATTGCACCGAAATATTTTGTTTACACAAACTCGAGATCATGTTCTACTGATATTCCTATTTGGTCAGACAAATAATCCAGCAGGCCTCTTGAGTCGTTCCACAAGAAATTAACAATGACCAACCGTGCATGCATTAACTCTTCAGTCCTAGGCCTGTCCGAATTGGTCTTTAGTATTTTATTCTGGCTAGTCCTCGGACATGAGCTGGGCTAGGATCTTACTGTGGTTTTGAAACTCGCATAAACTAAACTGTACAAAGAAGAATTGGTTTAGTTTAGATGTAAACTAATCCTAACGTTGTTGTGCCCGAGGAAAGAATTTCGTGACACGAGTCAGCCCTGTTTCCTGTCCGAATTGGTCTTTAGTATTTTATTCTGGCTGACGGCGCACGATTATATTCACCTCTGGGGAAGCCCCTCGGACAGGAACGATTTATAAACTATCTCTCTAACTCTTTCCTGTTCGAATTGGTCTTTAGTATTTTATTCTGGCTAACGCCAGACGATTTTATTCACCTCTGGGGAAGTCCTCGGACAGGAACGAGTTATTAATAAAGTAAGAAAATCGCTTTGTATTTACCACAGAATATTACATAAATATTATTTTTTCCTGCGATAAGTATACATGTCAGTGGTCGCTACCATTAGCAGGACCCATAAATGGGTTATACGTCCATGTCCTATTTACACGAATTGCCATCCTTAGGTTAGGTTGTGTGTTGGGGTAAGGCTTTCATGAAGTACTTGGGTTATGTAGGACATGGAATTATTACCCATAAATGCCGCCATTTTCAAAGTGAAAATGGGGACACATTTTTGGCCAGCACCCGCAGTCCAATTATATAAATAGGTCAGTGGCCCACTCCCAGTAAGTCTGCGTGACACGTGACTAGCACAGACCAGGGTCTTTTCGTAGCTGTGGGCGGAGATAAGACCCTGGGTACAAGGTTGTTTATGAAGGCGCTTTACCTCAAAATCCTCGAAAGCTTCATCGGACACGTCTTCCAATTCGATGTCGTAGGATTCGCTTGCCTTGGCGAGGGCCAGAAGCCCCGCGAACAAAATCAGCAGTACCAAAGTCTTCATATTACACGTGGTCTCAGTTTTAGTTACAAGACAACTTGTTAAAATATCATATCTCAGCCCCTTTATATAGTTTAAGGGATGCTAATTAGAGAGGACGTTAAAATTACAACTGCAAACTAATAAGGCGGCTGAATATTGCGCTCTTTTTTATTGCACAGGAAGCAATTATTTTTCAAGGAATTCTTGACCTGCATGCACGCAGGGCGATAATATTGTCTTATTAAATTTGTGCCATGACATTTTTCCACCTGTGTAAGCAACAGGTTTTCGGATTTCACTGTTGTATATATTGACACAGCGTCAGCATTTCGTGATTTACATCAAGGACAAAATTAAACTGATGCATGTCGGCAGTGAATATTGTTTGTGGGCTGCATTTGTTAAATTTATAAGAAGACTCTTCGATGCCTACATGTGTCTGCACACGATTATCCGAACAATGCATGTGTGGGTTTTGATATGCATGACTGTACTTTAAGTCTTGAGAATATAAAAACTGGAGTACCCCAGAAATTTTCATTCGGTCAACTTAGTTATTTTTATTTCTGAAAATTTACTCGACGCTGAAGAGAAGATATATATATATATATATACATATATATATATACAATCCAGGCTGTGCTTGCTCGCTTGGCCAGAAGAGTGCTCAACACAAGAATTGTGGAGCAAAATATTTAATATATAAGAATGATAAAAAATAAAATTAAATATTAAACTAATATATATATACCACTTTCATAATGGCCACCAGTTTAAATTATTATTCTTTTATGTGCATCTTAATGAGCCTTTCTGGCCTCGTTATGAAGCAAAGATTCGTTTGAATTGCAGACTCAAAATATATATATTGCAGCCACAATTATAATTCTTCTTTTACAATTCTTGAATTTCTTTTTGAATAAAGTATACCGTATTTACTCGTTTAAGCGCCGCCCCCGATTAAGCGCCGCATAGGAGAGCAAAAATATGAAAGAGCGCCGCCCTCGAATAAGCGCTGCACTTATTCACAACAATGTGGCGCTTAATCGAAGCACCGTCAGACAGAATTGTTCGAGAAGCCAAACTAAAAAACAACTGCAGTACATCTCAATCTTAAATCAGCCTCGGAAATTTATTCTCCTGTATTACTTACACTGTTTTTAAGTTCAAAGTGAGTATATTTCAATGCTCTCCCATTTAACTCTCTTGAAACATGTTTAATTTGTTGTTAACATTTCTTGTTATCGTTTACAAATAATATAATTTTTAAAGAGCGCCGCCCTCAAATAAGCGGCGCATCCGAAACACTAAAAATTTAAAGAGCGCCGCGGCGCTTAAACAAGTAAATACGATAGTTGAGTTTGCTAAATTTGTTTTCTAAAATCCATTTTGATATCTTATATATACGGCTCCACGAGTTTTAAAAAAACTCGCTTTCGTTCGTCTTTACTACTCTACGTTGTTATCCTTTGCAACACCGTGTGTAACTTAACTCTTTCCTGTCCAAATCGGTCTTTAGTATTTTATTCTTGTTAACGCCAGACGATTTTATTCACCTCTGGGGAAGCCCTCGGACAGGAATGACAAATAGTATATAAGCAGTTCAGTCCCATAGTAGAAACAGGGGACAACACCAAACTGGAATAGTATTGAGAATGTATATCTGCAAACGATCCTATAGGAATTCCTGTATAGAATACAGTATTCTATTTCCTTTTGGAATATAAGTCAAAATCTAATATTAAGAATTCCTATATAGGAATTTCTCTTGATTCTTTTTTTTCGAATAGGGAAGAATCTCGGTCAATAATATTAAGGTGTTACTCCGAGTGACGAACCATACCGAACAAGTAGAGAAAACTCTGCTTGGCCCGGCTGGGATTCGAACCCGCGACCTTCAGTTTACTAGTCCGATGCTCTACCAACTGAGCTACAGTCAAGTTGGAAGCTGGAGGTTGAATGATAGTACTTAGGCTATTTGATATTTCGAAACAGACTAGCTTCCTCAATATCCAGACAACAGTCTTCTCAAAATCCAGACAACAGTCTTCATACATGACGATTTCGAATGATTATTGTGGGACAGTGAACTCGGGTGGAGAATAATATATATTATGGTGCGTTACTCCAAGTGACCATACCTGGCAAGTAGAGAAAACACAATCATTCGAAATATCCGTCAATATTTTAAAATATATATCTATAGTAATTCCTTGCACACACAATCTTTAAAATCTTTTTCAACCGAACACAGAAACGCCACCAAAGGAAACAACTCGTTACTTATATACACTATACTGAAAGCGAAAACAAAAAAGAACAGGTTTTGCTGTCTATAGGCACCTTAACGTTATAACCATTTTTAAGACATTACAGACAAGAAAACTAGTTTGTTCATAATTAAAGTTTCAAAGGAAGGGGGGTTATTTAATTTTTAGCATATACTTTATTATAAGTAACCGGCGATATATGTATTTATTGCAACGCTTTCAACATTTCATTCAACATCGTTCAACATAAATGTTGAATTCTACATGTTGAAAGCGTTTGGCCACCCCTGTTGAATGATGTCGAACGTTGTTGAATGGTGTTGAATGATGCTGAATGATGTTCAAACGCGTTCAACATTTCTATTGTTCTCAAAATGTTGAAAGGTGTTGAACGCATTTGGCCACATTTCATTCAACTTTGTTGAACAGAGACATGCGCCATGCGGGATATTGTCGATTCCAGCTTTTGTGGTAGCCCGCGTTCAATTAATTGTCATTCATGAATGTTGAACGATGTTGAATTAATTTGGCCACTCGTGCTTTCAACATTATTCAACATCGTCGTCCAACAATGTTGAATGATGTTGAATGCGATGTTGAAAGCCTTTGGACAGGCCTTTATATGGCAGCAGCGCTGAGAGGTCCGAATACGGAAATCCTGTAATTTGATTGGTTCATAAGCGGTCGGATATTTCCCGTATCCGCCCACTCAGAGCGGAATCTGCCGTTCGGGACCGTAAGTTTTATAAACAAAATGGCAGCCATTTCAGTATATGCAACAAGATGGATTATAATTTCAGAACTACCCATTGTTGAAATGTATCGGGCAGGTATGTTGTTAGAAATTTTATAAGCTTTCATTTGATGTATTGTTCGAGTTTCCACGTTTTGTGAAAGTTTTTAAAATGTCCAAAACGTGGCGTAACATTGTTCGTAATAATATAACATTTGCTTCTCATAAGTATTAGAATTTCAGATGATTTTTTATTCAACTCCTTAACGTACGGTCTTGAGCAATATGTCAAACAAAAGCAATTGAAAAATGCTATTTGGGGTGGAAAGTTCAGGATTCTAGCTCAACGGAAAGTACTTTAAAAATGGGAAAATGTCTGCCATTTTCGTTTAACATGCGGCTAAAAGCTGACCTGCACCAGGCTAAAAATAGCAACACCACTGAAGCGAAACGGGGCTCATGTTACACATATAATTATAAGTATCTTCATGTGTAAGCATAAATTATAAGTATCTTTTCGCATCGCAAATTATTAACAAATCACAAACAGTTAATTGAAAATAGAAACGTTTTAGATACTTTCTACTTACAAGATAAAATTTGAACCGCAGAAAAAAACTTCTTTAAGTAAGACAACAAGTCGATATAGTTTCCACTCACGTTCTGTTTCAACTCGGATATTTTCGCCTCATAGGTGTTTTTTAAACGGTTTAGCTTTTATCGGCTGGTTATGTTTTCTCTACTTAGGTACGTTTGGTATGTTTCCAAGCTAATTAAAGGAGCAGCGAACAACTCAAAGAGTATAAACCACGAAGAGCTTCACGAAGAGAATAAACCACGTTTATCGGAATTTCGCAACAGAATAAAAACATGCTTCACATGATTGATCAGCGAGTCCCCAAAAATATTATAATTAAGTGCGTGTATTCCCGTAGGGAATGCAACCTTGACAGATAGCGTGTATCATATATTACCATAAATCATAATTTCGTAAACGCGGTGTTGCTATTTTTAGCCTGGTGCAGATCAGCTTTTAGCCGCATGTTTCGCTTAGATCGCAAGAAAGATGGGTCGAGTTTTCACAGAACGTTCACAACATTTATTGCCATATAATAAACTACTTATTGACCTCGCTTGTTCGGTCTGTACTAGTGAAATATCGGACCTCGTCTCGGTCCCGTACTAAAAAACATCGGTCCGACATTTCACTAGTACAGACCTCACGCTCGGTCAATAAGTAGTTAATATGTATGTATGTATGTATATATATATATTTGGCGGGCATCATTTTTAGTGCAAAGTTTTCGAAGAAACTTTGCAGTATTGTGATGAGTGGGGAAATTCAGTGCAGTCAGGCATAGTGTAAACTTTCCGGGGGGTAAACTAACCAGGTTTAACGACATACATACTTGTCGTAGTTGAAAGGCTAAAACCACTGAAAATGTGAAACACTAGTATCAGTCTTTCATAGACGACAAATATTTATGTCACTTGAAGCCCGTAAGCCCTAAAGAGCGCTTACAGACAGGTTTGTACCTTATCTATGGATATTACTTGAAAGACGTGTATATCTTAATATACCAAGAATGAAAGAAGTTCCCACCCGGAATATATTAGAATACCACTGCGCACGCGTGGTTTTGTTTGCGACTGGCGAATACAACAATGGCGGAGAAACGCAAAGGAGCGATCAATTTTCTTCTCGAAACAACGAATTTCTAGGCTTAACTGCATGGCTAATTAAATATGGTCTGGGCGAAAGGATTTATTGTCTGCCTAGCGGAAGGTGCGAATAAATATTAAAAGCTTTATATTTAACTTTAATATGGTCTGGCATGTTGACGATGTTGCGAAGTCGGTTTGTAGAGTGTTGTTGGTTCGTGTCTGTTATATTTTACACGAGTGGCGCTCGAGCAGTTTTCCACGTCAGCTCAATAACAAATTCTGTATACTGGAGATTGTAAACTGTCTTGGCATTTTGATTTGGCGTTCAATAAGCAACTGTACGAAGAACCCTGGCCATATAGTAAACATGAATGTTTCAGTTCTACATGTGTCTAGCTGTACTTGCGTGAACTTAGCGCGTGATTGGGCAGACGATTCGCAAGGCTAATAACGTGACGCTAGCAACATAATCATCAGACGATCGTACAAAAAGTTACTTATCTTTACATCCACTTGGGAAACTTTAGTCAATTTTGATCTGGATTGACTGGACGTCACACGATAAGTATTAGTATTGGAATTCTTGTGATGCGCCAAGCTTTTTATGCAAAAAAATTCGAGGAGTTCAAAGAGATCTTGATGTTATTAAACAGACTGGAAAACAATAGTGAAGGGCACAAAAGACGTCAGTATTCATGTTTGTCGGAGATTATAATTTTTTTTGCGTTCTTGTCAAGAGAAAATGACTCTCTAAGAATCCCTCGAGATTTTATTTTGGGTTGTTTGTCTGAGTTTTGGCTTGTATTAAATTAACTTGGGCTTTGCTCAAGAAAAGGGACTGGCAGGTTGCGGGGCTGGCAGCTCGGTCCGTACACGTTGCAAAAATTGTTTTTATCTTTGACTAGAAACTTTGCACTATCCTTGGGATCTAGTTGCGGATACTGGTTGCTAAACCATATCCGCTATGTCATGAGCGCGGTTGTGTGTGTGTGTGTGTGTGTGTGTGTGTGTGTGTGTGTGTGTTTGTGTGTGTAAGAATGTTTTCGTCAATCACGTGATCAACGCAAACGACCAATAGCGGATCCGAATCAGCATACTTCAGAAGTCTTATTTGTATGTTCGAAGGGTTTACGAACGTGTACCAGAACGACGAATGGAAGATAGAAAGTTGAGTTTTGCTTCAGGTAATGAACATTTGCGCGCAATCACAAGACGCCAAGAAATATATGACAAGTCGACAGCTGTCAGTGCGCTACTGGTCTGTCGCTATAAATTTGAACGGTTTTGAGAATTTTTGCGGATTGTCTGGTTTCGAAACAATATGTATAAACAATATGTATGTATTTCAGCATTTTAATACATTTTTATGTATGTATGTACTGTTGTTTTATACTATAAATACAAGCGCGAGGTGACTGCATATTTACCAGTGATATTTACATGCAATACTTTCTCGTGATCATCTCAGTATCACGTAATCAAACCATACAAGGTGTTTATACTATAATAATTCCGGAACGCGTTTCGACTTTGTCGCCCAAACGACAAGCTTTCCAAGGACGAAGAAACAGTGTGAGCGCTTGTTTGGCTTCGGATTAAAGATCTTTCTTTTTGGTTTCAATGTTTTTACTGAACGGCGGATTGAACCAAGTAATATTTCTTGTTCTGTTTTTCTTATGACTTGCTGGTGGTGTGTGTGTTTCGTCTGGTAGGAATTCGATATCGGAGTGGAAACCACTGTGTTTAAGGTGACTCCATACAGTTTCTTGAAAAATGGAAAATACAAGTTTGAGAGTTCAAAACACATGATTAAACAATTCGGGAAAATAATAAAACTAAATGTTGTGCATAGTTAAACAGTCTGACAATCACAAACTGTTACCAAATAAATAGCAACAGTTGTTGCTATGGCAACAATGACGTTTCAAAATGGCTTCCAATTACCCTTCAAACTAATTTAATTCGAAAAAAACTTTGGTGACCCCCAATTTTTTTTTCATTAAAACTTTTCTTGAAGTATGAGTGATCAATTGGCCGATTTAAAAAAAATTCTGTAGAACGAATAATTTTCCCCCCGGAAAAATCATGTTTGTTAATTTTTTGTTTGTTGCCATAGCAACAACTGTTGCTATTTATTTGGTAACAGTTTTTGATTGTCAGACTGTTTAACTATGCATAACATTTAGTTTTATTCTTTTTCCGAATTGTTTAATCACGTATTTTGGACTCTCAAAGTTGTATTTTCCATTTTTCAAGAAACTGTGTGGAGCCACCTTAAGAGCGTTGTTGTATGTTGGTGCTGCATGTTGAAATGTGGCATGGTCGGATGAGAGTTTAGAGATTCTTTGGCTGATCGAGATGGGTAGCTGTCTGATAATGGATAGTGGATGGTTAGAATGGCTGCGGATGTAGATGGTGTCGTCGTTCGGTTTCTTGAATGGTTGATATGATCCGTTGTTGAGGTTTAATGTGATATCGAGGAAGTTAGTGATTTTTTGGTTAGCGGTGGCGGTAAACTTTAGGTTGAATTCTTCGAAAATTTGCATCATATCCTTTTTTGCTTTTTCCGCCAATCTCGGCCGTCGTCTCTGTGAAGGCCTGCGTTATCCTTTCCATATTTCTCTGGCGGTCCAGGATGTAAAGGCCAATGAGCTCGCACACTTCGGCACCATCATTGCTGCCCATGGTTACGTCGAACATATTGAGACTGTCGCGTTTCACCCATGGTCTCCCTTCGTTGAATAAGAGTGACTTGCGCGCGTGTTTGATGATGGAGATATCTTGGTCCGTGATTGGTGAGCGTACACTTGCCCAGGAGATGACTTTATCCAACAGTTCTTCGGATATAAACGGATAGAAGTCAACAATGTCGAAGGAAATGAAGGTGTGCTTGTTTTTCTCATTTATTGCCTTGAACCATTCGATGACTGCCGCTGAGCTTCTCCATATGTTAACACGCGAGCTGGATCGGATATCGCTGTTTATTCTGTCTAGGATGATCTTGCTGATTTTTTCCTATTTCGGATTTGGCGGTGTTGATTAGTCTGCATTTCGGATTGTTCTCAAAGTTTTCCTTATGGTCTTTAAGAGAGACGAAGGCTTGACTTTGGGCCATACAACGGCGGTCATCGACGGCGGTCGGTTATTATATTTTTAGCTGTCACTAACGATATTATATGCATGACTGAATAAGTATTTATAACTAGACTGCATAAAACGAAAGCAATGAACATCTTTTTTTCAGAATTATTTGAGCGAAACCGTTTTCGGACAAACGAAGCTGTGGACGCCTTATATATGTTATGCATGCGAACCTTTATACGAGGTTTCCTTTAGGTTTCCAGTATTTTATTTTGCTTTTCGGTTTCTTCTGCTCTGCTCTGCTCTGCTATAACTCTGTCGATCATTTGCTCATTATAGAAGTAGGCAAACAGAAATCGAACTGTGACAAATTCCAAAATTGCACAGATTGCTAAAACTTGCGCTACCGTGGTCCATGTCTGATAATTGGTCACTAGAGACTTTAAACTTGACTTCGATAAACCGAGCGGCATCACGGAAAGCGAAGATATAAGATTGTGGTTTAAAAAGACAAGATCACGTAGATTATGCTCGTAAAAAAACTCTTATGACATGGAAACGCAAAACGGAAGGTGCATGACGAGTGGTAGATCGCGTGATCGAAATTAAACGCAAAACAAAGCTCGAAATGTCAGTTTTTGTTACTTTGATACTTACGAAAATTGAAGTATGCTTTGCGTTTCTGTTTCTATGCGAAAAATCTGATCGTTTAATGTCGACCCTTGTTTACAGATTATAATATTAACACTTTCCTGTACGAATCGGTCTTTGGTATTTTATCTGGCTAAGTCCAGACGATTTTATTCACCTCTGCGGAAGCCCTCGGACAGGAATGAGTTGTGAAGTGCTCTCAATTAATATATATATATATATATATATCCATATCCTCGTTATGATACCTAAAATTCGAATGCTTCATTGCATATGGGAATTAAAAGTATTGTGTATTATGGTGCATGTATGTCAGGGCCGGCGCGAGCTTCTAGGAGTTGGGAGGGTACGATTTCCGAAGGGCACATTACATGGATTGCGCAATCACACCGCGTAAAACCAGTTTCAAGCTAGAAGAGGCCATTTGATCAGGGTTTTTAACTTTTGGTGTATATCGAAACAAAAAAAGCAAAACAGTACGTTTATTCTACTAAATCGTTATTTAGAAGTTATTACAGATTCCTACATGCAATAATATATAAAGTAATATGACAAAATGAGAATTAT
The DNA here is from genome assembly GCA_035771165.1 of Paragorgia papillata. NCBI lineage: Eukaryota > Metazoa > Cnidaria > Anthozoa > Scleralcyonacea > Coralliidae > Paragorgia > Paragorgia papillata. The sequence continues at coordinate 2,904,309 of JAWNZC010000406.1, forward strand.
ATGGAATGTCGAAGCAATCTTAAATAAAAAAACTTATCCCAGTCTCCGCAAATATCTGTTAGTCTGTTACTTGGGTCGTGGGAAGATAACGAATATTACAGGGGCGTAGGAAGCTTGATAAACTTAGGGGGGCCCGACTCCCACGAGGCGCCACCATGGTTGGCGCCGAGCGGGAAAATTGTGAACATTTTGAGTCTCCAGATCGTCGGAAATGGCATTTTCAGAGTCTTCTCTACCTCTTTCGTTAGGCCCTTTCATTAATTCTTTCATTATGATTTGTGAGGCTATGCTATCCGTGAGTCAGGATGGATTATTATTATTAATTGGCTGATCATGCTCTGCGCGCACGCGTTTTGTTTAATATCCAGGGCTTGGCTAAAAAAGGGCACTTCTTCGCCAAATTATTGGGGGGGTAAATACCCCCCCTACCCCCCCGGTCGCGCCGGCCCTGATGTATGTTATGATATATATATATTTCTAAAATTCATTAATAATTCATGAGGAAAACACAAAGAAAAATCATGAGCGAATCGGATCTATATATGTGATATAGACTCGCTCTAAGTTTCTCGCTGGTATTTAACGGCTGAGATAAGCTTAATTTTCAAAATTACTACGGCAATGAACGTATGAAGTGATTCTTTTTAGAAGCCATTTAAAAACCTTGCAGTACGGGCTTTATCGGCTCTAAAACACTCGGCTATCGCCTCGTGTTTTATATCCGATAAAGCCCTCCTGCGCGGTTTATAAATATTACATATATATATATATATATATATATATATATATATATATATATATATATATATATATAGACAGCCTATAAGAAGAAGTATTTCCGTTTTGACTGCCAACCTTTATATGAATATTTTTTTGGATCATGCAGGTAATCGGTCGTATAAGTATAATTTTACTTTCGATTGTAATTTGGAAGCACTTATTATCTTATCATCTCTACAAAGTGTGATAAAATCTGTGTCGGAAATACGTCTTTCAGAAAGCGCTTCAATAACCATAGGCTAAAATAGTTTAAATAGATATGGGAGATGACAGAGGGTTATATCAGGCAGAGAGAATCTATATATGCGCATTTTTTTATCCGGGCATTCGGGAATAGAAGATGATGAATGAAGATGTTATTGTTAAAGACATCGATAAGACTAAATGAGCCGACAAGGTGAGAAGGATTCTATGGTTATATGTACTGTTTAATAAACGAGCAGGAGTGTTTTATCAGATATAAAGACACGAGGCGAAGCCGAGTGTTTTTATATCTGATAAAACACGAACTGCGAGTTTATTGAAGGGCTTTAAAAACGAACCACTTGCAGGGGCGGATCTAGGATTGTTGAAAGGGGGGTGTCCTAGGGCGAAGCCGAGCTTTCTAGGGTGTTCCCCCGGAAATTTTTGAGTTCTTGGGTCTCTGAAATGGCATTTCCAGCAATTTGAGAGCCATTTGAGGGCACGTTTGAGCACTCCGCAGTATGGAAAAAAGGTTGTATTTTTGGGTTACATGTACTTACAGTATAAAATATTTATGTAAACACCGTTTAAAAAAAACAAATGAAAACTGCAACTTCACGGTCAACTAGAACTGTTAGACCTGCAATAATTATATTTAGCGTCTTTTAATAATTTTTTCTTGACCAAAGAGGGGGGTGGCTAGCCACCCAATCCACCACCCCTAAATCCGCCCCTGACTTGGTAAGTTCATTGGCGTAGTAAGTTTGAAAAATAACCTTGTCTAAGCCGAAAAAATCAAAGCTAAAGTTTATGTAAATCAGGAGGTATCTTTATCACATATAAAGACACTGATTAAACTTTAATTTCTTTTGAATTTTCCTCATGAAAGATTTTTTGCGCAAGCTTATACAGCTGTTTTCAGCGGTACAACTACATGTCCTTATAATTTATCGTGACGTTTCCATGACATATTCAATTCACAACAGTGTGAACAGTGTGAGCTTTTATTAATTTTAAGCTTGTTAGTATAACTGCAAAAAATGTGTTAACTTAACTACATGGATTTGATTTGAACTTGCTTTGTCGAGTTACGAGAACATGCATGTAATCACTGTATATAAATTGATTTTGATATGTATATGAAGAGAAAGACTCTAGAAATATATCTGCTAAACTTTCTTTCAGTGCATTGGAACGACTATACATGTCACTATAATTTATCGTGACGTTTGCATGCATCCATATTTAATTCACAACTGTGAACAGCTTTCTCGAGCGAAATATTGCGTTATTAAGTTTCCTTTAAGAATTTTATTGACTTTTTTTTGGTGGCCTCGTCGATCAGTATTACTATACAAACAAAATATGTTGACTTGTCGGGTTTTTAACCTGCTTTTCCGAGTTACGAGATGTAGCCACTGTGCATTAATTGATTCGAGATGATTTCCTAGTTGGCACACCAGGTTGAATACAACAGGTAATTTGCTAGTTTCAAGCACCACCAATAGTATAGGTTATAGTTACCGCGAGACGGAGGTACCTAACTTCGAGGTAACTAGCCTACGTAGTTTTAAAGCAATATAGTAGTAGCCGTCATTTAATATGCAAGGCCAGTAACCTTAATCGCGGCACATTAAAGAGAATCGACGCATGAAAGAACTAAGTTAACATACACACAAAATTAGTTCACCAACATCTATGGCCAATCACCTATTAATAGCGCTTTTCTTTTGTGCTTAAATCTATTTGAGACAAAGCCGTGCTGGAACATTTTACCACTCCCTTGAGTCTCGTGGACCTGCGTATGCGCATACCATGCATGCATGTGAGAACTATTGTAGCCATAATGTTCAAGAAGAAGTTCTCTGGCTTTTGCAGCTAATTTTCTAGTACATATTATTATATAGAGTCTAACGATGGTATCAAACCTGGTAGTGGCAGTCGCTTTTTGTCGTGGTGGGTTTCGTTTCGTTTGAGGTAAGGCCGTGTATATATCCGAGTGTGTAAAAAAGTACTATAGAGTGCTGCGTATAGGCGGCGTTTTAAATAGAGCAAAGCGAAAATGTGGTAAACTCTACCGAGGTTGTAGCTTGTTAACCGAAAACTGACGTTTCGAGCGGATTCCTTCATTAGAGTGAAATGTGGCTGATGAAGGGCTCCGCTCGAAACGTCAGTTTCCCGTTAACAAAAACCTTAGCAGTGTTACCAGCCTCGTACCCATGCGCTTTTTGTTTACTTACGCCTTCGCGTGTGGTGCGCGCGTGGAACGTGTGGCGTGCAGTGCCGAAGCAGCGGGGAACTGTTGGTTTTTACGCTTTTTCTGCACGTCGTACCTTCTCCGACAGATAACTCACAATACTGGTGCAGATCCGCGGCAAGCAGCGGACTGGTAGCCACATTAAGTTTTTAGCGCATGCGCGCCTTCATCCTCTTCTTTCGTGGGCAAGCTTCGTTCTGGTCTCTCAAAAATATTCAGTGAATATCCTTAATTTACATAAACATCCTCGATTAAAACAATTCAAATGGCAAGTGAAAAGGTCAGTAATTATACTATTGTTGTATCTGTGGCAATATTTTCCGAATATTGTATTATCGTGTGATTTTACACATGATTTTAAGCGGGCGAGGGGTTGTTGCGTTCATGTACTTGTAGTTAAGGTAATGATGTAGTGGTTTGCGTAGGCGTTTTTGAAAAACAAGTTAGAAAATTTGAACAGTTTATGTACAATACTGAAGCAGTAAGCACCTATAAAAAACGATCTGACGTTTTCACCATAATCCATGCATTCATTCAGTCAGAGGAAAAAGAAACGTTGCTCTCTGACAAATGGTACGCCCGTTTGATTCAGTGCACAAATTAAATCTTTTCAGTGGGTATTTCTTTTTTATCAATACCACGGTTGTATGAGACATTGATAATCATGAACCCAAACGCTTCTATTAGGTAATCGGTCTATTTATATATACCAAACAAGACATTGTCTTCACCGTGCACAAGCTTGCATAAACGTTAGCAAACATAGGCGCACTGCGTCTACAGATTATTATTTAATAACTTTATTGATTATTGCAACTGATAGTCAAACAGGACGAAATGCCCCCTATTGAACATGACTACCATGATGTAGGTGTTGATTTTACAGGCCTTTAAATGTGCTGCGTGTTCACGGTGGCACTGAGAACGAGTTTACTGGTCGCTTGTCATATCACGCGCTTGGGCGACTGTGCATCCGTGCTGCTGATATAGTGCTACACGGCTGCGTAAACGCAACCTATAGACGCAAAAATTGAACAAAGACTTTTCCGAATTTTCAAACCATTTCTTAATTGACTATAATTGGTTTAATATATAGACCTCCTTTTTGTCAGTATTTCAGCGGTACATTACCAGATTATGAATATTTTGAATTTTTAAAGGCGCTTCCCATTTTGCAAAGTCAAACCGAATAGAATGAACTTGCTTTTGATTGGGACCATATTTTCTAGTCTGACAGCCCCAAGCCTCAATAGTATCGTGTTCCATTTTACCGGACTGACCGGTCTAACCGTTCAAATAGAAAGCCCCCTAAGTATAAGAAAGTTTGCAATTGACATGCAGTAATACAGTTTAGTTATTTGACACAAATAGAAAATGACACGACACAAGATTTCAATTTTCAGGAATGTTTATTTCTAGATTTTTTCTACATGTGTCATCTAAGCTAGATCCTTTCTTTTCTTTAATAACCGTGTTTGATCTTTTATCTGAAAATTAAAAACAAACAGTTATCTATAGTTAACGGAATATTTCATATTTTTAATAGAGGGAATACCACATACTTGAAAAGTCGTGAAACAATTCTTGATTATTTTTACTCATAATAATATACCTGAAAAAATTTCTCAATTTTGATTGGCTAAGAGCAGTGCAGTTTTACGGAAATACAGTGCAGAAAAAAGGAAATACATTGCAAATTTTTGAAGCCAATAAACCAATCAAAAACAATAAAAATTTCGGATTTTGACAGATGTATTTTCCAATGTTGTTGTTAATAGCAGCTCGACGGTACGCTATTTGAAGCTACTTTATCATTCCTTATTATTGTCAACTAAAGTACCTGTAAGAAAACTGCACTCTTGAATATGAAACCTATAACAGCTATATGCCCTATAGGGGGCAGTTGTATTTAGATCTATCCCATATTTAAAGACAGACCACCTCTTTGCCTTAGGTTATGTTAGTTTTCATTAATAAGGTATTGCATTATTTACATTCTCAATTACGATATAAACCGGACAGATGGAAGACATAAAAATCCTATATATATATATAAGTATATATATATATATAGTTGAATAGTTCAATCTATACAGACACGGTGTTTCGCTGTACTACAGCTCATCAGTGTAGCTTAGAACAATCTGAATAAATTTCGTCAATTACTTATACACATGCGATCGTGGTGACAACCGCATGTGGGACAGCATCGGTGAAGTAGGTCCTACATTCAGATAGCGTGAAGTGCGCATAGGCCCAGAGTGCTCAACTTCCACAAGGGGAAGTGAGCGTTGCATTAGCGCTAATAGGTACCCACGGCAATTTCACCGTGCTTATAATATACTTACAAATGGAAAAATTTCTCGAAAATTATATGGACCTTTTTTACTTCATATATATATATATATATATATATATATATATATATATATATATATATATATATATATTTAGATTTTATTTAATAAAATATATTATAATATATATATATATATACTATAAGTGGGCTTACTTCAAATGTTGATGGTCGCTACTATCAGTTTCACGCCAGGCGATCTTCAGGCGGCTGAAGATTTTCGATTAGGCGCTATCTTAAATAGGTTGAGTTGCTTACATCAATGCTAATGGGTGTGTGGGTTGATGGCACGCTTCTGGGTGTGTGGATTGATGGCGGTGTGTGGGTCGATGGTGCGCTACCTACACTCCTACCTTTGTTCTTGTCTGCACCTTTTGCACTGATTGTACGTTCTTTATCTTAAACTTAGCTTGTTTTTGTGCCGACATGTTGAAATGATTTCTGATTTTTTTTTAAGTAAAGTGGGTTTTTTGGATTTCATAATGCAAAGTTTTTCTTCCAAACATAAATTACATCGGTTAGACCCCCCTGAGTATGCTGCTGACCGTTTTAAAATTGACCAATTAATTTTTAAAATTTTGTTTTTTGTTTTTCTAATTCCATATGTGTTTGGAGAGTTCGGTTTCGTTTGAATATTTTTTGTGTTGAAAAGATTTGGTGTGGTTTCTGTATCGCTCCTTGAAACTGTTTGCTGTCATGCCTATGTAATGCTTAGTTTCATTAGTGTTGTTTGTCGAAATAGTTGCTTTATATATGATATTGTTTGTCAAACATTGCCCACCGAGTGGGCATTGATCTTTATTTCTGCATATACAACCACTTGTGCTATTGTTTTTTCCTTCATTTTTCCTAAGAATGTGTATGTTGTGTTTCGTGATTGTGGATTTAATGTTGTTCATGCAGCTATAACTAACTTTTACTGTGTTTCTGTTGAAAATCTTGTGTAGCTTGTTGTGTGGTGGGAAATGTTTGTCAATTAAGTTTAAGAAACATCGTCCTATGTGTGTTCTAACGTTCTTGCTGTATGGTGGGTTAAACCAAATTATGTTTCTATGCCGCTTCCTACGTGGTTGGCTTGTTTCCTCATTGGGCTTGCGTGTATACTAATTGTTGGTTAAAATTGCTGTGGTGTAATGCGATTTGGTATGTGTGTGCAGACTCCTGGAATGTTGTGTAGTTTGATGAAAGGAGTGAAATGTACACTTTCGTTTGCGTATAAACCATACCTTAAGTTAAGATGAGAAAATTTCGATTCGATTATTCGCTAACGAACATCCCGATACCATCACAAGATGCTTATTTGAGAAACATGATAGAAAAAAGTGGAAGTGTAATCAGGCGCATGAGATGGAAAGCCTACTTTTCCCTTTTTGGTGAACAAAACATACGTGAAAACAATCCTTTCGGACTTCCTTCAAATAAAGCACCACCAACACTTATAGAAATGAAACCTTTCGAGGAAGACGTGATAAAATTAGTAGAAAACATTCAATTTCGCAAAATAAACAACCACTTCCAACAACATTTGGCAAATGATTTAAAGAAAATCAAATCGTCACCTAACATGTTCATTTTCGCAGATAAAACTAGAAATATTTACGAAACAGCACCAGACACATACAATAAAGCAGACAAAGCAAGAAAAGACCTACATAAAATTTTCGAAGAATTTGGACTTAAAATCACAGCCCAAGCAAATATACATGTAACAAACTTTCTAGATGCAACATTTGACTTACAAAATGGAACATACAAACCCTATAGGAAGCCCAATGACGATCCGCTTTATGTTAACAAGCATTCAAACCACCCACCTAGTATTTTAAAACAACTCCCAACATCCATAAATAAGCGCATTTCACTCCTTTCATCAAACTACACAACATTCCAGGAGTCTGCACCCACATACCAAAACGCATTACACCACAGCAATTTTAACCAACAATTAGTATACACGCAAGCCAATGAGGAAACAAGCCAACCACGTAGGAAGCGACATAGAAACATCATTTGGTTTAACCCACCATACAGCAAGAACGTTAGAACACACATAGGACGATGTTTCTTAAACTTAATTGACAAACATTTCCCACCACACAACAAGCTACACACGATTTTCAACAGAAACACAGTAAAAGTTAGTTATAGCTGCATGAACAACATTAAATCCACAATCACGAAACACAACACACACATTCTTAGGAAAAATGAAGGAAAAAACAATAGCACAAGTGGTTGTAACTGCAGAAATGAAGATCAATGCCCACTCGGTGGGCAATGTTTGATAAACAACATCATATATAAAGCAACTATTTCGACAAACAACACTAATGAAACTAAGCATTACATAGGCATGACAGCAAACAGTTTCAAGGAGCGATACAGAAACCACACCAAATCTTTTCAACACAAAAAATATTCAAACGAAACCGAACTCTCCAAACACATATGGAATTTGAAAAACAAAAAACAAAATTTCCACTTTACTTAACACAAATTCAGAAATCCTTTCAACATGTCGGCACGAAAACAAGTTTAAGATAAAGAACGTAGGTGTAGGCAAGAACAAAGGTAGGAATGTAGGTAGCGCACCATCGACCGACACACCCAGAAGCGTGCCATCAACCCACACACCCATTAGCATTGACGTAAGCAACTCAACCTATTTAAGACAGCGCCGAATCGAAAATCTTCAGCCGCCTGAAGATCGCCTAGCGTGAAACTCACAGTAGCGACCATCAACATATTGAGCACTTTTCGACATTTCGCGAAGAACACTTTGTTTGTTTGAATATATATATATATATATATATATATATACTATATATATATATATATATATATATATATATATATATATGAAGTAAAAAAGGTCCATATAATTTTGGAGAAATTTTTCCATTTGTAAGTTTGCGATGAGTTCTATATATATAAGCCGTTTTATATCTTCTATCGTCTCAAAAGCGCGTTAAGTTTAATTTCTTTTTTTAAAGTAAAGCTTATCCATAATTTATATATATATATATATATATATATATATATATATATATATAGATGTAGACTGATAGATGATGCAGCGATATTGCATAAATACGCTGGGTTTCGAGTTAGGCTAGCGGTCTCTAAAAAGTACTACAATAGGTACTAAATTAAACTCAGATAAAAATGCGCAAAAACCGAAGCATGCATGCGCATGTTATACATTATAAGCAATTTAAACTTCTTATTAGTCACTGCATGTGTTTTGAAAATAGTCGTTTAAACGAAACTTTAAAACTCTATTACCGATACAAATAAAGACTTGACTGTTTGCATAGCTTTTAAAGACAATGCGTCGGGTTAAATGCAATAACACGATTTAAACCGGCTTTGTAATTTTTTCGGCAACTGCATGTTGAGTTACCAGCTAAACATTCCAGTTAAAGCAATTAGAAAGGTATTGCATGAGGCGATTTCTCAGCGCATGACCTGCATGTTGTTAACTGGACCGGTTAACATATATTCTCGCACACGATTTATCTTTTTGCTTTCGGGATTTTTCATGGAGGCTTGTTGTTTCGAGTAGACTGAACAGGGTTCTGTAGTACTAGCTTTACATTTCTTATTTGCTTGCCGATAACTTGGATTTTTTATTCTTTGATGTATGTCAATACAGTATATATATATATATGTAATATTTATAAACCGCGCAGGAGGGCTTTATCGGATATAAAACACGAGGCGATAGCCGAGTGTTTTAGAGCCGATAAAGCCCGTACTGCAAGGTTTTTAAATGGCTTCTAAAAAGAATCACTTCATACGTTCATTGCCGTAGTAATTTTGAAAATTAAGCTTATCTCAGCCGTTAAAAACCAGCGAGAAACTTAGAGCGAGTCTATATCACATATATAGATCCGATTCGCTCATGATTTTTCTTTGTGTTTTCCTCATGAATTATTAATGAATTTTAGAAATATATATGAGCGTTTCAATAGTTTTATCCTTTATATATAAAGAATATATATTGTATAGTTTTACAATTTGACTATTGATCCCCCACCCCCCAGATTATTCTGATTTTTGGAGTGAATATTATAATATATATATATATTAGTTATTCACCGCGAGTACAAATATTCTTTATTCGAACCGACAACAACTATAAATATTTTTTATTTATATAGCGGAAGAAATTACTAACTTTAATTCCGAAAAATTGCATTTTTTTAAAGAGAAAGTGAAAAGAAACCATGAATATAGTTTACCAATATATGTATAGTAAGAGTAGTTTTCAGGTTACTTAATTCGATTTTGTGCCTGCTTTGTTAGAGAAAAAGATGTCAGGTTGAAGATAATATTGTATATAGTAACCAGAATGAGATAGAACCGGATATAGCAATAGTAAGTAAAAATAGTATAATATGTACCACAAATGTCCATCAGTGTTAACTTTTTACAGACAGATAGACAGACAGTCGCACGCTGAATACATATTCCCCTAGGGACCGCAGAGCAGGGTTTTGTTTTTTTTTTCCAAAATAAACAATATAAAGCCCAGCAAATGACGCTTAAACAAGACATTTAAAAGGAATAAAATCTATTTAAGGAAATGTAAGCAAACAGCTGATTTTATTCCTTTCAAAATGGCTTGTTTTAGAGACGTTTGCTGGGCTTTTCTACTGTTTTTGTAAGAATTTGTAAGAAAAGTTTTAAATCAACTAGTAAATTTGATTGCATTTCCGGGGCTCTGACAGGCTTCAGATTTCAAAATTTCCCGGGGGAGCATACCCCGGACCCCCCTACAAGGCTCACGCCTTTGGCGATCGCTAGCCCCCCCAATCAGGGGGAAGGGAGGGGGGGGGGGTAGGGGGTGTTTCAAAAAACATGTAAAAGCGGGCGAGGGGTTGTTGCATTCAATGTATTTCTACTTAGTACAAATGAAGCATATACAAGAAAAGAGCAAGACAAATTAACCTTGGCCAAACTTATTGCTAAATCCCACGTTGGCTCATGCGGATAATTAAATTTTAAAACAAAAAGAAACAAGCCCGCGCTTGTGCATATATATTAGAGAAGGAGCAGATATTGGAATTTTTATTTATACGTATATATCCAAATCGTAAATAAGAGTTCTTAACTGTTTCCCCCGTAACGTAAACTACTTTTTAACTGGTCGGCTAATTTTATGTTTATGTTTGACCGTGCATGCATGGAACCACGAAAAAAGAAAATAGAATTGCAAATGCATGGATCCAATAAAAAAGGATACATGCATATTTTTACCTTATTATTTTACCTCCCTCTTTAATCTCCTTATCTTAAATTTAATTCTCAAATTCTTAACCGTTATTTTGTAATTTCAAATTTTAACCGGTTTTTTTAAATTTTATACTTGTTGTCTTAGTAATCTTATGTATATAAAGTCTATGTGTTTGTAATAATTTTATCACTCTGAAGTTGTTGCATGTATAGCGACGAAACGTTAGTTCAATAAATATTTTCATTTCTTCAATGTTATGGGCTTTTTCAAAGTAATTGTCGGGGCTTTGATATTTTTAACAAAATTACGTTTTCCGCCTGGAATCTCTGTCTCGTTACATATATATATATATTTAATCAGAATAAACTAGTGTATGAATGTTGACGATTCGTGAGGAGAAGATAGAAGGAAAGAGCACAGTCCCCATATAGTTCAGTGTTTGTTTGTCGAACCAGCGATAGTTGATGATCTACGAGAGGTTTTTACGATACAGCGGTCCTTCGAACAGTATTAAAAAACGCAAACGTTTAAGAATGGTTAAGAAATAAAAACATTAAACCGAAAATGGCGGAATTAACAAAAAAAAGACAGTCATAAAACATACATTATCTTAAAGAGAGGTTAGTCGTCTTGAAGAATCTTGACGACGCCGTATAATAGAACTCATGCATGGATGATGCGTAGGGTGTGGAAGAAGAGGAATACGAGAAAGGGATATACGAATAGAGCGACTACCGCATGTTGATCCAGAAAGTCGTCCATGAAGTTGAAGAATTTTTAAAGAAGACAACTAACATTGTCTTCGAAGTTGCGGTGATGCCGAGATCGAGCTCAAGCAATGTCTAACCAGACACATGTTGTCTATACATTATTACAAACAATGACAGTATATAGCGACGAGCATCCAAGTACGAGCCAAGATAACGACAAATTCAGATAGAAATTCGAAGAAACCGCGTCCTGAAACAGGAATTTTGAAATTTGTTTGAAAGTTTTATACAGCAACAGCGTAGCGCGTTGTCGGACGTCGAAAAATTTACGTATTTAATCGTTCGAGGAACCAGAAAAATAAGCCATTTGTGGGAATTAACTTTGCCTTGACAACCTTAACCCTTTGCCAGACTTCTCCCCTTGGTCGACTTTGGTGGTGAACTGAGAGAATTACGGGTCGGTAGTCGAATGTTCAAAAGGCGATATGCCAGACCAGCAACAAGTAACTCAGAATTTTCAAGAGCGAGTTTCTTGTCTTTTTTAATACTTAAGCTGTGTATATAAAGGTGGGAGGAGCCATGAAATTACGAGAACTGTAGTGGGTAATTGCTCCAATACTGTCGCATAGATTCCACCCGGCATAGGCGGTGGAAGATAGGTTTGGTAGGGGGGTGTTTAATGTCTAATCAATATAACTATACATGTGTTCGTACCCAGTCCCTTTATAGCTCTCTACTTTTATACTTCCGGTATTATAATATCACATCTCCCCTTTCCTTAGGAATAGCTTTTACCTAAGATATTTTTTGCTTTTAAGATTTTCTAAATATATAAAACTAATACAGCATGCGAACAAACATATTCTAATGTTCAACAAACGTCGATAATCTAGCAACGACAACCAAAATGTTATTTAGTCTAATAATTATCTTAGTAGTACTATAGGTAAATATAAAATTCATTTTCGTTTTTACAAGAGTCTTTTTTCATTAAGGTTTCAAATTCGATAGCTAGATAAGTTCATTTCTTTCGTTTTCTAAGATAATATGGACTTCGTAAACCCCCATGTCCCCTTTCCAATTGACGATCTTCTGGACAATGAACGGGATTGTCTAATAATTGGTCTTCCATAAAGGTTGCGAAGGGAACATCGCAAGATGGTACAGGTCGTAGATACTTTCTGTTGCGGATTAGCGTAGAATCTTGGTCAGTGAGAACTGAATAGGTACGGTTCTCTCTAGTTTCAGTTATTGTTCCGAGGAGGGACCAATCGGTATCGGTACGGGAACGTATGGCCACTCGGGATCCGATTTGGAGAGGTAAAAGCTCGGTGGTATGTTTGTCATAGGTGTGCTTCTCTTTCTGCTTGGTCTCAAGTATTTTCTCTTTCGTTGCGTTGTCTAAAAAGCAGTCATCACTTTCACGATCTCGAGGAAGAGAGTCGTTGAGTTTTCTTCCAAGCAGGAGCTCGGCTGGGCTCTTGCCACAGAGGAGTGGTGTGTTGCGAATTGCCAGCAGGCCTTTCCAAAACTCATCATTCATTGAGCCACACTTCTTAAGCAGCTTCTTAACATTCTTGACAGCAGCTTCTGCCTTGCCATTGGATTGAGCATGAGTAGGAGATGACAGGGTATGTATAAAACCCCATTCTTTAGCAAATGTTTCAAATGCCTTGCATGTGAATTGTGAACCTCCATCAGACACGACTTCAACAGGTTGACCAAAACGAGAAAACATCTTTTTTAGTTCCATTATCAATCGTGGAGCAGTAGCTTCTTTTCGCAGGTCGTGAACCTCGGTAAAGAAGGAATAGTAGTCTGTTACTATTAGGTACTCGTTGCCATGGAGACTGTAAAGGTCGGCACCTAACTTGTTCCATGGTCGGGTTGGAAGTGGTGGTTGCTGGAGAGGTTCTTTTGGATTAACTGGAAGAAGAGTTGTACACCGAGAACAACGTTTCACCATGTCTTCGATGTGGCGATTCATACCAGGCCAATAGATCGAATCACGAGCACGGCGACGGGTTTTATCAATTCCTTGATGTCCTTCGTGAAGATTTTGCAACATCTTCTTCTGGTGGGATACTGGAATAACGGTTCTTCCATTCATCAGGAGGACAGAGTTCTTCCCCATGGGTGCCATATAAAGGTTGTGCCGAATGGACCAAAATGGTTTTGCAACTACGGCTACTTCGTGCAGCGTATCAGGCCACCCTGACTGGACGTAGTTGAGAACTTGAAGAAGTTGAGTATCAGTCCTTTGATACTCGGCAAGTTCGTTAAGTTGAATATCGTCAATAGACCTATCAGCAAACTGGATTTTTACAGCAGCTTCAGCATGAGCTTCACATAATTCATCTTCGAGGGAGGGTTGATCAACAGGAAAGCGAGAGAGCGCATCTGCAGCCAAATGATCCTTTCCTTTAACCCACTCTGTTGTGAAAGAGTATTGCATCATCTTCATCATCAGACGTTGTAAGCGTGGATTGTCAACATCAGCAACTCCCTTGGAATTCAATATAGGAATGAGAGGTTGGTGGTCAGTGACTAGGGTGAAGTGAGGTAGGCCCTGGAGGAACATATTGCATTTCTTCATTGCCCAGCACGCACCTAGAGCTTCCAACTCAATCATAGCATAACGGCTCTCGGCAGGAGTCAGGAAGCGGGAACCGGCTTGGACAGGTTTCCAAACACCATCGACCATCTGCAGAAGGACAAAGCCTAGCCCATGTAGACGAGATGCATCAGGTTCCAACCACTGAAACACTGAATCTTTCTTCAAAAGCGGGCGAAAAGGTTCCATAACCTTGGTGAGATCCTTCGAAAAATTTCCAAGTTGATTCACCAAACCAAACCAGGAACGTAGATCGGTGAGATTCCTCGGTCGTGGGAAATCTCGGATAGACTTGAGGAGATCTGGACTGGACTGAATGCCTGTTGGTGATAGACGGAATCCACCAAAATCAACTTGAGTAACAGCGACTCGTGATTTCGATTGCTTCAAAGTGACACTATGCTTGCGACACTGCTCCAGAAGTGCATGAACACGTTTCTTCAGAACTGGTAGACTCGGAGCATAGACCAAAATATCATCTACGATCTTGCGGATACCTTCTAAGCCCGTGACAACTTTATCCATCCGGCGATTGTACCACTCGCTGATGCTGTTGATTCCAAAAGCTGCTCGGTTACACACATATCTGCCAAATGGAGTTATGAAACAGGTTAAAGGACGAGACTCAGGAGCCAAGGGGACTTGCCAATAACCATGACGAGCATCAAACTTGCAAAAATACTGGAGATCTTCTGTAGGAATGCTCGTTACTGCTTCAAAAGGTGAATTACTGAGGTGGTATTCACGTTGGGTGTATTTATTCAGGTGAGTGAAGTCGATGCAAATTCTCAGTTCATCACTATCTTTCTTAGGAGCTATGACAATTGGATGACACCACGGGCTTGGATCTTCGTGAGCTGAGATAACTCCCAGGTGTTCCATTTCATTAAGTTGTTTCTTGAGTTGCTCTAAGTAAGGAATAGGAATTTTTCTTGCTTTCAGTTGAGCATAGGGCTGAGCATCCGGCTTGAGGTTGATCTTGAAAGGGTCCCCTTTCATTTCAGGAAGGGTCGTATTATCGAAAACATCTTCAAAAGATTCTAAAAGTGAGGAGAAATTGGTATCGTCACTGTAGGTGCAGTTCTGACTTTCTGCCCCAAGCGAGTAGACTTGGGCCGATGACTCACTGGTTGAGTTATAGTCCCATTTCAGATCTGACAAGAGTTGATCATCAGGTAGAGATACTGGCTCTGGGTTGCAGACTTCAGGATGGCTGTCATTACACGTAGGCTGGTTAAACAGAGACTGGTCATTCGATGCCGCAAGTGTGTTCACAGCTGTTGAGGGTATTTGTACACTTTGGGCTAATGCAGAGATGGGCCATTGATCATCAATAATACCCAGGGCATGACAAGCAGGAGTACCAAGGATAACACCATCTTCACCATGGACGATGTGAAACCACTGGTGGGCAGAGTCTGAGAGGGTAGAGATCTCTGGAGGCCACGAAATCTTCAAGAGTACACGAGCTTCAACATTCAGGTTATGGCCACCAGCTGTCTTAATAGAACCACATTCAAGATTGTAAGACCAGGCAGGTGTATCAAAGCGGGTAATCCAATCATAACCAACACAGTTTATATTGGAGCCAGGATCAATCATGCACTCCTGTTTCCAATTGTGATTACCAATCACAAAATCAGCATAACAATGCTTTCCAACACTAGGAATATTAGAAAGGTTGACAGCTTTAACAGATGCTGTATTAGGGTTCGCTGGAGATTCTTCATTGGCTGAAATTACTTTAAGTGTTGGCTTAGTCGAGTGATTGAACTTGGCTGAACCATCATTTGGCTTTTTCTCAAGTTCCGATAACCGCTTATCAGTTGACTTAGATGAATCGGGACACATAACAGACTTAGCCCAATGGCCTTTGTTTTGGCAAACCTTGCAGACAGAATCTTTGGCAGGGCAAAGTTCCTTTTTAAAAATGTGAAATTTCATGCAAAACTTGCATTTCTTTAAACCGTTATCTTTAGCAGGTGGAGAAGAAAATCGTTTCTGACGATTATTAGGTAATTTACCATGTTTGTAAGTGGAGGCCCCAGTCTTATTAACTTTGGTTGTAAATTTATCCACTTGGGAGGTAGTGGCCTCATCAACTTATTAAAGTTGTACAGCTTTTTCAAGGGTAAGTTCTTTAATACAAAGAAGTCCTTTTCTCACGTCGTTCGATTTAATTCCGGCCACTAGTCTTGCAAGAAGAACTCGATCTTTACAAGACATTCGTGTTGCAGTCTTACAACAGTCCCGGTATTGGCATTTATTTAAAAGTGACTGCAAGTCATTGTAAAACTCTTCAAATGACTCATTTGAGCCTTGCACTCGTTTGTGAAACTCGTATTCATGCACAAACATACTTGAAATACCACATACCTGGTGTTGAAAGGAGTCGATGATTGCTTGAACCTCCTGTTGGCCCAGATTGTTCATTCTTTTGACAGTATCGTCGCTGAGTACATTAGTAAACAGGGCACGTTGTGTTGCTGATTCGAGTTCGAAAAATCCTGTTATTGTCGCTGCAGAATCCCAGCGCTGCTTCCATATTTCGAATTTATCAGGAGTACAAGTGACAATATCCAACTTTGAAACTCTGCCAATCTCCGAAGATATAAAGGGAAGATTTGGAGCACGAGTTTCGGCTGGTCCAGTGGCGCCTAACTCCCCATGCGAATGCATATCCTTCTTAGGTGGCATGGCTTTACGGCTTCTTTATGGACAAGAGAGTGAACTAAGTTCACAAAATTTAAGGCACAAAACCCAAATAGTCGAATTCTGCTGCTTAGGTCGATCCAAAGATATTAGAATAGTCAGTAAATAACATTTAAAAGAGTAAAGACTGCCGACTACGCCATGTTTAATGTCTAATCAATATAACTATACATGTGTTCGTACCCAGTCCCTTTATAGCTCTCTACTTTTATACTTCCGGTATTATAATATCACAGGGGGGCTGAACTTGGAGCTCCGAAACTCTAGGGGGGTCCGGGGGCATGCCCCCCGGAAAATTTTGAAATCTAGAGTCTCTGAAATGGCATTTCCTGCGTTTTGGGGGAAGATTTTAGAGAACCCTAAACGTTATAAAACCTTTACCGCCCACAACGATTTTTTCATTATTCTTCATTTTTTTCGGCCTTTCTTTATTCTTGGCATTTCGATATGGCTCATTCATAATACTTCTGATCAGCAGTCATCAAATGCTAATACGTGCAGTACTTCATGAAATGAGTTTTGAGCTATCACACGGCACGATTTTTCTTACGATTTTCACCAGGATTGTCACCCTGCAGTGATATGGAATTTTCAAAATGCTGTATATCGAAGATGTATAAATATTCAACGTATAATCACCCTTACCTTCGGCGCAAATACAGGGGGGCTCAGCTCCCCTTTTTTCCACTTTTACAAAGTTGGGGGATGAGAAAGGAAGAGAGCTAGACTTAAAGACTGTTGTGTTATTGTTCAGCGGTACATAATTAAGGCATGCGTGCGCATACCAAACAACGTACGAACGACGTAGTTCGGTAGTTCATGGCCGTTTAACGTCGTATGTATTTCTATGGATATATTATGATTACAAACTATCTGAAATAGTCAAATACATAACAATTGGCGACGAGGATGGCTACCATCGGCAAGATCGAAAATTTCGACGATTCGTCGGAAGAATGGACCACATACGTTGAGCGAGTGGAACAATATTTTATCGCAAATACGGCTGAAGAAGAAAAGCGTGTGCCTGCACTGTTAAGTCTCATGGGAAGCAAGACGTATTCGCTTTTGAGAAGTTTAACAGCACCAGCAAAACCCTCCAGTAAGTCGTTTACAGAGATTGTCTTAGTCTTACAAAACCATCTTTCACTTAAACCTCCAGTTATTGCAGAACGGTTTCGCTTTCACAAAGCATGATTATACAAGGCTTTTCCCCAACCAACCACTCCTGAAAACCAGTGTTGTTCTGAAAACCTATTCTGGTGAAAAGATAATCCCAGTCGGTGCATTACAAGTGAAAGTAGAACACCATGACCAGAAGAAGAATCTTGATCTGTTGTTGTAACAACAGAAGGCCCACCATTATTTGGAAGAGAATGGCTTACACTAAACTGGAAAGCCATTAAAGCTTTAACCAAAGAGGAGACAACAACGACCGATACAACAAAGAAGTTAGCAGATCTCTTAGACAAGTACAGGGTTTTTTTTGGAACAGAGCGGCACCTTAAAAGGGACAAAAGCACGTATCACATGGAAGCCAATTTAAATTCTGCGAAGCTCGATCAGTTCCATATGCCATGAAACCCAAACTAGAAGCAGAGCTGAAATGCCTAGAAGGAGAAGGAGTCCTGTATAAAGTCGCATCCATTGAGCGAGCAACTCCAATTGTCCAAGTGGTCAAGCCAAACGGAAATGTGAGAATTTGTGGCGATTACAAGGTAACTGTTAATCCTCAGCTCCAGCCAGTGATATATCCCCTTCCACGCATCGAGGATATTTTTGCCAGGTTAACAGGTGGACAGAAGTTTACCAAGATTGATCTGCGACAAGCGTATACCACCAAGTTGAAATGGAGGAAGATTCCCAAGAGTATACCTCACCATCAACACTCACCAGGGACTGTATCGCTACAATCGCCTTGTTTTTGGCATAACATCAGCCCCAGCCATCTGGCAGAGAAAAATTGATCAAGTTCTGGATAATGGGGAAGGAACCAGTTGCATAATGGATGACATGATCATCACTGGAAAGAATGATGAAGAACACCTTCAACATCTGGAAGAGGTCATGAAGAACCTACAAGAGCATGGGTTGCGAGCTAATCAGAAGAAATGTAATTTTTTCCCAAAAGAAAGTCACCTTTTGTGGACATATGATTGACAATTCAGGTTTTTGCTCACTGTCCCGAGTGCTCCAATTACAATAGGGATAACAGAAATGCGTCTGCAGTTCCAGATCTTTCGAACTTCCATTTTTAAATCCTGATAATGCTCAATCTTCTCCCTTTCCTTCTCTAACACTCGTGTATCGAAGGGACAAGCTACGTCAATAATCGCGCACACTCTTTCTTTCTTTTCGAACACGACAATATCAGGTCTCTTATGATCAAGATGGCGATCTGTCTGAACTTTAAATCCCACAAAACCTTCACTTGCTTGTTTTCTGTCACTGCCTCTGGGACATGGTCATACCAATTTTTGCTACACGGAAGACTGAAGTTCTTGCAAAGGTCCCAATGGATAGCTTGAGCTACCTTATCGTATCTCCAGTTCTTGTACTGGTTTTGTGCAAGCTTCTTACATTCGGCCACTATGTGGCTCACAGTTTCCTCCCTCTCTCCGCACAGTCGACACACTGGGGACACATTTTGTTTGTCAATCTTACTCTTTATGTAGTTTGTTCGAAGCGCTTGGTCTTGTGCCGCAGTTAGTAGACCTTCAGTCTCCTTCTTCAGGGTTCCCCTCTTTAACCAATTCCATGACTCTGGGCCTCTGACTTCTTCAGTGCCCCTCACAAACTGCCCATGCAATGCCTTTTCTCGATAACGGTTTAATCTCTTTTGTCCTACTCTTTCCTTCTCCTCTCCTTCATCCAAGATATTTTCATTCTTAACAGTCATCAGCAATCTTTCATGACTAGCTTCCACATTCTTTGATAAACTGCCAACTTCAACATTAACACAGTCCTCAACGCTTATCAACCCTCTTCCTCTAATATTATTGTTATTATTATTATTATTATTATTATTATTATTATTATTATTATTATTATTATTATTATTATTAAATCTTTATTTAAACTGTTAAAATCCATTCAGCAAAAGCTGGTCTTAACTGGATGAAACAGTATGTACAACTAATACAATGGACAATATATGATACAAAAATACAAACTACAAGCTACATATATGTCTTTCAATATCATCTATGATCAAAAATTTAAAAAGTTATTTTTTAAAACTGTTATAACAAGAAAGCTCCCTAATGTATTTATGGAGGGAGTTCCAATCTTTGGCAGCGGCAAACTGAAAGGATGTTTGACCCAAGCTACTGCATAGTTTAGGAATTTCTAATAACGTTCTTTCACGAAGAGGTGGCAGTCGCACTGAACTTGGAAATTTTAACATACTTTCTAACTGATAAGGACAATCTAATTTATATAAAATTTTAAAAACTAATAAAAATCTGAAAAATCTTCTACGATTAAATAGAGATAACAGATTTAATTCAGTTCGCATAACTTGAGAGCAAATCTGTCTGTTTTTGTGCAGAATACTTCTCATAGCGCGATTCTGGAGTTTCTCAACTTTCTCAGTAAGTGTAGACCCACATTCATGCCAAACAACACAACAATAATCAAGAATTGGTAGTATTTTTTGTTTATAAATTCTGATTAAAGTATCTCGTGGCAAGAAAGCGGAGACACGGTTCAAAAATTGAAGTTTAGGATAAAATCTTTGAAATAGTGTTGAAACATGATCATCCCAAGAAAGAACATTGTTGACTCGCAACCCGAGATAATTAAACGATGTTACTTCCTCGATATTTTGATCCTTGAGACGTAACTGCAAACGATCCGCCTTTTTCAAAGCTTGACGGCTTCCAATTGCCATGGCTTTAGTCTTTATGGTGTTTCCCAACATTCGGTTTTCATCTAGCCAATTGTCAATTTCCGCCAGTTGGTTGTTAACCTCTGTCTGAGCAGTTATCAGGCTGGAATTCGAGCAGTGAACTTCGGTATCGTCTGCGTAAAGAGTAGGAATTGAATCATTTGATACATCAGCAATGGAGTTAAAGTAAAGGCAAAATAACGAAGGACCCAAAACCTTGAGGGACTCCATGTGTTAATGGTTGCAAATCCGAACAAACTCCGTTAATACATATACATATTGACGTCTTTCCTTCAAATATGAGTTAAACCAATTAATCTCGGAGTCGCAACAGCCAATATTTCGTAGTTTCCATAACAGTATGTCATGATCGAGAATGTCGATAAAAACTGCAATTGTGTATTTCTTACTATCGATTGCAAGTTTCCATTCATCAATTGACTGTAAAAGCACTGTTGTAGTGGAGCAATTCTTCGAATATGCATACTGTCTCCGTTGTACTAAATGCGGATGAACAGATTCATGTTCCTTTAGTTGACAATTAACCGATGCCTCACACACTTTTGAAAGACACGTTAAAATGGATATTGGTCGGTAGTTGTCGCGATCTGAAGGAATATTTCCTTTAAATATTGGGCTGACTCTGGCTTTTTTCCAGTTATCGGGGAAGATACCAGTTGAAAGAGAACTATTCACGAGTGATACAACGATGTCGGCTATTTCTTCAGCAGCTACTGATCTTAATAACCTTAGCTGGGATGTTATCGTGACCCGTAGCTGTTGAGACTTTAAGAGATTTAAGCTGATTTGAAATTTCATTCACTGTTACGGGATGAAATCGAAAATGTTGATCCTCTGTGGGGGCAGTATCGGAGCCACAATTGTCGAAATAGTGTGTACTGTGTGAAGCAAAGTTTTGCGAAGAAATCAAGCTATCGGCAACAGATGTAAAATAGTTATTAAGACTATCTGCTATATCCTTAGGTTCAAAAAAACTTCGTTCTCAGTGACAATTTCTTTAATGTTAACCGTTAAACGTTTAGATGGAATTACGTACTTCATGAGTCTCCAAAAGGCTTTGGGATTACCAGCTGATTATCTAGTTCATGGGTAAAATATTCACTCTTCGCTTGTCTAATAATGTAGTATTTTCTAGTAATTTGGTAACTTGATTTCGTAACCGTTTATAATTTACATAATCGATGGCCAGTTTGGTCTTCAAAGATCTTTTACGTGCTAAGTTTGTCAGGGTAACATCATTATGATAACCGGTTTGTCGTGTGAGATTGTCGTCAGACATTGGTTCAAAGGGTTAATAAAAATAATTCTGAAATGATTACGGTAGTCTTTCTTGTAAGTGTGATCGTGGACATTTGGTTAAAGAAACGTGAAGAGAATCATGGCACACCTGTTTAAGCGAATGTATGTCGACGAGGTCGATTTTGAAGAGAGCTTAATTCCAGACAGACTGATTAACCTTGTCTTTACGGAGTTTGTGCATAGAAAGATTCAACAAATAGAGAAAGTAGAGTCATGTGCAAATTTAAAGACGGATGAGACAGATGGTAGTCAATGGACGACCACGAGAGAGTCTTGTGAAATATCGATTAGAAGAAGATGGGTCGTTGACTTATGCATACAAAGCTATTTCAATGATCGACCATGAAGACATATGGAAAGGGATCGTGGAAGCTTGCAAGCTTTTAAATTACCCCGAGCCTTCCTTTAAGAACAGACCTTACTTTGAAAGTTTGTTTGACATGACTTGGCTTATGTGGTCCACGTTGTATGGCGAAACCGAACGAACAATGAGCATTAACAATTTAATGGACTGTGTGATGTGTATTTGTAAACTGAAGTATCATTTAAATGTGTAATTTACTTTTTCAATAAAAAACTTATAAAAACGTATCGCATTGATTTGCTTTCTTCACTATACACTGTTGCTCGGGGGAACACCATTATATACTAGTCGAAAGAGTAGCCAAATGGGAACCGGCAACAGTAAATCACAAAATGATAGAATCAAAAGAAATAAAAATCATAACAGACAAAAAATGTTTAGGATTGGTATCAGTTTTGGACGTAATGATTTATATTTGGAAGGTCATCTGCAGACGGGGTACAATAGTAAAACTATTAAAAATTATGGAGCTATTAAAAACCGTGTCGATATTTTGAAAGGGGAAGTGCCTCCTGAAACGGAAACACCTCAACAGTTGGACGTTGTCACACAAGAGTCAGAAACATAAACGATTAACAATCTTTCATAATGAAAATATATTTTTCAATTGTTCCATTATGAAGGAAAGTGTGACTGAGACAAGATAGAATGAGTGAAATTGATAAGTACTTGTCAAGTGTATATTTCGGCCCGAAACGTTCTGGTGGTTTTGGAGGTGTAGATCGTTTGTTCCGTGATGTAAAAGAAGAAGACAAGTACAAACTGAGTCGGGAACAGATTTTAAAATGGTTAATGAAACATGATGCTTACACTTTACACAAGCCAGTTCGACGCAACTTTAAGAGAAACGGTGTTTCAGTTGGAGGTATTGATGAACAAAGGCAAATGAATTTAGCAGACATGCAGTCAATGCAAAAATTTAACGATGGTTACCGTTATTTGCTTGTTTGTATTGACGTGTTTTCCAAAAATGCGTGGGTGATTCCTCTCAAGTCGAAAACCGGTCTTGCTCTAGTTGATCCTTTTAAAGTAATTTTGTCGTCAGGGAGAAAACCAGAGAAAATTTTGACTGATCGGGGAACGGAGTTCTTTAACAAACATTTTCAAACGCTGATGAACAATGAAGACATTCATTTGTGTAATACGTTTAACGAGACAAAGGCTTCAATCGTTGAACGATTAATTCGTATACATTAAAGACCAAAATGTGGCGTTACTTCACGGCGAAGAAAACCATGAGATACATTGACATGTTGCCTGATTTAGTTTATGCTTACAATCATACAGTTCATCGTAGTATAAAAACAAAACCTGCTCTTGTAAATAATACAATCGAAGATAAAGTATGGCATACGTTGTACGACAGCGACATAGATGATTTACAACCTGTACACTACAAATTTAAAATAGAATTAGTAAAATTAAGCGTAAGTTTGAAAAGGGATATTTGCCAAATTTTTCAAAAGAAATATTTACAATAAGCAAGACAATATCACGACGACGTCCTGTCTACAAGATTAAAGATTTCGACGGTGAAGAGCTCCAATTGAACATTCTACGAGAAAGAACTTCAGAAGGTCATCAAACATGACGATACTTACGAAGATTCTAAAGAAACGAGGAAAAGGAAAAAATGTACAATATTTTGCAAAATGGTTAGGTTATCCGAACAAATTTAATTCATGGATTACTGCTTCTCAAATAAATCGTTTTTAAACCTTTGAATGTGTCGTGTTCTTTTATTATCCCTTGTATGATCACGATGAACGGAACACATTTTTACCTGACGCTTCCTAGCAATGCATCTCTCTCTACATTTCCCAATAACACTACAACCAGTTATCGGATGAAATTACCTCAGACAATTGACCTCAATGGTAACTGGGAAGTCGGTCTATACTCCATGACTTACCCCCACACGTGGTATAATCTCCAGCGTGGTGACAATCACTTGTAATACAGTGATGACGATGTTATTTTTATGGTTACTTTTGTGGACTATGGGTTTTATAATTCCATGACAGATTTTATTAAATCTGTAAATAAAGCCTTGTCAAAAGACACAAAAGGAAATATTTCAAAGACGTTTGATATTCGAACTGAAAAAGTAACAGTTAAAAAACGGGTACGCGTTTGCTATGAAAGGTAAAATGTGAATCCTTCTCGGGTTCGGTGGAAAGGAAGTAAAGCTTGTCAAGACGACCGTGAGTCCTCACGTCAGTGACAGTAATGGTGCCCTGAATTCCATCTATGTGTATTGTGATGTCGTTCAGCTACAAGTTGGAGATACAAATGCAAAATTGCTAAGATCTGTCCCTGTCGAAGGAAAATTGGGTGAAGTGGTTACCAGAACCTACAATAATATACAATACGTACCAGTTCAAACAAAAACATTTGAAGACATTGAGATACTTTTAAGAGATGACACTGGTCTCGCTATGCCATTTGAACGTGGTAAGGTGTTGACGACACTTCACTTTAGTCTACAAAACTCATCCTATTTTATGTGAAAATGAGCCATACTAATCGGTACGCTCGTTATTATTTGGATCAGCTACAACATGGAAACGGGATGCCTGTTTTTATTGGTAGTCCGTGGCAAATGGGACATGGACAAATGGGGTATGGTTTAGGAGGACTCTTTCGCAGTGTGGCCAGAGCAGTTATGCCCCTTGTCAAAACTGGTGCAAAGACCTTGGAAAATATCGCGTTGAAGGTGCAAATTTGTTGGGAGATGTTCTTTCTGGTAAAAACGTCAAAGCGTCAGCAGACTTTCGGTCAAACCGGAAATGGGAAACGTTTAAGTGTTAAGAAAAAAGGTAAAAAGAGAAAGACTTCATCTCCTGCCGTCACAACCAGACAAGTCAAGAAACGAAAAATAGCTCATGTAGAAGACATATTTAGATAGTTATGGATTTCGTACATTCAAAAGGGAGAAAAAGGGGGTTAGACGAGTACGAAAATATATACATCTTTAGAACAAAACATAGAAACGAGGCTGGAGTTAATTAAGCGATACATCTAATTGGGATTCAAACTTCGCAAACATACCGCTTGATCGCGCGTATAAATTATCTACAATATCCGACCAATGTCAATAAATTTGTTTTAGGTAATATTTAAAACACGAGTAGGAGCGTTTTATCAGATTTAAAACACGAGCGCGTAGCGCGAGTGTTTTAGATCTGATAAAACGCGACTACGAGTGTTTTGAATAGCTTCAAAAACACCGACAATAGATTTGCTAATTAGGATGAGATTTTATAGAAAATTTCACGTTCATTAGTATTCTTTATATAAAATTTCACGTTAGTTAATATTCATAGTAGTTTTATCATGCAGGTATAAAAGACTTGCACATGATCAAATACGTGCATATTAGTGGACAATTTGGTTCATGAATATTCATGAGTTTTTGAAGTTACTTTAAAGTACACCCACGACTTTAGTTTGCCCGCATGTTAACATTCTTATCCTTTTATTACTAACGAAATTTGGGTTACAGCTGGGAAAATGGACATAGCAAACCCTACACTAGCAGGCGCAGCAGCCAATCAAGTCTCAATAGTAGATATGAATTTAGCAAGACGAGTGGAATTGTCGAGATGGCCGGACCGTCTTTCCAACGAACCCAAGAAGGATTGACATTTTACCTTTCATAGCAAACGCGTACCCATTTTTTAAGCGAACTGTCACTTTTTCAGTTCGAATATCAAACGTCATTGAAATATTTCCTTTTGTGTCTTTTGACAAGGCTCTATTTACAGATTTAATAAAATCTGTCATGGAATTATAAAACCCATAGTCCACAAAAGTAACCATAAAAATAACACCGTCATCACTGTAGTACAAGTGATTGTCACCACGCTGGAGATTATACCACGTGTGGGGGTAAGTCATGTAGTATAGACCGACTTCCCAGTTACCATTGAAATCAATTGTCTGAGGTAATTTCACCCGATAACTGGTTGTAGTGTTATTGGGAAATGTAGAGAGATGCATTGCTAGATCATTCATCGTGATCATACAAAGGATAATAAAAGAACACGACACATTCAAAGGTTCAAAAACGATTTATTTGAGAAGCAGTAACCCATGAATTAAATTTGTTCGGATAACCTAACCATTTTACAAAATATTGTACATTTTTTCCTTTTCCTCGTTTCTTTAGAATCTTCATAAGTATCGTCATGTCAAACCAACACTTTCTTTGTGCGTTGTCTTCACGCCTCACCAGAGTGTTGATCAGTGGAACAATAATCGCCTGACCGAACTGGTCAGTGTGAACACAATAGCAACGATAAAATATAAACAAGCAGTACTTATCGTGATAAAAAATCCTGCACCAAACGTTCCTTTCCAGCACCGTTTTGAGAAAGCGAATGTACACAGACTTGATCGAGGCTTCGACGTTGTAGAGATCAGTGGCTTCGTTTAGGTTAGTCGGATAAGTATTGTGATAAGTGCTGCTTGTTTATACCCACTGCTAGTGCTTCGACGAGCCAAATTCTTAATAAGAAAAGAACGTTAAATTTCTTAACTGATAACTGGCTTAAATCAGGTTGTTCTTCAAGCACAGTAGCACAGCTATGCAAGCGCAATTATATACGTATATATATATATATATATATATATATATATATATATATATATATATATATATATATAGTTCAATCTACAGACACGGTGTTTCGCTGTACAACAGCTCATCAGTGTAGCTTGGAACAATCTGAATGAATTTCACAAATTACTTATACACATGCGATCGTCGGTGACAACTAGTACTGCATGTGGGAAAGCATCGGTGAAATACATTCAGATAGCGTGAAGTGCGCATGGGCCCAGAGTGCTCAAACTTCCATAAGGGTAGTGAGCGTTGCATTATCGCTAATAGGTACCCACGGCAACTTCACAGAGTGCTCAACAACACCGAAGTGAAGGAGCATACATAGTTCAATCAAAAGTGCTTGGGACACTATGCGAAAATCGGCAAAATCGGCAAAGTGGCCCAACAATTTTGTCCAGGATTGTAGTTATAAACACATTTATATATATATATATATATATATATAACGTGCCACCATTCATGCATATCAAGAAATTAATATCGACCATCGATTGATAGACATATTTTCATGCAGTCTGATTTATGATACACCCAAGATGGCAAGAAATACTTTTAGAAGTGCATTTCTACTACAAAGTACGTAACTGAAGACAAGTAAGAGATGATTTAGTAAATTAGAATACGAAGCAAGCTTGACATCATATAAAATTAGGAAGGCCTGTATGAACTAAATAAAACCACTCGGCTTATATAGTTAGAATCATGAGAATTTCGGTTGCTTCCTCGAGTAGAAAACAAAGAATTTTCCAATATTTTTAACGCTCGTTTTAAGTAGGTATTTGTTTTTTAAGGCATGAGCAAAACCGATATGGCGACCTTCCAGCAAACTTTCGTCGCTTTCCGTGTTTTGTTCGTCTGTGACGTAGGTGCCACAAACAAGATCACGTACCTATATCTATGTCACGTACGCTCGATAACATAGTATGCAACTGCGCATGCTCAGTAGACACAAACATGTCAATGTTTAAAGAGATCATTAGAACTTAGGATTAATTAAAGTGACGGACTTGTATGCATAAAGTACTTAGCAAGTTCATTATATACTGTTAATTTCTATATATATATATATATATAAATGGAAACTAAGCCTTCTGTCAGTTTTCTGTCAATTATGCATATGACAATCGTGGCGGTATGTGGACAAACAATTTTTAATCTTAATCTTGCAATCCTTCGTTTCTAACGTATGCACAGTGGCGGAAGCTTTCATATATAAGTATCTCGAATTTTTAACAACCTAATTCCCGTATATTAATTTAGGTTTAACTTTAACAAAACTCAGTAATTAGGATCTCAGTGGAGAAATTAACAGTATATAATGAACTTGCTAAGTACTTTATGCATACAAGTCCGTCACTTTAATTAATCCTAAGTTCTAATGATCTCTTTAAACATTGACGTGTTTGTGTCTACTGCGCATGCGCAGTTGCATACTATGTTATCGAGCGTACGTGACATAGATATAGGTACGTGATCTTGTTTGTGGCACCTACGTCACAGACGAACAAAACACGGAAAGCGACGAAAGTTTGCTGGAAGGTCGCCATATCGGTTTTGCTCATGCCTTAAAAAACAAATACCTACTTAAAACGAGCGTTAAAAATATTAGAAAATTCTTTGTTTTCTACTCGAGGAAGCAACCGAAATTCTCATGATTCTAACTATATAAGCCGAGTGGTTTTATTTAGTTCATACAGGCCTTCCTAATTTTATATGATGTCAAGCTTGCTTCGTATTCTAATTTACTAAATCATCTCTTACTTGTCTTCAGTTACGTACTTTGTAGTAGAAATGCACTTCTAAAAGTATTTCTTGCCATCTTGGGTGTATCATAAATCAGACTGCATGAAAATATGTGTATCAATCGATGGTCGATATTAATTTCTTGATATGCATGAATGGTGGCACTTTAAGTTACTGTTTGTCAAGTGTCTTTGTTCGTGTCGGTATCCAGAAATCAGGACGGCGCGTATATAATTCCGTGAATTCAATTACACGTTCATGTGGACGTTTAAATCCGCACATGAAACCGTCAAATTAGGTTTTGCCTTTAGAAAACATAAAGCGCTGCCGAATATATATTAAATATTCGTTCTCTAAATTAAACGGTTCTTCCAATACAATATATTCTTTGTGATCTCATTGTTAATTGATCCATCCGGCATCGACTGATAAAGCTAAAGCAATTATAGAAGTAATTGAGCGAACATTACACAGAGGCATGGATATTGCTGATTCATTGTTGATCCATTTTTTATCCAGACAGCACTCGTCAACTGGATAATAGAAGCTAACTATATATAATTTTTGTGGTATAGTTCGAGCCAATGCTATATGCAGCTAGGATATGGAGTCTGTTAATGTGGTCTACCCAGATGGTTTCAAACAAGAAGCAAGATCTCAACAAAGTATAGTACTTGATATTAAAGGAAGTGGGAGCACAGACTTGGACAAAAACACAAACTGGTTTGAAAGGAGTCTTGCTTCAATTGGAGCATATGGAAGCATAAAGAAAGAACCATTCATACTTGCAGTAAGAGAGATCGAGGTGAGTGCTATACTTCAAGGCCAAGGACGGTGTTGATAAATCAGAAACCGTACGTACGATCCAAACTATTTAATAAATTTCTGGTTTATCAAAAATTGTCCACCCTTGGCTCCATAACTCACTCCTGTCCAAGGCTTTCACTAGAGGTAAATTACGTAAATCGTCCCCTTAGTGTAAAGCTTTATATCGCATACATCCCGACGTTCGAGGGATTTATCTGACTTAATTTATTATTTTGTCTTTTTTTTCCACCTTGGACAAAGATTTTCCTTGTTTTTTTCTTCATTTCGTATCTAAATATTATTCAAGGTCTTTATGCGATATAAAGACCTCGGAAGAACAAAGAAAACCGACTCGATAATAAATTAAATCTTATTTAAAACACTCATGAAACCTTTATTTTGTTAATTTGGGTGTTCAAACGACCGCCACAGATATTCTGACTGCCAACTTGCGATGACTTGCGTTCTCGTTTGATTAGGGCTTAAAGGCCCATTTCCACTCAGGAAAATTTTCTTTGTCTTCAACTCTTTAGTTTCGCCTGAGAGCTGGAAAAACCAAACTACTTTTTATATAGGTACACGACCATTGCTATAGCACGATTACCTAATCAATGTTTTAGCTCAACATTATTATAGATGGAGAGATTAAACCAGTGTATGTTGCTAAGGACCTTGGAATTATATTGGATGAACATCTTTCCTATAATAAACATATAATTCAGTTGACTTCCAAATGCATGTATCTCGAAACTTGCTCAAATTAACAGAGGTTTAGGCATTGTTTTTATAAGCCGAAAGATTAAAACTTATCATAAATGTCTTGGTGCTTAGTAAGATGTATTATTGTTCTACGATATGGTTAAATACCACACAATGCAATATAAAGAGACTGCAGAAGGTACAGAATTTTGCTGCACAAATCACTACAAATAAGAGAAAATATGATCATGTGACACCAATACTAAAAGAACTTAAGTATCTTTATAGTAGGAAGTTATTTATTACAAAGGAAATGCATGACGTAAATACAAGATCGAGGTGAGTGCTATACTTCAAGGCCAAGGACGGTGTTGATAAATCAGAAACCGTACGTACGACCCAAACTATTTAATAAATTTCTGGTTTATCAAAAATTGTCCACCCTTGGCTCCATAACTCACTCCTGTCCAAGGCTTTCACTAGAGGTAAATTACGTAAATCGTCCCCTTAGTGTAAAGCTTTATATCGCATACATCCCGACGTTCGAGGGATTTATCTGACTTAATTTATTATTGAGGAGGTTTTCCAACAAAGTTTTGTCTTTTTTTTCCACCTTGGAAAAAGATTTTCCTTGTTTTTTTCTTCATTTCGTATCTAAATATTATTCAAGGTCTTTATGCGATATAAAGACCTCGGAAGAACAAAGAAAACCGACTCGATAATAAATTAAATCTTATTTAAAACACTCATGAAACCTTTATTTTGTTAATTTGGGTGTTCAAACGACCGCCACAGATATTCTGACTGCCAACTTGCGATGACTTGCGTTCTCGTTTGATTAGGGCTTAAAGGCCCATTTCCACTCAGGAAAATTTTCTTTGTCTTCAACTCTTTAGTTTCGCCTGAGAGCTGGAAAAACCAAACTACTTTTTATATAGGTACACGACCATTGCTATAGCACGATTACCTAATCAATGTTTTAGCTCAACATTATTATAGATGGAGAGATTAAACCAGTGTATGTTGCTAAGGACCTTGGAATTATTTTGGATGAACATCTTTCCTATAATAAACATATAATTCAGTTGACTTCCAAATGCATGTATCTCGAAACTTGCTCAAATTAACAGAGGTTTAGGCATTGTTTTTATAAGCCGAAAGATTAAAACTTATCATAAATGTCTTGGTGCTTAGTAAGATGTATTATTGTTCTACGATATGGTTAAATACCACACAATGCAATATAAAGAGACTGCAGAAAGTACAGAATTTTGCTGCACAAATCACTACAAATAAGAGAAAATATGATCATGTGACACCAATACTAAAATAACTTAAGTATCTTTATATTAGGAAGCTATTTATTACAAAGGAAATGCATGACGTAAATAGAAGATCGAGGTGAGTGCTATACTTCAAGGCCAAGGACGGTGTTGATAAATCAGAAACCGTACGTACGACCCAAACTATTTAATAAATTTCTGGTTTATCAAAAATTGTCCACCCTTGGCTCCATAACTCACTCCTGTCCAAGGCTTTCACTAGAGGTAAATTACGTAAATCGTCCCCTTAGTGTAAAGCTTTATATCGCATACATCCCGACGTTCGAGGGATTTATCTGACTTAATTTATTATTGAGGAGGTTTTCCAACAAAGTTTTGTCTTTTTTTCCCACCTTGGACAAAGATTTTCCTTGTTTTTTTCTTCATTTCGTATCTAAATATTATTCAAGGTCTTTATGCGATATAAAGACCTCGGAAGAACAAAGAAAACCGACTCGATAATAAATTAAATCTTATTTAAAACACTCATGAAACCTTTATTTTGTTAATTTGGGTGTTCAAACGACCGCCACAGATATTCTGACTGCCAACTTGCGATGACTTGCGTTCTCGTTTGATTAGGGCTTAAAGGCCCATTTCCACTCAGGAAAATTTTCTTTGTCTTCAACTCTTTAGTTTCGCCTGAGAGCTGGAAAAACCAAACTACTTTTGATATAGGTACACGACCATTGCTATAGCACGATTACCTAATCAATGTTTTTAGCTCAACATTATTATAGATGGAGAGATTAAACCAGTGTATGTTGCTAAGGACCTTGGAATTATATTGGATGAACATCTTTCCTATAATAAACATATAATTCAGTTGACTTCCAAATGCATGTATCTCGAAACTTGCTCAAATTAACAGAGGTTTAGGCATTGTTTTTATAAGCCGAAAGATTAAAACTTATCATAAATGTCTTGGTGCTTAGTAAGATGTATTATTGTTCTACGATATGGTTAAATACCACACAATGCAATATAAAGAGACTGCAGAAAGTACAGAATTTTGCTGCACAAATCACTACAAATAAGAGAAAATATGATCATGTGACACCAATACTAAAAGAACTTAAGTATCTTTATAGTAGGAAGTTATTTATTACAAAGGAAATGCATGACGTAAATACAAGATCGAGGTGAGTGCTATACTTCAAGGCCAAGGACGGTGTTGATAAATCAGAAACCGTACGTACGACCCAAACTATTTAATAAATTTCTGGTTTATCAAAAAGTTTTTGGTAGGTTAATTCTGATCTAATAATAGCTGAATAACACAAATTCCAGCAGTCTATCTATCTCTCACACTTCTCTACAAAGGAACGCCAAGACCAGTGAAGGTTACTTCCATTTTCGGTAAAAGCGTGCTTTACACGCACCAAAATGACAGAACACTTATCCCTAACCCAATCACCTGAGACTATCACGAGCTCAACTGCATGATCAACCAAGTATTTCAATTCAAAGTACAAAGGCCATTTTTGCAACTATAAAAAGCTTTAACCCCACCTTAGTAGTTCAATTGCAATCAACCTTTGCTAGTCAGTCAGTAGAAATACCCACCCACCACTCCCCTACTGAAGCAACAAGTTGTCACATTAACAAAAATCGTAGTCCTGTAAAGTAATATATTTAGAATTACACTAAAATAAACAAAAAAAAAATAAAATGTAATATTGATATAAAGGAATGTAACAAAAATTGTGAAATAAAAATTTCGAAGCAGGGAATCGCTGTCCCCCGGACACCGCCTCTCCCCACTAAATCAAAACATGACTCCATTCACAAAGAATGTTTCTTTGCAAATCTTAATCAAAATATGACTCAAATCGCAGTAATTTCTCCCTCCCCTACACAGAGTAGCTGGGGTACACGAGCTCCAACCCAACAGTCGGCACCCCCGGCTTGTGCTAGATCCGCGATCCACGTTCTCTGTGGAGGCTCACAAGGCCTGGTACGGTCAAATAGCTCGGTACACTACCTTTGCTCGATAGTACCAACGGGAAAGAAACTGGATTAGCCATTCCTCTGCTCGGGGTCTGAGGTGGCACCCACCTCAACGCCTCATTGACCAGATCTGTTGGAGGCCATGTTCGAATAGCTGCCAGGAGCCCCTCCTCAGCTAGGTATCCACTTCTCTGGCCCCCCAGACGGGCCTACCCCACCTGGGATATTGTGTACGAGGGACAGTAGCTTTTCCCTGCTTCCTTCTCTGCCACAACATCAGTCTCCGCTCTATTTTATTAATTAAGTGATAGGACATTAATCGCTTGTTGATTGCATAAAACTTTAACTTCAAATGCTTACAAAAAAATTATTGTAATCCCGTTCGATAATAGCATATGCATTTAAACTAACCACATATTCTTCTTTATCATATTTTAAAACATTAATTGTCAATTCATCAGAGAAAATTGATTTTTATCAATGAAATCTGTTGCGTTTGCGTCCATTTTGTTCTCAGACAATCATTGACAAAATTCTTGAAACGAAGCTAACATTAAATGGTTTAATGTCCCCCCGTCCCCAACTTCAATGTTGTGGAACTCAAAACGTGTGCAATTTGCACTCAGTCATCTGCCATTACATTTAAATGTTCAGAATAACAACATTGAAAAGGGGGGACGGGGGGATAGCAATTTATGCAAAAAAGAGGCTTAGCAATTGACATGACATGATTCACTCGAGTCGTTTCAACTAATTTTGTCAATGATTGTAGATACAACAACAACAACCACAAGCTCTCGCTAAAGAATACGAAGTATGCAAGCAAGACGGCTCTCTCGAAATACACATGGGAGTTAAACGAGAAACAATCCAAGTACACAATTGAATGGTCTATTCTGAAACGTGCTAAACCGTAGTTAGTGGAGCGCGGACCTGTAATTTGTGCCTGGCGGAGAAAGTCGCTATCCTGAAAGCAGACATGAAATTCCTCTTGAACAAGCGGTCTGAATTGATTTCCAAATGTCGCCATGAGAACAAGTTTTACGCTAGCAATGTTACTTAGATTTTAGCATGTTTTATAATTATGTATTTTTATGAATAGGTAATTTTTTATGAATAGGTATAATATGCTAATTATTTGTAGGCTGAGTTTAAATATGAACATTTTAGAAGAACAAATTAGTCTGATGATCGCCAATTGGCGTGAAACTCGAGTTACCGAAGTAGGTTTTTATTTTTTTATCATTCTTATATATTAAATATATATATGAATATATGCTCTCTATATATATATATAGTTCAATCTACAGACACGGTGTTTCGTGTTTCGCTGTACAACAGCTCATCAGTGTAGCTTGGAACAATCTGAATGAATTTCATCAATTACTTATACACATGCGATCGTCGGTGACAACCGCATGTGGGACAGCATCGGTGAAGTACATTCAGATAGCGTGAAGTGCGCATGGGCCCAGAGTGCTCAAAACTTCCACAAGGGTAGTGAGCGTTGCATTATCGCTAATAGGTACCCACGGCAACTTCACAGAGTGCTCAACAACACCGAAGTGAAGGAGCGTACATATAAATATAGCTCTATATATATATGAGCTGCAATGATGAGCTGGAAATTAACCAAGATGGTGTATATATATATATATATATATATATATATATATATATTACCTGCATGGACTGCGGGTTCACGTAACCTGAGTCAAAATAGTGTCCCCAAATCATGGCGTATAAGCAAGATGAAAATTGGAGTACTTTGTTCATGGTACACACCGCTGACCTATTATTTATAACAGATTTATCAATGCATTGTTGGCTCATGCATTCCGACATTGGAAAGTGAAAAGTTGTTTTGGCGAGCTTTCTAGGCGATTTTTTACAGCAGCACAGAGCTGAGAAACTTCTTCTTTTAGTTCAGTTATCAAACGCTCAAAAATTCAAAGAATGTTATCCCACCAAAGTGTATTTTGCATTCTAGGTTTACAATTTTAGTCTTTCTGTTAGGAACTCTCCTTATTGACTTAATCTTCTCCTATATACACTGGCCTGTCATTGTTGTAATGTTCAAACAGCAGCACAAGTTCTTAGCAGAAGCTTTCCGAAGTCGAGAAGACAAATAAAGTTTTCCATCGCTGAAAAATACGCCTGCCGTTTGGTTAGGAGCTGAAAATTTAGGAACTGGGTTCCGTAAAGCGGAGCGAAAAAGTGGCGGATCTTATGTTCACACGACACCGCCATGGGTTTCGTTTTCATCTCGCTCCGTCTAGAAATCTTTTTCAAAACAAAATCATTTGTGAAATCGTTTGTGTTTGTGTTGTGTTGTGTTGTGTTGTGTGTGTTGTGTTGTGTTGTGTTTGTGTTGTGTTGTGTTGTGTTGTGTGTGTGTTGTGTTGTGTTGTGTTGTGTTGTGTTGTGTTTGTGTTGTTGTGTTGTATTGTATTGTATTGTATTTCATCTGAATCTTGGGTGCATGTTTATTAAGAACCTGATTAAATACGCTCCCCCAGTCATGCCATGTATCATCTACATTATCAAAAACATAAGCACTATCCCAGGGTATTTCTTTAAGGTCAGAAACAAGAGCATCCTTATCAAGATTCTTTGTCGATCTAAATTCAATAATTTTTGCTTTTGTTCCAGCTAGCCTTTGTCTTCTGATAAAATACACTAAGTCGTGATAAATTCCTTAGACCTCTTGTATACTGTGTTAGTGTGTTTTAAATATTACATATAAGTTTATCGTGCATACAAGGTACATATGTCTCATGTGATGATTCACTTTTACACGTTTTTCTTTCTTTTGCTAGGGTTTTGCGGAAAATATTTTCCACATTTTTCACACAAACGAACATGATGTTGTAAGTGTTCAGGAACTTGTTGGAGGCTTTGGATTATTGATAGAGTAAGTGTTCTGTGCACACTCTTTTTAGTTACTAGACCTAATTGGTTTTACTGTTGAACAGTTTACCATAAAAAAATATACATGCGCTCATGGGAAAGAAGTCACCCAAAGTATTCAATCCCTATATATTATTTAAAGTGCTTATAAACCCAAATATGATTGCATATGTATTCTATTTAATGTGTATAGTTGAATGCCAAAATATATTTTGATTTGAACTTTTATTTGTTGTTATTATGAGGTTTGTATTTCCAAAATGGCAATGAGGATGACGTCTATGTAGGGCATAATTTGCATACGCAGTGTTCCGTTACAGCAGAGATATTACCCAATTCACATGTTAATGGAATACTTGATAGTATATTTAGCATTTATAGACCTTTCGCTCGGGGAATTCGATGAAATATTACCCCAAGGTATGATATATTCCGAGGGCGAAGCCCGAGAGATATATCATCCCGAGCGGTAATATTTCATCTAATTCCCCGAGCGAAAGGTCTATAAATTATATATTATACCGAAACAATTAATCTTTCCAAAAAAAGCTTAAACTAATGTTAATAAAGTTAGCTTAGCTTAACTTTTGTCCGCTTTTCATTGTCTGTTTCCATTCTGTTGTCGTCTCAAGGCTTCTGGATGCATTGTTTGTTGCTTTCTTTGTACCTTATTTTCTTATAACCTAACAATCTTCTTGTCAACATCTGAATGTTCAGGCGAAAGAAACGTTTTCTTATCTCGCCAAACTCCGCCATTGTTGACAGCTTCGTGAATTGCGCGTGACATTCACGCGTGGTACACGAACTCAAATACCCCGCCACAGCGGGATATTCGAGGTTATACCCCGCTGTGGAGGGTAATTCTACGATAAATTAACTGGTCACGTGGTACAAATCAAGCTCTCTGAATGGACAATTTACAGTTGAGATATAATATTCTATATTTTATCTTTTTTTTTCATTAAAATCATCAACACACACAAATGCCTACAATGATCGATTGGCGTCATCCTCATTAACGTTTTGGAAATACAAACCTCAATATAACAACAAAGAGAAGTTCAAGTCAGAAAATATTTTGGCATTGAACTATTCACGTTACATAGAATCCATTGCAGTAATATCTTATTCGAGTTCATAGGCACTTTAAAAATTAATTAAAGCTGTAAATTAATTCGATTGTGAAATACGAGTAACCCAACAACTATGGAGGATTAACTACTTATTGACCTCGCTTGTTCGGTCTGTACTAGTGAAATATCGGACCGATGTTTTTTTAGTACGGACCGAGACGAGCGCAGCGAGTTGAGGTTTGTGCAAAAAACAGAGGTCC
This sequence comes from Paragorgia papillata, assembly GCA_035771165.1. Classification (NCBI taxonomy): domain Eukaryota; kingdom Metazoa; phylum Cnidaria; class Anthozoa; order Scleralcyonacea; family Coralliidae; genus Paragorgia; species Paragorgia papillata. Next base: position 2,942,124 of record JAWNZC010000406.1, read on the forward strand.
GATATTTCACTAGTACAGACCGAACAAGCGAGGTCAATAAGTAGTTTATTATATGGCCATAAATGTTGTGAATGTTCTGCGAAAACTCGACCCATCTTTCTTGCGAACTAAACGAAAATGGCAGACATTTTCCCATGTATTTTTAAAGTACTTTCCGTTGAGCTAGAATCTTGAACTTTCTATCACAAATAGTATTTTTCAATTGCTTTTGTTTGACATATTGCTCAAGATCGTACGTTAAGTAGTTGAATAGAAATCATCTGAAATTCTAACACCTGTGAGAAGTAAATGTTATATTATTACGAACAATGTTACGAACATTTTGGATATTTTAAAAACTTTCACAAAACGTGGAAACTCGAACTATATACATCAAATGAAAGCTTATAAAATTTCTAACAACATACCTGCACGATATATTCCAACAATGAGTAGTTCTGAAATTATAATCCATCTTGTTGCATATACTGACATGACTGCCATTTTATTTATAAAACGTACGGTCCCGAACGGCAGATTCCGCTCTGAGCGGGCGGATACGGGAAATATCCGACCTCTTATGAACCAATCAAATTACAGGATTTCTGTATTCGGACCTCTCAGCGCTGATGCCATATAATAATTCTGAATATTCAGCACCAAGATTTTACACCAATTTTCCTAAACTTGAATGCGGCTGGGCCGACAATATTCAAGATGTCACACTTGCCATCCCTTTCAATCTCGCCTTAAAGTGTCACTAAGACGAAAAAATCGTGAATCTAGTATTGATACGAGTAAACTATAATTTCCAAATGAGGAATATCGGCGTTTTCAGTTTCACAAAATACTGTCTCGCTCTCGAGATATTTAAGTGGCTCGTGACGTCATTTTCTCACACTGGCAAAGATAAGATTTACAAAATGACTAATATATCTGAAACTAAGAGGTAAAAATAATTCAAACTTTGCACAAGAATATATAGCTATGGGGAAAATACACTCCAACGTTCACATTATATTGTTTCCATGGAGACCGTTTGCAAACAGGCGCCTTCCATTTGTAAAACAAAAATGTTATTTTTTTTTTGTTAATTTCAACGTACGGATTCACTAGAAATACATTAATGCAACAGCCCCTCGCTTCACTGTTTACGTTTTAATTTAGTCAAGAACATTAGTGTTGCATTGGGTGACGCAATGCAAATTGTATATATCTGTCACTAGAGTCTAGATCACGTTAATTAAAATTGGAACTAATGAGGTAGTTAACTTTTGTAGGTAGTGAGCACCCTCACCGGGCTCCGGGCCTTTGGCCCTAAGCTCGGGGATCAAGTACATAGTTATATTAAATACTCGGAGTTCTAATCTTTATTATGTGCCATTTTGTGGAACAAGACTTAGGCAATTTTCTGTTATCTATCAAGGTCCTATATTTTACAATACGTTGAGCTCTAAGATTAAAAATACCGTAAATATATCTATTCCTTTAAGTTTAAACTAAAAAAAACTTCTCTTTTTTCCTCTTTGACCTGCCCCCGTCTATGAATTACTTTTTCTTATCTGATGAACTTTACTATAAACTTATAGAATTTTTGTTGCTTATAATTTTTGCAAACCATTATAATTTATGTATAATCTTCGATGTTTTCTCTCCTCACGCCGCTCCAATTACTCTAATTTACTTTATTAATTCTACGAGGCACTCCTAAATTTGTATAAGCCTTGGCTTCTAGTGAACTGTCTCGCCAATGTCTTTATGTTCATTAATATATCCTTATTATATGGCATGAATTACTTTCGGTAAAATCACGCTCTGTGATAATGTGATTGGTTGCTGACGTGGCGAGACTTCTCCGTAATGCCCGGGGGCATTATGAAAATTGTTAATGCCCTACGATTGGAAACAAACAAAAAATCCTAATAAGAAAGTTATTGCTGCAAAACGACGAAGATAAATAAAATAAATGACGGTGAACATTATAAAAGTAAATTTTAGTATCCAGACGAGAAAGAAACAACAGAAAATAACGCTAGTCCGGTTTTTGACGAAGTTAAAAGAAGCGAAGACCAAGAAATACAAGATTGATTTTGTAATAAAAAGTGCCATGTAATAAACTACTTAATAACCTCGACCGTTCGGTCTTTACGGTAAAATATCAAACCTCGGCCTTGAACGTATTAACCTCGCTATCGCTCGGTCAATACAGCAAGATCTCGGTTTGATATTTTACCATAAAGACCTCACTCTCGGTTATTAAGTAGTTAGTAATGTTTTAAGATTTGAAATGAAATGCAAAAATTTAGTGCAAATTTGTTTCTGTAAGAATTGCTAAAAATAGAGTGACAACAGCCCCTTTGACAACTTTTCATGCGAAATTTGTTTTTATTTTTTGTCATTTTAGAGATCAAAAGCACAAGGATAACAAAAAATTACTAGAATGGTTGAACGCTCATTTTAATGAAATTTGCGATGAGGAATCGTATATCAGTCGTGCTCAATTTGTGGATGATTTAAAAACCAACGCCGTAAGTTGTACTATATACGTTCATTGCAGTTAGCGCTAAGTTATAGTTAACGATTTATTATTAGCCTAAACTGTAAAAACCAGGCTAAAAGCTCAGGTTGGTCAAAAAACCCTTAAATAATAAAATTTTGTAAAATTATAAACATAAAAATTGGTTCTGCACAGAGATACTTCCTCTGAAATAAATCGGTTCAACACTTCTCGGTGACAGACAGACAACCAGGCAGACAGACAGACTGACAACAGACGATAGACAGACCAACAAACAAACAAACAAACAAACAAACAAACAAACAAACAAACAAACAAACAAACAAACAAACAAACAAACAAACAAACAAACAAACAAACAAACAAACAAACAAACAAACAAACAAACAAACAAACGAACGAACGAACGAACGAACGAACGAACGAACGAACGAACGAACGAACGAACGAACGAACGAACAGACAGACAGACAGACAGACAGACAGACAGACAGACAGACACAACACCGTCCTCGTTGCACGACCTGAAGCTTTTTCACGTTTTCAAGACAACGTTGTGGCAAGGAACAGCAAAACCTGTTAGTTTACTTATACGTCACTTTGATTTGCGTTAATCTATTATACGTCACTTTGTCGAAGCTATATGGGTGCTTTTTAAAGGTCTTACAAAATACATAAAGCACACAATATACGATGTCCTGATCCATAAGTTAATTGCCGTCGTCGTCCTGGCTTGCTTAAGCTCCCTAATACTAGATTCGGTCTACACCATAAGTAGCCTGAGTAACTATCTTAAAATGAGTTTGCAAAGCAGACAGACTGAATAACGTCAGCATGTTTTGATAGTCCCACAGTGATGCATATACTTTTTACCCAATATTCTTTGATACAATCCAAAGGCTCAAAGCCACAAAATGGCCAGTGTAAAATGGTCAGAAGAAGAAACGGTTGCAAATGCTTTTATAACATAGATGTAATATAACGGCGTTTCTTATTGGCTACCGTGCGCGTTCCATAACTCGATGGAGCACGGTAATTTCTAACGTAATGAGAAACTCGTTTTTAATCCGCGAAATTAGTATTGTTTCCCGTCGTTTTGTTTCTGATCCTCTGTTATAAAAGAAATGGTTCATGGTTTGGCGTGCTCCATAGAGTTATGGATGCACTTGGGAAGTTGGAGAGCACTCACAAATCTAGAGTTGTTCTCGGCTACGCCTCGACCAACTCTTACGCTTTTTTCGTGCTCTCCTAACTTCCCGCGTGCATCCATAACTCGATGGAGCACGCCAAACCATGAACCATTTCTTAGATGTTCCAAGGCAGTGCAAATCTGAACAGAGCGCTTTCGGTGGCCCTGTTCAATCACCTATAGTGGGGGAAATTGTCGTGCGAGTTGCCGCATTTCCCAACGAAGCGCGATAAAACCCTGAAAAACATTTTTGTAAAGAAAGAAGAAAAACAAAGCAAACAAACTACCAACTGGTCGGTGGCAACCTTTAAAGATTAGGTGGAGGCCTTAGAATATTTAAAGTGGCTATGCAACGAAATTTTTAAGTTGGAGAAAATAACATTAAACTAAAGTTTGAGATTACTTCTTTAGTTCTTTCCATTGTGAAAGTTTCAGGGCGAATAATTAAAGAAAGTATGTTTGTTTAGCGTTTGAAAAACGGGCGTTTGGCCCAAAAAGTTGAGACATATTTTATTCCACAACTAATGACATCACTGTAGGATCTACATTATTGTGATTTTTATCGAACAGACTGTTCAAATAATATTACTTAGCAAAGCTATAAAAAGAACATTACAGCACACTGATAAATAATGCGACAAGTGATACAAGATACAGCAAATATAGACTATCACAATAATTGAACATTATTTGACAATTAGCACCATTAGAATGGAATAACAGATGTATGTAGACGCTGGTATATGCAGTAACTTACTTCGTGGAGCGACTATATATAGATAAGACTATAAAGAAAAGCTTTTTATCTCATGACATACCCACATTTCATTGTTCTAACAGACGTGTTAAATCATTTATTCAAATGATTAGTATGCATACAGTGTGATAAATGGTTAATATCACACTCTTTTGAATGGAAAAGACAACTGAAACACGTCGTGTGACAAACGATAATTTCAAGCCATGTTGATCATTATTTTGAATTTTATTCTACGTTATAAAACAAAGGTTCATGGTTTAGAGTGCTCCGTTAACTATGGATGATGCACTTGTCGATAAAGTCAGGGGGAAAGCACGTTTAAGTGCTATCGCCTCAAGCAATTTTTGCGCTTTTTTGAGCTCTCCCAACTTCCCGCGTATATCGATAACTCGATGGAGCACGACAAAATATGGATCAATTGTATAGATAATACGTGTTACACTATACATGTGTCACATGAAATTTCCCGGGGTTTCACCACGCAAACAGAAGGCAATTATTTTGAAATTGCCCGCTGCTTAAAATCACCCTCGTCCCAGACCACTTTTTGGCGGGAAACTCCATGTCCAGTCTTTCTGCTTTTTACTTTAAAATGACTGAAAGTATAGGAAACAAAAATTTCATGTAACATGTAATTAATTATAGTAATTACATGGGTTTTTTTAATATTAAGGTCGCGGGTTCGAATCCCAGCCGAGCCAAGTAGAGTTTTCTTAATATTATTCTCCACCCGAGTTCACTGTTCCACAATAATCATTGTCGTGTATAAAGACTGTTGTCTGGATATTGAAGAAACTAGTCTGTTTCGAAATATCAAATAGTCTAAGTACTATCATTCGACCTTCAGATCCCAACTTGATTTGTAGCTTAGTTGGAAGAGCATCAGACTAGTAAACCGAAGGTCCCGGATTCGGGCCAAGTAGAGTTTTCTCTACATGTCCGGACCAATCCGGTATGGTTCGTCACTCAGCGTAACACCTTAATATTATTCTCCACCCAAGTTCGCTGTCCTACATGGTTTTTTTTCGTTCACTGATTTGTTCGTTCGGGCAATTTCATGTTTTCGGAAACAAACTTGTGCTATTTATCCCCAATTGCCTTCAAAAACACGTACTTACTTCTATACTATTTTATTCGGTTTTATGAACTTCTTTTTGTTCACACAGTTTCCGTGTTTCAATTTTCTAGATGGTAAATCGTTTATTTGCAGTATTCGACTCGGATGGTAATGGAGAAATTCAAACGAAAGAGTTTACTAGTAGCTTGGATCGCCTGCAGTGGTAATTGAAAACATAGAATTAATAGTTGCTATAAGTAGAAATTTTGACTACTCTCTCTATACTCAAAACACTCAGACTTAGCTTCGTGCGTACGGTGTCGTTTACGATTGAAAACGCGTTTCAAAAAGCATCGTTTTCACGGCTTATTCACATTAAAGCACCAACGATGATAACCGAAACGTTCCATTTTTAATATATTTTTATATTATATATTAATATATATATATATATATATATATAGTTCAATCTACAGACACGGTGTTTCGCTGTACAACAGCTCATCAGTGTAGCTTGGAACAATCTGAATGAATTTCACCAATTACTTATACACATGCGATCGTCGGTGACAACCGCATGTGGGAAAGCATCGGTGAAATACATTCAGATAGCGTGAAGTGCGCATGGGCCCAGAGTGCTCAAACTTCCACAAGGGTAGTGAGCGTTGCATTATCGATATATATATATATATATATATATATATATATATATATATATATATATATATATATATATATATATATATATATATATATATAATTAAGAAATAGAAAATGGCCGCCCGGGTTTATATAGCATGATGCAAACACGAGAGTGAGTTGGGAGAATTCGAAAGTTTATGTGAACCCGAGCCGTAGGCGAGGGTTTACATAAGTACTTTCGAATTCTCCCAACTCACTCGAGTGTTTGCATCAGGTTATATAAACACAGGGCATCCATTTTCTATTTCTTTTATGAAATAAGGCCAAAAAATGTGCCGTGACATCACAACCGTGTTTACATAGCCTGATATAAACACGGTAATTGACCAATCACATGATAAATATATATACAACATACGAAATATATATAAAAATATATATATAGTAAGGTTAGCTATACTGTCCAAACACAGAACGTAAGAGTCTATAATGTTTCGAGCGAAGGCCCTTCGTCAGAGAGAAACGTAAATAGTGTAAACAAACAAGCTTGTTGTTTGTTTACTCTATTTACGTTTCTCTCTGACGAAGGGCCTTCGCTCGAAACGTTAAACTCTTACGTTCTCTGTTTTAGCAGTATATCTAACCCTACTATATTTCGATTGTTGTTTCAACAATGCCTACGCAGCACGCTACTTTTGTTTCACTATACATATATATACAGTCGAACCTCTATTAAGCGGCCACCTTCGGGGAATGGCTTTGTGGCCGCTTAATAGAGTGACGCCAACACTGGGCCTTGGGTGTGGTCAAATGTCCAGGCCTTTATTCAATTCTAAAACGCTGATTACAGTAACATTCAAGTAGACTTTGAAAAAAAAAAAAAGTAGTTAACAAAACAGTTTTCAAAAACCGAAAAAATAATAAAACAAAGAAGCAATGAAACGAATAACAAAAATACCACACGTTCGATGCATGTATACTGACGCCTAGCAAGTTATGTTGGCTTAAAATAGTTATCAATGTGCATCTGTCGTCGCTGCGGTGCACTGAGTTTCAAAGCGCAAAGAAAGTCATTTGTCTTTGAAATTGATAGAGCTAGCTCCTCATATCCATGATACTGTGCGAAATATCGCAGAGTCTCAGCACGCCAAATCCCTGCACAAGGAGGGATTTAACGCAAAGTAAGAGAGGGTTTCTCTGCACCGGAAATGCAGATATTTTTATTACCGACAATGTTTTTGAATTTGATTACATGTAAACATGAGGCATGAGGTTTCAAGTGACATGTGTTGAATGAAATACATGTACTTATATACCGACAGCAACTAAGTATTCTATGGTCTCTTATTTAGCTCAAGTTTTAGTTCGGTTCTCTTGCGGTAAAAATTGTTCCTAAGATAAATTAAGCTGGCCGTTTAATACAGGTAAAAAACAATACGAAATACCAATTGGGACCGCTCGTAGGTGGCCGTGGCCTCTTAATACAGGTGGCCGTTTAATAGAGGGGTAATCTATAGTAAATTAGAGGGAACTTTTTAGGGGTTTTGACAAGTGGCCGTTTAATAGAAGGTGGCCGCTTAATAGAGGGCCGCTTAATATATATATATATATATATATATATATATATATATTATTCACTAAAGTGGAGGTGAATAGTGCCGGAATATCTACACTATTCACCGACACTGAGGTGAATAATTGTTTTAGCATATACCTCATAAATGAAACAACAAGCTTAACATTCTTATATTTTTCGGTATTTTCATACAATACAGGACCTCTAGCAACTTGGCGTACTACTCGATACTTGTCGACAAAACAGTTTTAACAACTTTTGAATATATTAGTGGTTAGAAAATTAAAAAACAACATACCTGTGATCACTTTCCTATTTAATTTGGTTGAATTTTTGCGTTATTCTACTACACTACACAAGCCTTGTTTATCAACAAAATCGCCTGCATGCTTTGGTAAACAAAGCAAAACTGGCCACCATTTTGTTTTGCCCGCAGGTGAATATATATAACTGATCTTTTGTAATTTAAATTTCACAGCGCTTCAGTGGACAGCAAATGGTATAGGTGGATAGAAGACCATTTTGACATTGACGCATCAGAAAACAGAAAATTAACATTTGAACAATTCAAAAATGCCCTTCATCTAAAACAGGTCAGTAAAGTAGTGTAAAATTGCTATGGTGCAGCTGCACCTGAGTTGTAACAAGGCCGAACAACTGAGCAATTACCGCGAGCTATGCGTTGTTCTCTAATAGTAGTTCTCGTAGTTCTCTACTCCGTTACTAATATGACAAATGATAAGTAATGTTAAAGCTACAAATAATATTACTTAGCAAAGCTATAAAAAGAACATTACAGTACACTGATAAATAATGCAACAAGTGATACAACATACAGCAAATATAGACTATCACAATAATTGAACATTATTTGACAATTAGCACCCATTAGAATACAATGACAGATGTAGACGCTGGTATATGCAGTAACTTACTTCGTGGCGGACTATATAAATAGATAAGACTAAACTAAAGCTTATTATCTCATGCCCACATGTACCCACATTTCATTGTTCTAACAGACGTGTTAAATAATTTATTCAAATGATTAGTATGCATACAGTGTGATAAATTGTTAATATCACACTTTTTTGAATGGAAAAGAGTGTGATTTACTACTTATTGACCGAGCGTGAGGTCTGTACAAGTGAAATATCGGACCGACGTTTTTAAACTGTACTAGTGAAAACGGAGGTCCGATATTTCACTGGTATACATACCGAACAAGCGAGGTCAATAAGTAGTTTATTATATGACTACAAGAGTTGTAAACGTTCTGTGAAAACTTGACAAAGTGTTAGGCTCGTATTAGCCATCTTTCTTGCGAACTAAACCAAAATGGCATATGTTTACCCATCTTTAAAGTACTTTTCGTTTAGCTAGAATCCTGAACATTCTATCCCAAATAGCATTTTTCAATTGCTTTGTTTGACATATCGCTCAAGGTTATTAAAAAGAGTTGAATAAAAAAAACATTTGAAATTCTATAATATTTGTGAGAAGTAAATGTTTATTATTACGAACATTGCTACGAACATTTTAAGAAGTCTCATATAACATGAAAACTTAAACTATACATCAAATGAAAGCTTAGCACAATTTCTAACAACATACCTGCACGATATATTTCAACAATGAGTAGTTCTGAAATTATTATCCTTCTTGTTGCGTGTATACTAACATGACTTTCATTTTGTTTATAAAATTCTCTCAGCGGTCCGGAACGGCAGATTCCGGACCGCTCAGGAACCAATCAAATTGCTGGATTTCACGTTCCGGACCGCTCACGAAAATAGTCATACGTGTATAATAAAACCACTTATCACACTGTGATAACTACTTCTCAAACTCATTAATGATTCATGAGCCAATTAGCCAATCAGATAAAAAATATTTGGTCATGTGTACGAGTTTGAAACCCGGTAAAGGTCGCGCAAACTGTATTTATAATTAAGACATCAGATAATAAACGGCACGAACAAAGAACCGTTTATTACCACATTTCTTAATTATAAATTCAACGTGAAACCATCCTCTAATCCAACATCCACCAATATAGTTCCTCTACTATAATTGACGATTGAGAAGCTATTTCATAAACTTGTGTATCGTGTTTTACCAGGGGTTGCAAACACTCGAGAACAACAAACATATCACTCGGCCTGTCGTGTTTGTAAACGGCTTGCAGTCTCGTGATTTTCATTAGTCTCTCATGTTTTACAAACACTCGAGAACAACGAAAATTACTCGGTTAACGGCCTCGTGATTTTCATTGTCCTCTCGTGTTGTAACCCCTGGTAAAACACTCCCACTCGTTTATGAAATATTATGAAGTTTCTGTAAATTAAATTAAAAAAGAAGAATCGTGAGATGAGCTGGTAAATCTATAGTGTGATAAAGTTTTATCACACGATAACTCTTAGTTTAATATCAGAGATATTAATACAGACAGTAAACGTTTTAAGTACATGTCGGTGTCGAGAAACATCAAGAGATATATGAACTCTGTAATTATGAATGTGGATATGATCAGTAGAAATCTGTTTTTCATCGTGAGATGAGCTGGTAAATCTATGGTCACGAGTGTGATAAAGTTTTATCACACGATATCTCTTGACTTAGTTTAATATCAGAGATATTAATAGTCAGTGCAATTTTGATGATTTATGAATATATGTATATTCCATGCATAACAGTATACGTAAACTATAAATATCTCTGATAAAAAGATTATAGATCTTGTTACTGCAGAGAGACTATGGGCTTGAGATTTTATTACTTAAAATGGTAATAAAAATCTTCATTGGTGAAGACGTTATTTTATTACTGTCTTCAGAACCATTCTCAACGATTGTCTCGCATATACAATAAATGATTAAAGTGGCACTACGACGGAAAAATCGTGAATCTAGTATTGATCAGTACCAGTAAACTATAATTTCCAAATGATGAATACTGGCGTTTTCAGTTTCTCAAAATATTGTCTCGTTCTCGAGATATTTAAGTTTCTGAAACATGTAAATTAGGTGCCTCGTGATGTCATTTCATATATATATATATATATATATATATGAAACGAAGAGGTAGAAATAATTCAAACTTTGCACAAGAATAGTTATGTTGTTTCCATGAATACCGTTTGCAAACAGGCGCCTTCCATTGACATGAATATTTGTAGACACACAGATATTGTATTTCGAATGTTTCAATCATCATATTCTTTTGAAAAGAAACATAAAATTAATATTTTAATTTTTTAGTAATTTTAATTTTTAATTTTTTAGCTCGTGTTTCTAAACCGTTATCGTAGGAACAACATATGCATGATGCGCACAGTGGAGTGCACTTATGATAACTATACTTCTTCCTGCTATTTGCATAGATATTAGTAATTTTTTAGCCTGTGTGAGTAAATGACATCACAAGCTAGGTATCTAATTTACGTATCGAAATATAGTAAGGTTTGAGTAATGCCGAAATTATTGAAAGTAGTTTTCTAACGTTTCGAGCGAAGGGCCTTCGTCAGAGAGAAATTTACATGTTTTACAAACCTGAATATCTCGAGAAAGAGACAATATATTGAGAAACTGAGAACGCCTGTATTCATCATTTGGAAATTATATTTTACTGAAATCAAAATTAGAACACGATTTTCCCGTCGTAGTGCCAAGCCTGGTTTCCATATAGTTGTAATTCAGTCGGCGATTGATCGGGAAACAACAGTCGTGCATGTTTCCATGCATATAGTTGTAATTGTTTTGTAATTCAAATCGCCGATTCGCTCGGACCGAGGACTTCTCGGTTTTGACAAAGTTCAGATGAGCTAAGTTTGATATTCACTGACAAATTGAATGACTAAAGCTTTGTTTGTGATACTCAGTTTATATTTAAGAAATAGAAAATGGCCGCCCGTGTTTATATAGCCTGATGCAAACACGAGAGTGAGTTGGGAGAATTCGAAAGTTTATGTGAACCCGAGCCGTAGGCGAGGGTTTACATAAGTACTTTCGAATTCTCCCAACTCACTCGAGTGTTTGCATCAGGTTATATAAACACAGGGCATCCATTTTCTATTTCTTTTATGAAATAAGGCTAAAAAATGTGCCGTGACATCACAACCGTGTTTACATAGCCTGATATAAACACGGTAATTGACCAATCACAGCGTGCGTAAGACGCAACCTATTTTATAAAACAATATAGCAAGCATTATTTACACGTTCAGTAACTTCGCCGCTTAAGTATCATGTTTCGTGAACGTTTGACGACAGTTCTTTTTTTGAAGGATTTGACCGGTTTTTGTAAATAATTTTGTGTTTTACATTGCAAATATCTAGCAAAACGTCGCCGACTGTCGGTGATTGATGTTTCGTTAACTGTTGTCGCATCGGCGACTGTTGTAATTGTTGTAGAAGTTGAACCTGATTCAACTTCTACAACAATCGCCGAACAAGCGTTCCATTAAGTTGTAATTGTTGTAAGACTTGATCGGCGATAGTCGCCGACTGACTTACAACAATTACAACTATATGGAAACCAGGCTTTAAGAGACGAATTTTTTCTATGTCGCTTAACATACGCTCAAAACAGATTTCTACTGATCATATCCACATTCATATATAATTACAGAGTTCATATATCTCTTGATGTTTCTCGACCCCGACATCTACTTAAAACGTTTACTGTCTGTATGAGCTAAACAATAATGCTAAAATAAAGAAATTTTAAATGGTGCGCCAAAAACTAAATGTTGTTTGAACACAAGCAAATTTTCCATCAATTACTGTGAGTATGGCGGATTCAACATTTTTGTAGCATAGCTACTTTCATATAATTATGATTTTTTTTTATCTTTCGATATGTTTTTCGACCCGCAAAAGGTCATAAGAAGTTTGTTGATTCTATATAAGCTACACAGTAACGCTAAAATAAAAAGGTTTTGAGTGGTACGCCAAATGTTCTATAGTTTTGAGCGCTTTTCACCAAAAATTCGTGACATAAAGAAAGATTCTCCTCTTAAAATTATATTAATTCTGGTCTGTTTCAGTCTTTCTTTGCCTTGCGATTCTATGCTATGTTCGACACAGACGGCGATGGTTCAATTGACATGAAGGAGCTGGTTAACGGTCTTCAAATATTGACGAAAGGAACAGAAAAAGAGAAATTAAAATTTCTTTTTGAAGTTTACGATTTAGATGGTAAGTCACTTGCGCATGCAATTGTTTTAACGTTTCGGCCAACTTTATCTTTATTATATTATCCGTGGGCATGCACAGTATCATTACAATTTTTAAAAGTGGCTATTTTCGAGGGAACATTTCCTGTGTAAAATTTTAGCTGGCTTGCCGGTATACTGACCCAATTGAGACCAGTTGCAAACCTAATTAATTAATGATAAATCCACAAGGTACAGCTGTATCAATTAACGTGAATAAAAAAACCCAGCTTCTGAAACATTACTAATGCTGCAATTGGAAATTAGCCACTACTTTTGTTTTTTTTATTATTGTCTTACTGCTAATGTTTCATATAATATTAAGCATATCATGCATATATACAATTATGAGCGATCGGACTGTATACACATTTACAATGGCGAGCCAAATTTGAGCCACTATAGTATATTTTCAAAGTTTGATACAACATAATTCTGTATCAGGATTCATATAAATTTAAATATTAATTTCCTTTCAATTTCCATCATGAATTATTAATGATTTGTATATATTTTGTTTGTTATGTATGCACCAATATATATATATATATATATATAGTTCAATCTACAGACACGGTGTTTCGCTGTACAACAGCTCATCAGTGTAGCTTGGAACAATCTGAATGAATTTCACCAATTACTTATACACATGCGATCGTCGGTGACAACCGCATGTGGGACAGCATCGGTGAAATACATTCAGATAGCGTGAAGTGCGCATGGGCCCAGAGTGCTCAAACTTCCACAAGGGTAGTGAGCGTTGCATTATCGCTAATATAGGTACGCACGGCAACTTCGCAGAGTGCTCAACAACACCGAAGTGAAGGAGCGTACATAGTTCAATCTATATGACTTTTCATGTCATTTCATGTCTTTGTCTTCTGACCTTTAACTCCCGTAGGCGACCCGCCTACCCAGTACCACTGACAACAATGATTTATTGAGGCAAAAACACTTTACACTCATTTTACTATGTCTGTTAATATAAAGCAAGTAGAGAATTTACTAGCTGTAGTTTACGTGAGATTTTCAAACCTTCTTTAGAACCTTGTATAGAGTTTAGAAATCTTTCAGACGATTTAGCTGTTAAAAATTAAATGAAATTTTCCCTACAACAGTACTTTGTACTTTATAAAATAGGTTTATCAAATTCATTATAGAAATTCATGAAGAAAATTCCAAAGAAATGAATATTTAATCAATATATCTGTAAATCGCATACGAATCCATGACAAAAAACCCACATGACAAAAATCACGCCGACAAAAACCCCACTGACAAAACCCCCAACGATGAAAACCAATTCTTTTTAATTGTCACAATAAGCTTTAAGTTATAATTTATTATAAGTTTAAATGTTGCCAATTGCTCGTTGGCGAAGATTTTCTCGCATTTTTGTTGCTTCTATAGTAAAGCCGTTGCCATCATGGTTATGATCGACGCTTGAAATGACATGTGATGCGTCTATGTCAGTCTTAACTTTTCCATTGCAGGAAAGCGCGCGACTCTCTTGGAACATTCCCACCGCTTAGTGCTGGCGCTGCTGGACTTCTTCGTGTACATATGACCGAATGACTTCCATGATTGAGAGTTAGTTTGTAACAGAATTGAGAATGTATAGCAGCAGCTCTTTTTATAATTATGTGTTATCTTTCAGGCGATGACTATGAGCGTGATCCACAATTCCCATGTGGGTCATTTGCCAACTGTTTGAGACGATGACTCATTTGTTGAGAACGCAACATCAAATCAGATGTTCGTAAATAGTGTCGCAACACCATACTTCTTCACTAAAAATAATTTGTAAAAAGAGAATGCCGTTTTTTTTTGTCTGAATTTAGTAATTTGGGGGTTTTGTCGGCTGGGTTTTTGTCATGTGGGTTTTTTTGTCGGTATCCCATCGCATGCAGGTTCATCCTGATTTATATAAACTTTCTCCTCAATTTACTTAGCTAAAATCACTCCAACTTGAAAAATAGTTTGAAAACATGGCTATTTAGATGTGTCCATTTAATAAGTATATTCGATGAAGCATTCGCAGCCGATCTGTATCTGATTTACTATGACTCGCTTGCAGCTCGCCTTGTAAATCAGATACAGATCGCTGCTCAATGCTTTATCTATTACATTAAAATGAGACATTGCAGCAAATTATGACTAAAAATTACAGGCTAGTGCATTATTATGTTAAAACCTCCAGAAGATTGTATTAGTATTGTGGTTTTTTTTGTATTTTTAAATCAGGTAACGGCCATTTAAACCAAGAAGAAATAAAAGTAGTGTTGCAATCATGCGTTCGAGAAAGTAATATCAAGTTTAGTGATGAACAAATGGAGGAACTTGTGGAGGTGTTTTTTGAAGAATCAGATGCAGATCACAATGGCCAGATTACTTTTGAAGAGTTTGTGGCATGCTTGTCCAGATTCCCAGGAATAGCTGAAAATCTCACAATCACGTAAGCGACTGAATGCATGCTATTTTGTTACTTGAACTGATTAAACATTTACATGCAACTTTAACAACACAATTAACACTATTCATCGCAATAAAGCCTATTTTATATCCACTGCATTATGCATGGTTATAAATTTATGTCCAACATAACCCAGAAGTACGCTAACACAAACCTATCCTAGGAATCCAATAAAGCCCCTGCAGTAATCAGTCGATGTCCAATATGCACAAATTCAAGATTAGGGTTTGTGTTGGGGTCAGGTTTACATAAAGTACCAAACATAAATTCATAACCAGGTGATTCAGTGGACCTGAAATAGCCTTCACCAACACTCGTGCAGCTCAAAATCCAGCTCATTCAAACATGCGAGGAGTAAAACAAAGACTGAGGCCGTATATATGACAATAGTTTGAAAACTTGATTTTTGTCGTAAGCATCAATCAAAGATTTAAATTATCATCCGAGAAGAATCAATTGGCAAATATTGTCCAATATAAATATATATAAGCAATTGAAATCGGATGAAAAATATTGTTCATACCTCATGGCTGCATATATATACTTCCGCCAGCGGGTTATTATATACGGTATGTTTATATATTATGTATATAGGGAAACAAGCCATTCTGCTAACCATGCAGGCTACTTCACTAGACCTACGTATATATATATATGACTAAAATGTTTGATCACACTCGCACCGTTAAAAGGACTCGTTTTTTGAAAAAGGCTTGGGTATCCTTTATTTCATGACGGCTTTATTCAAACATTTTTACTCAGTTTTCCTAAGGAGAAGCTTACGGTCAGATTTTTATAAAATGCTCATCAAATTATTAACCAAAATTTAATGGGTTGGTCCAAAACTTTTTGATATATTTTGGTGACAGACTAAAGCTGGTTTCCGATTTGCGATTTTTTTTCGCGCGAATTGACCTTTCTATTGTATAAAAGTAGCGTGCTGCGTAGGCAGTGTTGAAACAACAATCGAAATATAGTAAGGTTACATATATTGCCGAAACAAGGAACGTATGAGTCTAACGTTTCGAGCGAAGGCCCTTCGTCAGAGAGAAACGTAAAGAGTGTAAAGAAACAACGAGCTTATATAAGGATAATCATGTGACCAAAAATAAGCGAATCAGATAAAAATAACAATAACAAATTAATGAGATGCGAAAAATTAGCCAATCAAAGCAAAATAACAATAACAAATCAATAATGAGATGCGAAAGACATTGCTATTCCTACTGTCGATGAGCAAAAAAGGAGGGGGTGTAAAAAAAAAGGATGAGCAAGAGTAAAAAATAGATAAATTAATTAAGTGAAAACTCTGTCTATGCATATGTTTAGCAAGGGCGGCTTATTTTTGGTCACATGATTATCCTTAACTTATATAAGCTCGTTGTTTGTTTACACTCTTTACGTTTCTCTCTGACGAAGGGCCTTCGCTCGAAAAGTTAGACTCCTACGTTCTCTGTTTCGGCAGTATATCTAACCTTACTATATTTCGATTGTTGTTTCTAAGATTGTATACATTTTTATACATTTTTATTAGCGGTGTTTTCTTTTCTGTTTCTTAGAGCAGCAAATTGGTTGCACCCGCCATCCACGAAAACCAAGGAATCTTTTAAGAATCGAACTTCGTCAAAAGTGCAATGGGATTACGCTAAGAAAAACCCAACAACCGTATTTTTTGTAACTCTATATTTCTTGCTAAATGCTGCTTTGTTCATTTGGGTGGCCATTCAAAGGAGAAACGAAGGAGGATGGGTAATAGTTGCTCGTGTACATGGCATGTGTTTGAACTTTAACAGTGTATTTATTTTGGTTCTCATGATGAAGAACACTCTGACTTGGTTACGATCCACGAGATTTGGGAAATATTTTCCAATTGATCATCATATCGAGTTTCATAAAGCACTGTCCGTTATAATTTTCATACAAGCTTTACTTCATTTCATTGGACATCTTGGAAGATACAGTAAGTAACGTCATTCACTAGCATTTCGAAATATATAGAAACTAACTAATACGACCGCAAATCGTTTTCAACATTTTTATACTCATTTGATAGAAATATATTCAGATGAATATTAATATTTCTTATATTAACACATTTTAATTAATAGATAAAATATGAGCATCTAATCTTTATCTTGCACGTACACGGCTCACTGCATGGAAGAGCATTTATCAATGTGATATCGTGGATAAATAAAGATTATTTAGTGATTGATTAATTAATTGATTGGTTGATTGATCTGATATACAGATCTTTATCCGGTGTTTATCTGAATTAGGCCCTGTTTACACGGAGGTAGGGTAACCTTACCTTTTGAAGCGAGTCAAAAGATAGCCCTTGTTTACATGGAGTAGGGTGACCCTTGTAGTAGGGCTAACTCTTCTAGTAGGGTCACCTGCCTTCTGCGTGTCTGTTTCCTATATTTTCGGTTTACATGTTATTGTTGGCGTCATTTGCTTGATATCTTCAAAACACTTCACTTGCAAGGTGTATAAGAACAGGAAGGGCAGCCACAAAATCATTAAGACATTTTGTCCGGTACGCGTTTTCCCCCCATTGAAACATAACCCGGCTGCCAGGGTCACCCTAGCAAACGCGTTTACATGGCTTATGTAAACAAAAAGATAGCCCTGCCGCCAGGGTTACACTAGCAAGCTGATAGGGTAACCCTCCCCCCAGGGTCACCTTAGCACTCATGTAAACGAAACACGGAAAGACAATGAACTAGGGTACCCTTTTACTAGGGTAACCCTTCTAGAAGGGTCACCCTACCTCCATGTAAACAGGGCCTTAAGCCTAGTTCTCACTTTGTCGTAAGAAATTAAATTTCCCCGGAGGGACTCACCTGACGGGAGATGTATTTCTCCGAGGACCTTCGAAGACTGATAGGAGGAATACTGGTGCAGATCCGCGGCCAGCAGCGGACTGGTATCCACATTACGTTTTTAGCGCATGCGCGCCTTCATCCTCTGATAGAGTGCAAGCTGAGGTATTATAGTAAGAAAAAAAACAAAGGGTGGGGGTGGCAAAGGATTTTCCACTGGATGGGGACCCACTATTGCTCCTATCAGTCTTCGAAGGTCCTCGGAGAACTACATCTCCCCGTCAGGTGAGTCCCTCCGGGGAAATGTAATTTCTCCTTCGTACCTTCTCCGGCTGATACTCACAATACTGGTGCAGATTACGAAGCCTTACTACAACACAGTAGTTGGCATAAACGGAAATTTCAACTTTATTAACAATAATATTGACTATGTAGAATTAGCCAAATGTAACACATTATGCGCAAATGTTTGTTCGGTTTGTTTATAATAATGTTTCTTGAAAACTGATGCTGATGACCAATCGGCTGCCTTGAGTATTAATTCCATTGGTAGACCAGAGTTTGCCGCTTCAGATGTCGATGCTGATCTTGTCGAGTGTCCTGTGTATCCCTCGGAAACCCCTAAGAGAGTACGCAACCATCTTGACCGTGTCTGAGTGGCAATTGGTTTATGAGGTGCTTTATAGAAAATAAGAAGTTGTTGTTCATCTAATTCTCTAATGTCTGCTGTTTGCTTGACATATTCTTTCAGGCATTTGACAACACATACCCTGGGGTCATCAGTATAAGCTTCGAAGGATATTTCCCTTCCTGGATGATTTGCTCTGGAATTCTTGACATGTGATGAAAGACAGAATCTCCGGCCATTCTGTTTTATGATAACATTAACCAGGTTTAATGCTATCAGTTCGTGCACCCGAGCTGCAGATGTTAGAGCCAGTAACATAACTAGCTTCAAGGATAAATCCTGAAGTGATAACTTTTCGACAGGATCCATTTCTTGAAGAAAGACAATGACACTACCTATACTGACCAGGTGGTAGGAATTTTTGGTTTTGGTGGTTGTAATTCGAAAATTCCTTTCATGAATCTCGTTACTATCGGTAGATTTCCAATTGATTGGCCATCAATTTGGTCATAAAACTGGGATATGCATGATTTGTATACTCTGATTGTTCGGTATGCTAGATCTCTTTCTTGGAACTGGAAAGTGAGAAAATCTAGAATATCCCTCACAGGTGCTGAAAAAGGACATTTGTTCCTTTCAATACACCAGCCAGTCCAGATCTTCCAAGGGCCTTCGTACCGTTTTTTGGAACTGCTTCTCCACGATGCCAAGAGGACTTCACACACTGTTTCTGAAATGCCTGCTGTTTGCATTCGTCTCCTGAATGAGGCCATACAGCCAGAGCTAGAGTCTTCCATAATGGGTGCACAGCTGATTGGTTGAATGGAAGAAAAATTGTTTTCTTCGATGTTGGGAGCAGAGTAGGAAAGTCGACTAACATTTCCAGGAGCATGGGATACCATGGCTGTGCTATCCATGCTGGTGCTCCAAACGAGGTTTGAGTAGCACTCTGTTCAGTAGTATAATTGGAGGATGTATGAATGATGTCCACTGACTCCACTTCAGTGTGAACTATTGCCATTGCTCCGGGATCCGGGCGACGTGCTACATATAACAGTAGTTGGTGGTTCAGTCTGGATGCAAAGAGATCTACTTTCGGCGTGTAATAGCGTTTCTGGATATTCATAAACAGCTGTCCGTCCAATGTCCATTCTATCCTGTCGTTCATTTGACGTGATTCGGCGTCCGCTTCTGTATTCTGGATTCGTGGCAGGTGTTGTGCCAACAGGGTTATCTTTTTGGACTGACATAACTTCCATATGTCCAGGGCTAGTTGAGTAAGCTTGTTTGACTTGGTCCCCCCTCGTTTGTTGATGTACGCTACAGCCGTCGAGTTGTCCATTTGTAGTAGAATACGACTCCCTGTCAGTTGACAAGAGGTCAGGTATGATTGAATGGCTAAGTAAGCCGCTTTCAGCTCCAAGAAGTTGATATGAGCCTGTTGCTCGTCTTTGCTCCAATCTCCCCCAGTCCTGGTGCCTTGACATACTTCTCCCCAACCGACAGGTTCGACTATTGGAGTGCTGTTTTCTTGCATCAGCTTTGGAGATGTCCACCACTCTAGATCGGCTAGAGCTTCCAAGGACAGGGTGACCTGCTTTTTCCGGGCCAGGATTCCATACTTGTGGAGGGATTTGATATGTAGTTGTTGCAATGCCCTGTAATGTAAGGGTGCAGTTTCCACTCCTATCTTGGACACTAACAGAGAGGACAGTTCCTGGAGAGTGCACACTGTTTTCTTCTTCATTGACTGGGCTTCGCATTACAGGTCCTGAAATTTTGTTAGTGGTACTGCCATTGTCATGTTCACCGAATTCAGAAGTGCACCAAGAAAGACAAGAGATTGGAGTGGAATCGTTGAGCATTTCTCCTTCTTGATGATGAAACCCAGGTCGCTGAGCAGTTGACATACTTCCTTGAACAATCGCATTAGCTCCTCTAGGTCCTGATGCAACCAACAATAAGTCGTCGAGGTAAATGATCACACGCAGTCCTCGTTTCCTCAGCAATGCAATCACTGGTTTCAAGACTTTGGTGAAAGTCCGTGGAGCTGAAGAGAGGCCGAACGGTAAGCATTGGAATTCGTATGTACATTGTCGAATATGAAGCGCAGATACTTCCTGTGCTCTTTCGTTACTGGAATTGAATAATAAGCGTCCTTGAGGTCCAATTTCACCATGTAATTGTTCTCCCGTTGCGTAGACCGTAGTAACGTTAGGCCCTCCACTTTGAATTTGGTTGACTCCACAAAGGCATTCAGTGGCTTCAAGTTGAAGATTGGACGTGTTTTGTTCTTTTGTTGAACAACAAATACGGTTGAGATAAACTGATCTTTCGGATTGTCTGTATCTTTCTGTATTGCCTGTTTGGCAATAAGTTCGTCGATGGCAGTCTGAATGAGACTGTGTTGCTTTTTGGTTCTCGCTTTGGTTATTCATGGTCGTACTTGAAAAGGGCGCTTGATAACTGGTAGCCTGATATTGTTTGGAGGATCCATGGGTCGTTTTTTTGAAAATGTACTAATCGTCCTGCTGTCATTGGTGTCTGTTGGGTTTGCTGAGTTAGATGTGGAAGGGCATAGTCAGCTCCTACCACCCTCATTGAAGCCTCGGTTGCTGATGCGATTGGGTTTTTTTTTTGCTTTGAGGAATCTTTTTGGTGCCACTTGTTTCCCCAAGTTCGCTTACGTATATTGGAGGCACCATGGGAGAGCTGTCTACGAAGGGGCTGCTTACTTGTGAAGGGCTTCTTGAATTGTGCTTTGGCAGCAACAGGGGCAGCAACAAGCTTGCTATTCGTCTGCGAATGGTCATGTTCACTTTGAACAGCTTTGTGGAAGCTATCAGGGAACAAGTGCTTGTCGGCTGGGAGGTCAGATTTCAGGGTACGTTTACCCAGATCTGTTAAATACTCCGAAAAGCGACGTTGGCGCCACGAATTTAAGCGAAATACTGCATGCATTGCCCAAATGAGCTAGGGCATCTTGCAACATTATCTTTATGTCGTCTGGTTCAGGTCCAGCAACATTTTCATCCCCTTCTATAGGCATTTCGAGTGCTTCCAGAGCCGCCACAATAGGTCGGACTGCTGTGAGTTTGGGAGCTTGCTTTTCAGCCAAGCCTTCTTCGAAAGCAAATAATCCTTTGGTTTTTATATAACCACACTGTTATTTTCAGGGAGTAATTTTAACTCCCAAAACAAAAGTTAATAAAAAAGGTTCAAAACTATCCGATTTGGGGAGTAAAAACTACTCCACTGTCGGAGTTAAAATAACCCCCGAATTTTGGAGTTAAAATGACCCATATTAGGGAGTAAGAATTTACTCCTGTTTTAGGAGTTAAAAACAAAGAAAAAATGAAAAAATGTGCAGACCTCACCTGGAATCGATCCCAGGAAGTCGAGTTTGTAAGGGCATCTCTAGAAGTCAACTTACCTTTGGCCCCTTACCTTACCACTGCGCCATCCGTGCTTGCGATGTAAAAGACTAACATTTATTGTTTATAACCTAATTTTCGCTAATTACTTTGTCTATCTATTATAGTACTGACCCTTCCTGTTATTCTGTTAATATCAGTGTTTCACAATCATATTTTATTTTTTGAGCAAATTGTTTTCAACCCAAAAATTTGAAACTTAGTTAATCTTTTTATTCTCGTCATTCTGACATATAGTCTGTAGTTTTTGCTGTAATATTTAATTTTTAAAGGTCGAAATTCTGATGCAACCAAAATTTATATTTTTTGAAATGGCGTGCGTTTCAAATGAACACTTGAAGTCTGAGACTTTTTTTGAAACCTTTCCTATCAGTAACGACTTTATGTTATATACCAAAACGTAGAAGAGTAAATGAGCTTCAACATAAGATAGTTTTCAAGCAATCGAGGAGTGAAACCTATAGGTGAAAATCGCCAATGAAGTTGACAACTATTTCTTTTAAATGTCAGAATCGATCAATTTTCCAAGTCTACCTAACCCAACTCAAAGAACGTTTTCTCAAAGGCAATTTAACAGATTTACTAAAAAATTAATACGCAGATAGACAAAGAACAGAACTACACTATACGTAAAGGATTTTTAAATGGATTAAAAGAAAAACCATATATTTTCTTGCCGAATTTGTCTGTCACTCTTTATACTTTATAAAGTCAAAATATAGAAAAACATTTTACTCTTAAAGGGGGAGTTCAAATAACTCCCTAAAAATATACTCCCTCGAAAGAGTTAATTTAACTCCGAAAATGGAGTTGAAATATGTCAATAATTTTAACCCCCCTAAATGGGAGTTAAAATTACTCCGTAAAAATAATTTACTCCCCTGAGGAGTTATTTTAACCCCGAAAATGGAGTTAACATATGCCAAATATTTTTACTCCCCTAAAATGGAGTAAAGGGGAGTTAAAATTACTCCTTGAGAATAACAGTGCATGCTTCTTTTTTATGTCATCTTTCACCAGTTTCCATGGTAGGTGACACCAGCACGTTTTCAGTGCCTTTTATTGATGGATATTTATCCAATAACTCTGTCCATACTTCCTTGGACAAGGGTTTTGTAAAGGTTGATGTTAGAAACTCTAACAATTCACCTGATACAGTAGTCTCGTTTGGTTCATTGTAAAACGGACTACTTCGACCACTTGTGGCCTCGTTGGAGCTCTCATTACTCCTTGGCCTCCTTGCTGGTGTCTCCCTGGAGACTCCATCGTCTTGGTCGTCCTTCGAGGACTCGACCATACCCTTTGTAAGTCCTGATCTTTGCAAGGACTCGTTGAGCAATCGAGGAAGAGACT
Source organism: Paragorgia papillata (assembly GCA_035771165.1). Classification (NCBI taxonomy): domain Eukaryota; kingdom Metazoa; phylum Cnidaria; class Anthozoa; order Scleralcyonacea; family Coralliidae; genus Paragorgia; species Paragorgia papillata. The sequence continues at coordinate 2,965,773 of JAWNZC010000406.1, forward strand.
TTTGAATCGACCCGGCCACTTGGGTGTTTACTAACGAACAAATTTGGTTCGAAGTGAGAGAGCTATTGTCCGAACGGACACTCTGGACAATATTGTCGTTCTCTTGCAATTAAGGCGGGCACCTGCAGAGACATTACACGAAGAAATGAGCAACGTATTTTTGTACGTCACAACTTGTCTTGTTTGGTACAGAGAATTTTTGCTAAAAAATCGCACGATATTGGGAAATATTGCCGCAGATACAACAATAGTATAATTACACACCTTTTCACTTGCCATTTGAATTGTTTTAATCGAGGATGTTTATGTAAATTAAGGATATTCACTGAATATTTTTGTGAGACCAGAACGAAGATTGCCCACGAAAGAAGAGGATGACGGCGCGCATGCGCTAAAAACTTAATGTGGGTACCAGTCCAGTCCGCTGCTGGTCGCGGATCTGCACCAGTATTGTGCGTATCAGTCGGAGAAGGTACGAAGGAGAATCGGGGACAGTTCTATCCCTGATTGTCGGCGATTCTTACGACAGTCACGTTCACACTTGTCGTGACTTGTCGTAAGAATCGGGTATTTTTCCTGCCCTGATCGTCCCAAACGAGTGGTTTCAGTGTTCTTCAGTGTTCACACATGTCGTAACTAAGACATGTCGTAAGAATCCCCGATCGTCGGCGACTGTCTGGGATGCGTTTTCCAAATATAAATAATTCCGATTCTTGCGATGCTTCCGATCAGATCGACGACTGTCTGGGACGTTACTTCAACCAAGTTTACACTTGGCGTAACAATCCCAGACGATCGGGGACAGGAAAGATCCACGATTCTTACGACAAGTGAGAACCAGGCTTTAATATATACTGTATAGCTCAGTGCTGAGAGCGCCGATGCGTTGATTCGGAGGCCTTGGGTTGGACTCCAGGTTGGCGCAGTCAGATTTTTAATATTTGTAATTGTTTTTAATAACATTTTATTCCCGAATAAAAATTAGAATTTGTTTTTCAGTTGTTACGGAATCAGATCTTGAAGTTTGGGAATACTTATTTACTACAAAAAGTGGTGAAGGATGGGTATATGGCACAGCAGGAATTACTGGAGTGTTGCTTTTTGTCATTTTTGGAATAATGGCAATGGCCTCGCAGCCTTTTGTGCGTCGTAATGGATATTTTGAAGTTAGTATATTAGTTTAACCCTTTATTGGCAAGGTAGCTCTCCCATTGACGAGTAATCCTCGTTCCCAGGGTCTCCTTGGTACACTGGAGAATCTGAGGCCCCTGAAAACCGCATGTCCTAGATTCTAGGACATTGAATCATTGAATACAATCACATTGCCCTGCATGGGTGCGAACATAGGCATAATGAAACGAAACAAACGAGATACTTAGACAGACTCAGTTATTTGAGGAAAAGTTGTTTATTATGACGTCCGAAAGGTTTGGTATTTACTGTTCTGCCCGCTGGACAAAATAGCACAATTTCGCTTACCGATCGAAATGCTATTCAAAGGTAGGTTGTTTACGAACATAGACCTTATTCAAAAATGGCCGCCGAATTAGAATTCTTTTATGTGCATATAAATTAGCCCTTATGACCTCGTTTTAAAGTAAAAATTATTTTGAATTTCACACATGAAAACGAGTTCATAAGGGCTAATTTATATGTATCGTATATAAAAGAATTTTAATTCGGCGGCCATTTTTGAATAAGTTCTATAATTTGGCGTCGCCGACGAATGAGTCACCGAGTCACGGCGACGCTATGTCTAAAATCTACGTTCGATTTTGAGAGTTCAATGATGAAACTCATCGCAGTTCAGACTCGCTTTAGGAATCCTACTTTGTTGACCTTATTCGTAGACTTTTTCGGTGCTATCTGAGAGATAATCTTCACTCTATTCGCAGCGTTGTTTGACAGTTGAGAATATATTTGGCCACTTCCTGTTTTAGACAATAACCTTCGTCCAGCCAATCACAGGGCCTCCGATTTTCCAGTGTACCGAGGAAGCCCTGGGAACGAGGATGCTTGACGAGTTAAATCGTCTGGCGTTGGCCAAATTAAAATTAGTAAGTATAGACAAAAGCAACTGAACAACAAAAGGTGAAAATGTTTTTTCTGCAGTCTTTTGCCGTGAATCGAGCCATTTGTTTATAACAATAAATTCATGATTCAAGTAATACAAACAGCAATGTTTTATCAACTGAAGTATAAAAACATTTCGTTATTGATTGTTTTTGCTTCAATTCATTTAATTCCAAATAAACATGACAATTTTATATGAAATTCTATGTTCATTGGTATTCTTTATATATAAAATTATATGCAGTAGAATTCTATTTGACGTCAATTAGTTCATCAGGTATAGAACCACGGACATGGTGAGACATGGTACTGATTTCCTTTGTGTCTTCCTCATGAATTATTAACGAGCTTTTTACTGAAGCATATATCATTTCAGCCTCTCCCCAGTTTTCTCAAGAACCCAAACCGAATACGCGACCAAGCTCATGGCGGAAACGAAAGGCCTAGACTGGCTTTTCTCCTGTGTGTTTCAAGTCTTGGCATCTTAGAAAACTATACTAGGCTACGGTATATTATAAGCAATATTGGGCATTTCGCTCGATTGTATAGCATGTTCTAGGGATTTTTGGTGAAGGAAAATTCGAGTGTAGAATATATACATTTTAAGACCAAACCGGGACCAGTTGCGAAAAATGCAAATACACAGGCCTTCCGGCAGGAATTGAACCCATTGCTTATAATATACCGAATTCTCTCCTGGCATTACCACCTTAATATATATATATATATATATATATATAACTCGCGATCAAGCTCTCGGCAACGTCCTCCATGGCTCAGTGGTCAGAGCATTGTACTAGACTCGCAAGGTCGTGGGTTCAATTCCTGCCGGAAGGCCTGTGTAGTTGCATTTTTCGCAACTGGTCCAGGTTTGGTCTTAAAATGTATATATTCTACACTCGAATTTTCGTTCACCAAAAATCCCTAGAATACACTAGACTACCATGAGTTCCCGTTTTACGCCGAGTCAGCTGCAAGCAACTATATCCATGAATATACAGGCGTAGGAAAGCCAGGAAAGTTGCACTGTTTTCTGATGAATTATTGTTGAATTTCTCAAAATAATATTTAACTGCAAAATATTCAATAATAAAAAAAAAAGAAGTAAAACATTCGCTTCGTTACTTTCTTTTTGGGTATTTTGTTTACCATCTCCAAAATTCCGACAAACTACATCGTTTCTACATTTCTGACACTTTCCAACATTATTGGGGCCAATGTCCACGACGCCCCTGTAAACATGGTGAACATAACTTTGTCCTTCGACTCTCAAGGGATTGGTTGCACACCACCTACATCAAAAGCATTTTTGATTAAAATTTCACAAAGGTTCGGCTAGTGATAGTATATTCTGTGCAACACGGTCGTTCATGTTGTAAACTCTACTTATATATATATATTACTTTCTTGGATTAGGCTCAGAAGCAATGTACATATTTGAATTGCACATAAATTGAAAATATGTTGTTTTTTCTAGCTTTTTTATTTCATACATCATCTGTACATAATTTGGTGGATTCTTCTTATTCTTCATGCACCAAACTTCTGGAAATGGTTTATTGGTCCTGCTTTGATTTACTTGGTGGAAAGGATCATGCGTCTCAGCGTTATTAACAAGGCTCGTTATGGAAAAACGTTAATCAAAGAAGGAATAATTTTGCCTTCAAATGTAAGTAACACTTCTATTTTTAAAGTGGTTCTATGATGAAAATATTGTTGCATAATCCTAAACATGTTATCGTAGTTAGTAATCGTGCAAAGTTTCATTTCAAAATTCGTCGAAGAAAAGGTGATATTTTAGGTGATATTGTGAAGTTTGTATTTTAGAGCGCCGCCATTAAAGCGGCCGAGCTTGAGAAGAATGAGTCGAGGAAGCTTATGACGTCATAGGCTCAATAACAACAAAGACACTTCTACCGACAACAACTATGATCTTTTGTTTTTGTTGAGTCTATGACGTCATAAGTTCTCCTCAACTCATTTTCTTCTCAAACACAACCAATTTAATGGCGGCGCTCCAAAATACAAACTTCGCACGTAAAATACAACTTTGTTTTTGAGAATTTCGAAATGAAACTTCGCACAATTACCAAGTACCATAATACCTTTAGGATTATGCAGAAACATTACCAACAATATTTTCATAAGAGAACCATTTTAACTCATTCCTGTCCGAGGGCTTCCCCAGAGGTGAATAAAATCGTCTGGCGTTAGCCAGAATAAAATACTAAAGACCAATTCGGGCAGGAAAGAGTTAAGCGAAAAATTGATGGCAAATGTTGATATAAAAATTCCTTTTCATTGATTTCGGAATTTTTATCAAAATATTCTTAAAGTGCCTATAAAACGAAAATTAAGAAAGAACACTTAAAAGGCCCTCATTAGTAATTTTAGAAATCTGAATATGACACTAAAGAAAAGATCAAATCAAAAAATATTTTGGCATTCAACTATTCACGTTACATACATGTAGAACCATAACAGTAATATCTTATTTGGGTTTATAGACACTTTAATTTTCGCTTTATAGGCACTTATATAGCACGATTACCAGCCTTAAAGTTGCATGTATTGATGAATTGTGCGAATACATGTAGTGCATGAGGTACACTTGCAAGCTTGGTGTAGTGTAACAGACGTGTTTATTCATGCCTCAAACACTCAAAAATGATTTCTAAGCCCCAGACAGGGATCGAACCTACAACTTACTGAGCCCCAAACAAGAGATAGAACCTGCAACCTTCTAATGACCGGTTAATAGAAGGTTGTATGTTCAATTCCTGCCTGGACGGGGGGGGGGGGTTATATACCTGACATTAAAGGGTATGGGCAACAAAAACAAAAACAAATCAAAAGCAAACCAATGACATGAAGATACAATCTAGTGTGTTATTTAGACCCAAAGTATTGCAATAAAACAACTTAATTGCTGTTTTAAAGTTGCTAATCTGAATCAGTATCTGCCATCTTCGATACATTTTTATATGCATGTGACGTCACAAGCTGGGTAAAGCGAAAACTTTAGTTAGCCATACTTTCACCTATATACTGTAAGTCTGAAACTCATTTTTTGTAGATGATTTTCATTCTTGATTAAACCACAACATTTTAAAAACATTCCACAGAAATTCAGCTGCCACAAGAATAAGTTTCATCATGTTTACCCAGCTTGTGACGTCAGTTAATTAGGCAAGGTCTTACAACAAGATGGCGAACGGCAAGATTGTCTTTTGTCGAAATTAGTGATGTTGTTTGGCGGTAATCCAAGTAAACAAAACAACTCTTGTATCACAAGACAGTTTGTTAATCAGAAATTCAAAAATGTGTACTTGTAATTTTTGTTTCTCTTACCCTTTAAAGGGCTTATGACTCGAAAAGGACATTTAAAATGATAAAATAACATCTTTTGCAGTTTTGGTTTCCTTGCTTCGTTTTTGAGATATTCCAGCTTGTTTGATATGCAAATGACACAACTTTTTACGTCACATGTGCATAATGAGTTATCAGAAAAGGTTATATATCTTTGCTATTATGAAAACATTGGCTTAACTCAAAGGAAGCTTGTGCGTGTTTCAAACATGTAGAATTCCAAGTGATTTCGTTTCACAATAGAAAAGATATGTAACCTTCTCTCGTTAACTTATAATACTCATTATGCACGTGTGACGTAAAAAGTTGTGTCATTTGCATATCAAACAAACTGGAATATCTCAAAAACGAAGCAAGGAAACCAAAAACTGCAAGAGATGTTATTTTATCATTTTAAATGTTCTTTTCAATAAGAAAATTAATAATTTTCGAGTCATATGCCCTTTAATACTGCTTCTCGTTTATTAACCAGTGCAATAAATAGTACACGATTTGGTTGTATTTATACTGCACAGTGAACACAATATTGATCGTGCCTATTTTGACAGGTTACACATTTAATCATTCCAAGATCTCAGAATTTCAAATATAAAGCGGGATATTACGTATTGATAAATATTCCGAAAATCGCAAAATACGAATGGCACCCGTTTACCATCAGCAGTTCACCAGATCAGACAGAAACAATATGGCTTCATATTCGAGCAGTTGGAACGTGGACAAGAAAACTTTATGATTATTACAACAAAGAGTTTAAGACCACCACAAGGAAAGGTCGGAGAAAGACAATATCAAATGTGATTGAAGAGGAGAGGTACTGTATGTTAATTATAGCCAGACAATGGAAAAAAGTGGGATCTCGTTAATAATTCATGAGGAAAACATAACGGGAATCAGTTACCGAGACGTTGTTGTGAAATGTGGTAATAAACGCCCATAAATTAAGACAAGTTAAATGTTTTACCTCAAATTTCTCTTTAAATACTGATTTGTTTGAGAAGCTATACCATACACTTGAAATTTGTTTATTATCTGATTTAAAACCACCTGGAAGTGAACACTTATCGGTGTTTTTAAATCAGATAATAAACGGCTTCTTGTGTATGATATACTACTTCTTAAACTCATTAATAATTCATGAGATAATCAGCCAATTACAATAGGTCATTCAATCACCTGATTAAAGTTGGATATTCCAGTAAAGCCCAAGATATTAGATGAAAACCGGTGTTCGTCTAATTCTTAAGATCCCCATTATCTATGCAAAATAAACAAGTTGCCGTATGAATAAACTTTACACACACTCATGAATAAAATCTCATGAGGGTTTATTTTAATTGTATTTTCCAATTGAAATCGCTCGATTGAGATGCCATATCAACAACTCGTTTATTGTGTTTCATCAGGGGAATCCAAACACTCGAAAACAATAAAACCACTCGGCCTTCGGCACCGTGCTTCATCGTGTTTTCTCGTGTTTGGACCCCTGATAAAACACTCAAACTCGTTGTTGATATATTACTTGAACAATGTATTTTGATAAATCATATAGACCACTTTCATAATAGCGACTAATTTGAATATTCTTTTATGTGCATCTTAATAAGCCTTTCTGGCCTCGTTTGTGAGTCTGCAATTCAAAAGAATCTTTGCTTCATAACGAGGCCAGAAAGGCTCATTAAGATGCACATAAAAGAATATTTAAACAGGCGGCCATTACGAAAGTGGTCTATTCAGTTATCTGTCATTTGAGATTATGAAGTGTTCCTCAATCCCCATATCTTGTTCATAGAATTGGAAGATTATTTTGTTTCCTCGTAATAGGAGGCAAATGTTCTCAACTAACATCGAGTTCCAGATTTTGGAGATGTTCCTTAGCTTAATATTATATTTTGCGGATTGAGGAGACGTATTTGTGTAGTATTAAATAGCTTTATCCAGGAAGAAACATTAATTGTGCAGTCAGGAACATAGAAATCAGGAAATGCAGCACGGAATTGCAACTCAACTTGCGTTCTTACTAATGGGCTAATGCAATTATGCACCGATCATGAAGAATGGCCATAGTATTTCAATATAGATTTAATAGGGAAATATAGACGTTGACAAATTTCAAATACTTTCCCTAAAAAAGTTAGGCACGCAACATACGCTAGTGACTAAGTCTTCCCTTTGCATACTTTTGAGGAACATTTGTTGCGGAACATCCCGGATTCGAGGAACATTGAACACTTTTTCCATGTCTGATTATAGCTGATTGCTAAGTATGAATTGAGACACGGGTGGTACATGCTTCTAGCGCGCTGCCTCTCACCACTGAAGTTAAGCTGGGTCGAATAGGGTTAGTATTTGGATGGGTGACCACCTTGGCTCTCGATGTGAGTAGAGTTGTTGGTTCTCTTTGGGTTCTCCGCTTTTCTTTTCAATAAAACCAACGTTATTTAGTGTCCCCAATTAGTTCTGTGAGCTAAATACATTTGACATTGACGACATGCACTAAAATAAAGCATACAAACATCAATCATACGTTACGTCGAACCTAAAGTTCCTGCTTTTTTTATACATATGTAATAAAACTTTAAGGGAGGTGCCAGATACTAACTCACCATAGAAGTAATTGATATTGTCTTTAATTGTTATCAATATTTTGGTCGCGTCGCACTGAAAGATTCCACATTCTCTGGACGTAACAAAAATATTATTAATTTTATTACAGAAAAAATCAGACGTATTTGAGAAAGCGCACTTTCTATAATATGAGCTCGAAAGAATTGTCCAAAGCTGATGAACAGACTGACAACAATGAGAATAATGATGGAACACACGAGGTGCGTTTTCAAGCTACGAAATACGATGATGGAATAGTAAATGAATCATCAGTTGCTTTGAAGAACTACAAGACTCTCGATACGGGAAGAAATCAAAAGCCTAACATTGCAAAACTTGAAGTAAGACGCTACATATTCAATTTTATATAATAAAAACCCGCACAGAAGGGCCTAGTGATTTAGAACGTGTAGGCTAAATTTTTTGCATTTAAATCCCGATTATATAAGAACCTGTTGAGCCTAAAATTTGGAACAGGTTCTTGTTTGGAAAATCAGGGGGAAAAGCAAAAAATAATAAAAATTGTTTTTATATGGCAACTAGACTGTGCAGAATCTCGTGGAAATTTCAATATAAAAATTTGATATGCTGTACACAAATAATTGCCTCTACACTGCATGGGTACAGATTATATAGTTTGAGTACAGTTTAGACTGTTATTAAAAACAGTAACTGTTATCAAGCAGTGTCGACTGTACCACTCTAGAGAACAGGTACTGTAGTTTCAGTATTGACTGACAAGTTTTTTTACTCTTAAGAAAATAAGAACCTAAATAGCCTAAATATTAGTACGTACCAAATGTATAAGCCCCTTTTTAGGCTAACTTGGGAAAACTGCCTTGGTTCTTAAATGCGAGTTTTAAGTGTACTCCTTTTATATACTAGAGAATATTGCACGGTGGTGCGAAGATATGGATTTTATTTTGATTTCACCACGAGAAGATAAAATTCATTTGATAATAGCAAATATATATAACCTTCTACGATAACTCATTATGCACATGTACGTCACAACATGTTACATTTACATATCAAACAAACCTCGAAACAAACTGAAAGTCTGAAATATCGCAAAAACGAAGCAAGGAAACAAAAAACTGCAATGTTACTTTTGTCATTTTAAGTGACAGTTCTTTCAAATAAGACAAACTTAATTTCCATGTCATATGCACTTTAATTACAGACTTATTTCTCAGAAGATTGTCTATAGGGCATGAAACACTTTGTTACGTCACAGTTGTGAACTTTTAAAGATCGTATTGTGAAATTTAATAATTCGTGAATGTCCCAGCCAATCCAATTTCTAAAAGTACGCTAATTGTTACAACTACTAGTGTACTCTTCTGATACAATTACTAGTGCTTGTACCAGTAATTGTATTCTCCATACAATCCGGACGAAAATGTTGTAAACACTGCGTACATGTATAGTAAAACTACTAAATGATGTAAAAATAACCTCACATTTCTAAAAACTAGTAGTATAAAAAATCTTTAACATTTAGGGCACAGACCTTTCTTCGGAACGCTCTAAAACGATCATGAAGAATGGCCATAGTATTTCAATATAGATTTAATAGGGAAATATAGACGTTGACAAATTTCAAATACTTTCCCTAAAAAAGTTAGGCACGCAACATACGCTAGTGACTAAGTCTTCCCTTTGCATACTTTTGAGGAACATTTGTTGCGGAACATCCCGGATTCGAGGAACATTGAACACTTTTTCCATGTCTGATTATAGCTGATTGCTAAGTATGAATTGAGACACGGGTGGTACATGCTTCTAGCGCGCTGCCTCTCACCACTGAAGTTAAGCTGGGTCGAATAGGGTTAGTATTTGGATGGGTGACCACCTTGGCTCTCGATGTGAGTAGAGTTGTTGGTTCTCTTTGGGTTCTCCGCTTTTCTTTTCAATAAAACCAACGTTATTTAGTGTCCCCAATTAGTTCTGTGAGCTAAATACATTTGACATTGACGACATGCACTAAAATAAAGCATACAAACATCAATCATACGTTACGTCGAACCTAAAGTTCCTGCTTTTTTTATACATATGTAATAAAACTTTAAGGGAGGTGCCAGATACTAACTCACCATAGAAGTAATTGATATTGTCTTTAATTGTTATCAATATTTTGGTCGCGTCGCACTGAAAGATTCCACATTCTCTGGACGTAACAAAAATATTATTAATTTTATTACAGAAAAAATCAGACGTATTTGAGAAAGCGCACTTTCTATAATATGAGCTCGAAAGAATTGTCCAAAGCTGATGAACAGACTGACAACAATGAGAATAATGATGGAACACACGAGGTGCGTTTTCAAGCTACGAAATACGATGATGGAATAGTAAATGAATCATCAGTTGCTTTGAAGAACTACAAGACTCTCGATACGGGAAGAAATCAAAAGCCTAACATTGCAAAACTTGAAGTAAGACGCTACATATTCAATTTTATATAATAAAAACCCGCACAGAAGGGCCTAGTGATTTAGAACGTGTAGGCTAAATTTTTTGCATTTAAATCCCGATTATATAAGAACCTGTTGAGCCTAAAATTTGGAACAGGTTCTTGTTTGGAAAATCAGGGGGAAAAGCAAAAAATAATAAAAATTGTTTTTATATGGCAACTAGACTGTGCAGAATCTCGTGGAAATTTCAATATAAAAATTTGATATGCTGTACACAAATAATTGCCTCTACACTGCATGGGTACAGATTATATAGTTTGAGTACAGTTTAGACTGTTATTAAAAACAGTAACTGTTATCAAGCAGTGTCGACTGTACCACTCTAGAGAACAGGTACTGTAGTTTCAGTATTGACTGACAAGTTTTTTTACTCTTAAGAAAATAAGAACCTAAATAGCCTAAATATTAGTACGTACCAAATGTATAAGCCCCTTTTTAGGCTAACTTGGGAAAACTGCCTTGGTTCTTAAATGCGAGTTTTAAGTGTACTCCTTTTATATACTAGAGAATATTGCACGGTGGTGCGAAGATATGGATTTTATTTTGATTTCACCACGAGAAGATAAAATTCATTTGATAATAGCAAATATATATAACCTTCTACGATAACTCATTATGCACATGTACGTCACAACATGTTACATTTACATATCAAACAAACCTCGAAACAAACTGAAAGTCTGAAATATCGCAAAAACGAAGCAAGGAAACAAAAAACTGCAATGTTACTTTTGTCATTTTAAGTGACAGTTCTTTCAAATAAGACAAACTTAATTTCCATGTCATATGCACTTTAATTACAGACTTATTTCTCAGAAGATTGTCTATAGGGCATGAAACACTTTGTTACGTCACAGTTGTGAACTTTTAAAGATCGTATTGTGAAATTTAATAATTCGTGAATGTCCCAGCCAATCCAATTTCTAAAAGTACGCTAATTGTTACAACTACTAGTGTACTCTTCTGATACAATTACTAGTGCTTGTACCAGTAATTGTATTCTCCATACAATCCGGACGAAAATGTTGTAAACACTGCGTACATGTATAGTAAAACTACTAAATGATGTAAAAATAACCTCACATTTCTAAAAACTAGTAGTATAAAAAATCTTTAACATTTAGGGCACAGACCTTTCTTCGGAACGCTCTAAAACAATTAGCCGGATTATTTGCTTTTGGAAATAGCTGTAGAAACACTCGTCTTTCATTCTTTCAAACGCATATGTTTATAGCTATATAAAAGTAGCGTGCTGCGTAGGCAGTGTTGAAACAACAATCGAAATATAGTAGGGTTCGATATACTGCCGAAATAGAGACCGTAGGAGTCTAAAGCCCGGCATACACTGAAACAAGTTTCCGAAACACATTTTCGAAAAAGTTTCCTAAACTTGTTTTAAAAAGTAGAACAGTGTTCTAATCAGGGAAACTTGGTTTCCGAAACACTTTTGTTTCTGAAACCGTGTTTTTGTAACTTGTTTCGGAAATCAGTGTCTCTAATGTATGCCGGGCTTAACGTTTCGAGCGAAGGGCGAGAGAAACGCTTCTCTCTGACGAAGGGCCTTCGCTCGAAACGTTAGACTCCTACGTTCTCTGTTTCGGCAGTATATCTAACCTAACTATATTTTGATTGTTTATAGCTATCACAGTTTGTTTTCCATGCAGTACTGGTTAATTTTAAGACAGTATTATATACTTTTTTTATACTCACAGATTTTTGTCGATGGACCATACGGAGCTCCTGCGGAACATTTCTTTGAAGCAGAACACGCAATATTGATCTCAAGTGGAATTGGCGTGACACCATTTGCTTCCATTCTACAAACCATCATGTTGAGGTACAAGAGCGCCTCTCATTCATGTCCAAATTGCGACTACGCCTGTGTTGGAAATATTCCATTTTCGCTTCGAAAACTACAAAAGGTAAAAATTTAAATTTAAAAAAGGGACCGATAATTATTTAAGACGAGAGTTGACAAAAACGGTTGAAGGTGCTATACAGTCCGTCCTGCGCCGCATATACGAAAATGGTTTAAAGGTACTCTCCAGTCCGTTCTGCGCATGATCCGTCATCTTTGTGTTGAGGGCCCTCGCAAACAAAACATTCACACACAGTTACATGAAGTACCCAGCTCAGTATAAACTATTCCGCAGCAACATTGGCAGAAGACCAAGCGATTCGGTGCGAATGTCTTTTTGGATTTCTTCTAAAAATGTTTTTGTTTCAAGTGCAAGTAATGGATAATAACCCGGAAAAAACCCTTAAGCGTTGTGTAAAAAGAAATTGAATTAATTTTACTTTAAGTAAAAAGACACTAAAATGCCTTTATGAGTCAAAACTACATGCATTTTCAGCATGGTCTAATTAGCCAATAGCCAGCCAGTCGTCTTTTGGATGGCCTTTCTAAATTTTGGACGACTATTTGAAAGAGACGGCTTAATAAGATTGACGCCTTTTGGACTCGGCTCAATCAGAACAATGTACCTTTCATGTATTTCCCAGGAGAAGCTTGTGGGATGCGCTGTAAAATTCAATACGTCACTTGACGCCGGTTTCGGAAGAGGCAGCCTCTAGCCTGCGGACAGGCCCTCCTGTTGCTGCCGCGTTGAGAGCGCCGCGTTCAGAGAGCCTGCTCGCAGGCGAGGAAGCCTCATTCTCGGTCGTTTAGTGCTTTCCGAATACGATCTTTGCCTCAGTTTGACTACTTGGACATTAATAGCCATAAGAATGGCAAAAAAATACGTTTCTGTATAGGGCTTACGAAATTACATTTTCTGGGAGAGCATGTCCCAAAGACCTCGCTGAGAGGGGTTTGATTTTAAATAAAATTAATGATGATGATGATGATGATGATGACGATGATGATGATGATGATGATGATGATGATGATGATGATGATGAAGAAGAAGTCCTTTGATGTGAATAATGTGAAGCCCTTTCTCTGTCAGGTCTAAATACCTTAACACAACATCGAGAACATCTATGTCAAAACTTTTTTAAAGTTAAACCTGATGAAACTACTCCGTGGGTGACCAAATTTCCACGGAAGGCTTTTTAAATGTTGTGGGTCAATTTAAAATGGAAATATATAGCGTAACAAAATCGAGTTTCTAGCTCATAATGTCATAGGTTATGATGTCACATGCATATCGAAAATAATTCCGAGATGGCGGACAGCAGGCTGTCTTTGGTCCAAATATTTCCAAAACCAAAACAGATACGGAAAAATGGTAAAAGGTCTTCTTATACCATTTGACGAGTTCTTTCAAATGAGACAAACTTAATTTTTATTGCCAATACCCTTTAATAGAATCATTTCTAACGATCATGATAACTTACATCCGACGGTTAAATTACGTAAGCAAAGATTATTCACGTTGCCGAGATGTCAAATTAACAGGTTCCGAGACACTTTCATCAATGCTAGTGTGCGACATTACAATTCGTTATGAGAGTCATACGCATAATTCTTACATTTGAACAATAGCTTATATAATAAGGAAATTGTAATTATTATTATGCTTAGTTTTATTATTATACTTTATATTTTATAATATCCTTGTTTTATATTATTCTAACACTTTTTGTAAACCTTAGCAATTCAGTGTATGCTGTTATTAAGGTCCCAATAAACTTATCTATCTATCTGTCTATCTGTCTATCTGTCTATCTGTCTATCTGTCTATCTGTCTATCTGTCTATCTGTCTATCTGTCTATCTGTCTATCTGTCTATCTGTCTATCTGTCTATCTGTCTATCTGTCTATCTGTCTATCTGTCTATCTATCTGTCTATCTGTCTATCTGTCTATCTGTCTATCTGTCTATCTGTCTATCTGTCTATCTGTCTATCTGTCTATCTGTCTATCTGTCTATCTGTCTATCTGTCTATCTGTCTATCTGTCTATCTGTCTATCTGTCTATCTGTCTATCTGTCTATCTGTCTATCTGTCTATCTGTCTATCTGTCTATCTGTCTATCTGTCTATCTGTCTATCTGTCTATCTGTCTATCTGTCTATCTGTCTATCTGTCTATCTGTCTATCTGTCTATCTGTCTATCTGTCTATCTGTCTATCTGTCTATCTGTCTATCTGTCTATCTGTCTATCTGTCTATCTGTCTATCTGTCTATCTGTCTATCTGTCTATCTGTCTATCTATCTATCTATCTATCTATCTATCTATCTATCTATCTATCTATCTATCTATCTATCTGATGATGATGATGATGATGATGATGATGATGATGATGATGGTGATGATGATGTCCTTCGCCGCGAACATACACTGCGCCAAATTTATACTTTGGTTACCCAAGTTACAAATTCCTGGCTAATAAGACACTGATTTTCAGCAATGCGTGTCATGACCGTTCTGAGTAATAAGGAAACCCAGCAAACTTCAAAGCGTCTACAATGAGTTGCGATTTTATCTTACAACCGTCTACTCTTCAGCGTGCACAAAACTTTTGTTTTTCACATATTCATATTTAAACAACACGGTTGAGTCGATTGAATGCAACCGCTTCTATTGGATGATTGCTTCATTATAATCAAAAATACATTGTCCTCACAGGATGTACAAGTGTGCATAAACGTGAACAAACAGATAGAACAAAGACTTTCGCCGATATTCCAGACCATATTCTGAGTGATTATGCATGGTTCTAGCTCTTTAGCTATTAAATGCTTAGCAGAGAAATTTACCGGCAAGTTATACTGTTCGATACAAACTTTCCGTTTTACATGGTTTTACCGATCAATTTACCAAAAAAGTACATGTGGGTAGGATAGAGGTGGGGTGCCCCTTTACAATAACGCATACATTTTAACCAGTATATTTTTTAACTATTTAAAGGTTGATTTCTTTTGGATAAACCGCGATCAAGCAGCTTTTGAATGGTTTCTAAGTCTCTTAACCCAGCTGGAGTTGGAGCAATCTGAACAATGCGGAGTGCTTACTGAGCATTTTATTGATATGCACATTTACATGACATCTGCATTGAAAAAAGAAGACATGAAAGCACTTGGTCTGCAGCTGGCTCTTGAACTGATGCATGAGAAGAAAGAGAAAGATTTAATAACTGGATTAAAAACAAGAACAAAACCAGGAAGACCAGATTGGGAGAAGGTTGGTTTGCTTGGATAGAAATTAATAGCATTGAAACGGAAATCCATTTTATATTCCTTTAATTAAATAATATATTTTATATTAGCGATATATACACAAAATACCTTTTGAAGTTATCAATTTCTTCTGAAAGGGTTATCATCTAACTTAGCACTGAAAAGTAATGAAAATGTAATTTTCGAGGTAAAGCAAAGAATTTATATCCGCGAAGCCTTCTTAGGTTCTCGTGAAGCATGACAGAATAGGGTACCCATTGTCTTTGACGTCATACCGGTAAAACTGGTTTCAAACCGAGTGAGTGGTTTCAATAATTTCTTCGGTTTTAGATTGAAGTTTTCCAACTTTAACTGAAAATAGAATAACCTGGAAACGTATAGTTGCCTTTTAAAATAACAAAGTAACTTCTTTTGCAGTTTTTGGTTTCATGCATGGCTTCGTTTCTGAGATATTTCGGTTTATTTGATATGTAAAAGTTACATGTGCATATAATCACTTATCGGAGAAGGTAATATATCTTTGCTATTATCAAACCAAAAAGGAAGGAAGGCAGTATATGTGCGTGTGTTCATCCCACCATTAAACATGTAGAATTTCAAGGGATTTTGACTTGTATAGAACAGCATTTTGAGAATTAGAAATTGTAACGAAAAACTGTATAACTGTGGTTTCTATGGCAACAATGACGTTTCAAAATGGCTGCTAATTTGCGTTTAAGCTAGTTTAATTCGAAAACAACGTCGGTGACCCCAATTTTTATTTTATTAAAAGTTTTCTTCTAGCATGAGTAATCGTTAGGCCAATTTAAAAAAAATCCGTAGATCCAAATTTTTTTCATTAATAATAATCATGTTTTTTTTATTTGAAAAAATTTTGGATCTACATAATTTTTTTAAATTTGGCCTATTTGACTACTAACACTAGAAGAAAACTTTTAATTAAATAAAAAATTGGGGTCACCGAGGTTTTTTGCGCATTAAACTAGTTTAAACTAGTTTCACTCTTCTAACAAAATATCAATGTCTGAAACGCGTGTTTTCCACTTTCCAAGAAACTGTATGGAGCCACCTTAAATTATCACCATTTCCGATTGACAAAATCACGTGGTATTGAATTGAATTTCCATTGCACTGCTGATGAGACGTTATTCACCGTTCATTTTTGTTTCATTGCATAGCTTGGTCTGCATTAAATCCAATCGTGCTAAAATCTTACAAAACATTTTAAAACCTTACTAAATCAATAATGAGGATGTTTTGGTGTTATATATAAAGCAAATAATGAATGTCTTGATTGTGCAATGATATAAAAATATTTTTATTCGGTAAAAAATTAATGAGACGTTCCATTCAACTCGACTGTTGCATCGTTGGACGGAACATTACAATTTTCACTTCATGAAAATATTCTTTACCATTGTACGAATGAACATTCATTATTTGTATACTGTATCGACCTCAAAGCTGCGTTAGCTGCCGAGTGCATGGGTTAGCATTTTTTACTTGCTGCTCATCCTTTTAACTCCTTACTTTTTCAGATCTTTCAAGAGCTAAAGGAAAATAATTATGGAAAGGTGTCTGTGTTTTACTGTGGAAATCCAGCTCTTGGAAATATTAAAAAAAGAGTGCCAGAAACATCAATTTGAATTCCGATCGGAAAAGTTTTAAAGAAATTATCGTATGCGGAGTCTAAAACCAAAGATTTTTGGTTGTTGTTTTATATAACAAAAGCATTAATGACGAATTGATGTAACAAAAGCATTAATGACGAATTGAAACGAAAAGAAACCGTGTCAAATCTAAAATGGTATATTGTTTGAAATAGGGACTTTAAGATGCTAGGACGACGACGGCGGTTAAAACGCAAGATACGTTTTACAATTTAAAGAAGTCTCGGTTAACTAACTATTATATTTGATATTTGAAAGTAGTTTCATGACTTCCAAAACGCCCCAGTACTGCTAAAATGATTGAAATGTGACTTTATTGAAGTTAATCTTAAGCAACACTTCTCCTCTTTTGGTCGCTGACGTCGTCCTGAAGACGTGAAGATGCTCTAATTAAGTGGCGTTGTATAAAGAACGAGGACGGTGTTGAGATTACTCTTAGGACTAAAAAATATTCATTTTCTTTGTTTTGCAAAAATAATTATTTTGTTTAGAGGACGTTGTCGTTAAGGTTTACGTCGTAGATCTTAAAGTCCCTAATAGTCGGACTCAGACATCAAGTGTGACGTCACAGTTGACTTTGTACCGTAGTTGTCATCTTGCTCATACGCTCTAATAGGTAGGCATGCACTTAGTGGAATAGTGTTCACGACTGTAAGCCAGTTCGTAATCTCGACTGCGCATCAAAACAACGCGTTATGCGTCGGGATAAAACTTATTTCAATTTCTAACATCAGGCTGGGGAATTCAGTATAACGAATTTAGTTATAATATACTTTCTCAAACTCATTAACAATTCATGAGGAAAACATAATGAAATCAGTTACCGAGACGTTGTGAAATGTAGTAATAAACGCCCATAAATTAAGACAAGTTTTACCTCAAATTTCTCTTTAAATACTGATTTGTTATACTATGAGATATACCGTACACTCGAAAGCCGTTTATTATCTGATTTAAAAACACCTCGAAGTGAGTTAAAAAACTCGGCTATCGCCTCGTTTTTCAACACACTTCTCGGTGTTTTCAAATCAGATAATAAACGGCTTCTCGCGTGTATGATATATTACGTAAAAACTCCGTACATGTTGTAAATAAATTGTTTCAACAATCAAAATGACTTTTATATTTTTTTCGTCTCAATCACTTCTCATTTCTACAACTGCTATCTCTAACAATGACCCTGTTTCTTTTGTGGTTCAAACAGAAGAAAAATTGACCTCTGCAAACTAGATGGTTGTGTACTTTTCTGGCTATCATGAACACATACATGTACATTATAAGGTGGCTCAAAATGAAAAAGCTATAAAAAATTATATATTTTTCTTCTATATCATGATTGGGGATTTTACATATTTAGGATATTTGGAACCTTCTGAGAAGATTTGTAATATATCTTCCTTTTCTAAAATTTCATCTTCGTGGACTTTTTGCTGTTAAAATTGAAGGAAGTGACGTCTACAGTACGCAGGAATTTGTTTACATAAAAAACACTTTATAGATTCCTGCGTAGACGCCACTTCGTTCAACTTTAACAGTTAGCTTTAACAACTTTAACTTCCTTCCAAATGTCTGAACTTACTGAACAAAGATTTCTCTTTCCAATTTCATTTTGATGATTATACATGGCATTCTCCCCTGTAGTTTACTATCAAGCTCTTTCATAATTTTTGGAATGCGCTTTGTAGTAATAATGGCACCATGCCCCTATACCATGCACTATTGTTGATTGACTTGGTTTAGTTGGTTATTGTTTACCAATCATAAATTTATTTCTGGTGATGGGTCATTTCATGGAAGCATAAAGGTATAGGTAAGAGAAAGCATGCATAATAATGGGGGTCTAAATCATATATAAATGTACAGTACATTTCTTTTCTTACTCTTACCTAGTTTATGCTCTCTTAGTCAATATACGTATATATGGACAACCTCGTACCCAGGGTCTTACCTCCGCTCCCCCCTCCCCCCTCGCTGCGGAAAGACCCTGGTACACGCTGGTCACGTGCTGCCCAAAATATGGGCAGTACAAAAAAAAATTTAGTGTGGGTAGGGTGGTACAAAAAACTTTCTCGACTTACCGACCGGAGTAGTGTTTATACAAAACGCAAAACATCTGGCCAGATGAAATGTCTCGACTCACGAAAGGTGCACAACGGCTTGGAGAAACAATCCGAAACGAGATATAATTTAATAAGAATGCCAAAGTCTGAAAGATCAATATTTCGCTGGCTTTGTAGCGCTGGCGACATGTGTTATTGATGGGACAATATTCGTTTTAAGCGTTCGAATCGCGAGGCTTTTAACTGGACGTTTGATGATGATTTATTTTCGCCCATGCATGTATGCATTTTAACTAATTACATGTGAATTATTTATTTGTTGTGCTAGAGGCCTACTAGAAACCTAACAGGCTTTATAAATAAGACCCCTAGTAAACACTTAAATAACGGCAGCTTTCGCGTGTGGTATTCAACAACGTACAGGTGAAACACATACGTATTTTATTGTTTATATTGAGAGTTTGAAACAGTCTTCCATTTCATTATCAACTGTGATGTTTACTGTACTGCGTTGTTTTGACCAGTTCTCGTGCATGCGGACAAAATTATTGTCAGTCATCCACGAACATGATAATTGATAAATATATCTGATATAAAATGCCAATTTTCAAGTTCATTTTAAAAAGGTTAGTCGATATCCGTACCTATTATATTTTAAACAATAGATCGTTTTCACTCACGTGATCGGTGGCCCCATTGGGGTGGTGAAACAATACAAAATATTTGAATAAGAAAGAGCTAATTCCCATACCGTACACCAATATGGCCGCCATTTCATTGTTTTGGTACACCAATATGGCCGCCGTGACGTCAGATGAAAACGATCTATTGGCGAGGAACTATAATTTAATACGACGTGTTATTATTACTCATGGCCAGAAATTACGGTCACGGATATTGCGCGTGCGCGAAATTCGCTTCCAACATGGCTGAATAATATACAATGTGGATATAGGAGTGAATTTACATAATTGTTGGTTGTACTGGTTTCTGTGTTATATTTTACACTTGCCGACATCCGTAGTTATTCTAACGCGTGTCCGAAAGTATCTAAACAACTTCATTATATGTTATGAGTTGTATTTGCTCTGCTTTTTAAAAACGAATATTTGAGCACTTTAGGGCCCGTTCACACTATACCGTTCACACTATACTATTTCGGCACGAAAACCTATCCGGTATAGTGTGAACAGAGGGCATAATTATGTGCCGTTTCGTGCCGAATACGATATAACCCCGTGATCCAACCAATCACCACGCTCTATTCTATTAATATACTTCCGAAACGATTTCGATCTCCGTTCACACTGGAGCTGAAACGGCACAAAAATATGGCGCGCCGTTTCGGCCAAAAATGGTCGAGAAAAAAAAACACATCGAGAATCGGCCAAAAATGGTCGAGAAATAAAAACGTGTCGAGTTTTCCGCAAAAATTAGTCGAGAAATAAAAACGTGTCGAGATTTCGGCCAAAAATGGTCGAGAAATAAAAACGTGTTGAGATGTTCATTTTTTAATCATACTTTTTGAGCTAGTCGAGAATTAATTTCTGACTCGCTGACAGCATGGGGTGAAGTGATACGGGGAGGGTTACAAATATTTTCCAAAGGGGGAAATAACCAATCACTTTATACTTTCTATGGGTATGTAGGATTGTACTAACTAGTGTATTCTGATCGCCAAGCTACCGAAAATGACGCAATTTCGCATAATCATAATAGGTGTAAACTCGCTTTTATATATACAGTAAGATAACGCTGTCGATTGTAGAGAACGGGTATACGTGAACGCCACTGCGAACCGACTCATATAAAACCAATAAAACCAATGGCGATGCAGTCGTTCGGCAGTGACATGGCGTTCGGTGACTCGCGTTCCGCGCTGACTATAATCGAAATAATGAATCGTCAGATTTTTCGTCAAGTTATGCAATTGTCAACAGGTTTGCGTCTGAACTCCGACTGAAATAGCGCTCGAAAGAGCGCACAGTACATGCTCGTTTGCGAGCAATCCACGTAGTAGCCTCCTACCATTCTCAGGAGTATTCGACTGAGCCATGTTTACAGTTTTATGCCGAACGACTGCATTGCCATTGGTTTTATTGCCGTTTTATATGAGTCGGTTCGCAGTGGCGTTCACGTATACCCGTTGTCTACAATCGACAGCGTTATCTTACTGTATATATAAATGCGAGTTTACACCTATTATGATCATCCGAAATTGTGTCATCTTCGGTAGCTTGGCGATCAGAACACACTAGTTAGTACAATCCTTGTCCTACATACCCATAGAAAGTATAAAGTGATTGGTTATTTCCCCCTTTGGAAAATATTTGTAACCCTCCCCGTATCACTTTACCCCATGCTGTCATCGAGTCCGAAATTAATTCTCGACCAGCTCAAAAAGTATGATTAAAAAATGAACATCTCAACACGTTTTTATTTCTCGACCATTTTTGGCCGAAATCTCGACATTTTATTTCTCGACTAATTTTTGCGGAAAACTCGACACGTTTTTATTTCTCGACCATTTTAGTTGGCCGATTCTCGACGCGTTTTTTTTTCTCGACCATTTTTGGTCGAAACGGCGCGCCATACAAAAAGCTATCCGATACAAGATGTACCTCTTTCGAGATCGGAGCGGCGCAACGGCGTGCCGGCACAGAAATTGTGCCGGAACAGGCGTTTTGTGTGTGAACAGAAGGCCTATCCGGTATGGTTTTCGTGCCGGCAAAAAAGCTATCCGGTATAGTGTGAATGGGGCCTTACCTTATGTGCTGTATAAGGAAAACAGCAGATTTCCTTCAACAAGCGATAGTTGTCGTAATATTCTTCGTTTCCAAGGATGCGTACCATGTTTGCCGACATCGCTGTGTCTCTAGCTAGGATATATCTAAATACTCCAACAATTTTAAGAGGTAAATTATATTCCATCGCTCTGCTAATCTTTGTCAAAAATCGTGTAAAACCGGCCGACAGTAGAATAATTGTGCTTGGCTTTTAATTCTGCTAACTGACCATGCTTGCTCCGACGAAGAATTGATGTGTAGCTCGACCAATACAGCCAAATTATTCGTGTTTGGTATCACAATGTTCACCGAAGACACATCTCTCTAATGCCGTGCAGGTCTCTGGGATAGATTCAGTACACACGGCCTTATTTGTCAGCAAACATTTTGCAGGTTCACTTCCGCATTTCTTGGCACATTTCCGGATTTGGCGTGTCTAAAAGGGATGACTCAAAGTCAAAGGGCTGACCTTTCCTGACCTTAACACTAATCCTAACACATATCACAACGCAATGTCCTCTTGGGGCATCTCTTTTAGCTAAACCTCTTTTGCGGGGTTTAGCGGGAATTTTGTTTATGATTTTGCGAAGCATAATTTTGTTTTAGTCTTGAAATTTGACGTTATAATCGCCTTGTAATAATGCGTTCCACATCGTAAAGTCTTCCCTTTTTCCTCGACTTTGGCACCGTATCATACAAAACAAAAGAAGAAATGGAATTCAACTGTTTGTAATCTATGTCACGAGCACGCTTCAAGCCAGTCGACGACGCCATATTGAATTATCAATGCAATTACATGCGAGAACCCGCTGAAAGCTAGCAGGCGCATGTCCGCGATTTCTGGCCATTTGTTATTATTAATAGTCCGAAAAGCGGCGGGTATTAGGTTGTTGCGTTTAAAACGATCAAAACTAAAAGATACGTAACAAGTTAACTTGAACGAGGGTTTCTTTAACGGACAAGAAGTTTGTGAGAGCAAAGAAGCAGAAAAATCGATAAGACATGCCGCTTTCTTGAAGTCAACTGAAAGTACTATTTCTTTAAGTAAATTTAAACAACACAGCGCATTCAGAAATGCAGACAGATGGCAACAAAGGTTCAACATTTCACCTTTGCCTTATTAAATGTGTCTATAGTGTCTTGCTATAGCATTATAGAATGATGTAATATTTAAAACACGAGCAGGAGTGTTTTATCATATTTAAAACCACGAGGTGGCAGCACGAGTGTTTTAGATCTGATAAAACACGTGATGCGAGTGTTTTGAATGGCTTCAAAAACGATTCGTTATTGGATGTTATGTTCATTAGTATTCTTTATATAAAATTGTATGTTCATTAGTATTCTTTATTTAAAATTGTATGTTCATTAGTATTCTTTCTGACGTCAAGAAGTTTTATCAGGTATAAAACCACGGACATGGTACTGATTTCCTTTGTGTTTTCCTCATGAATTATTGAGTTTTTGAACTTGGTTTCAAATATTTTACTATTTTAGTACTGTTTATTTTTGTTTATTTGTCGTTGATTACTATCGTTCGATATTTTAATATAATTTGCCGAACGGAGGAGCGGCAACAGTTTTCGTAGTGGCGTATTCATATTTCATGATCAAGCGACGAAAGATCAAATTTGCGGAGTAACTGGAGTTTATATAAATAGAAAAATGATAAGATATCGATTAATCGACTATATATTGTATAATTTAAGCACCCAGGCTGACGATTATTAAACGGATGGGAACATAAAAAACTTTCTTCATTATAAACTAATAAATAAACACAGCGATTATAAACTAAAAACAATAGCTGTCAAAACAACTTGTTTCAACTTTAAAATCGTGTCACCAGTTTAACCATTCATTTCAAAATCTAATACCAGAAAGCAGACAAGATACGTATACATACATTTCTTCGACTATTCCAGCGAGGTCAAGCATTGATACGCAGCGGACCCTCCCACATTCGAAAATTTTGATAGACGACACGTGACCAGCCTGGACTAGGGTCTTTCCGCAGCGAGGGGGAGCGGAGGTAAGACCCTGGGTACGAGGTTGATATATGGAGCGTTTCTTTAAAACATCAGCTATTGATTGACCAGGCGGGAAGCGTAATCTAAATATGAATATCAAAGCCCAGCATATTATTTTCATAAACGCCATTGAGTCGGACACGAGAGTAAAATCATAATATTTCATAAAGTTCTAACGTTTCGTTGTTATTATCACAACATCTTCAGAGAATAATTTATATGAGTGCATTAAGACTAATTATTATATGGCTGGGCTTGTTTTCGGGTCATTGCACGAAACGACCCACGCTGATTGGTTGCTGAGAGTTCCGGAAAAAGCCGTAATGCCCTATCGGCACTGTGAGAGGGCATTACGTCCTTTTTAATGAGCTTCCTACACGTTTTGGCTGGAAAATTACTGTGTTGATTTGAATGAAAATAAAAGCGAATTAGATATATTCGTTGGAAAATTTTGAACAATAATACGTCCTGAAACATCAGTGTTTCTTTTTATAAAAGCTTCTTATTTAAAAGCGCGAAAAATAAAAGCCTAACAGATAAGAAAACAAACCAAAAGCATCGGTTTTTCTCGCACCAACCTCGCTCCTTCGTCGGTCGGTCTGTCAGACCTCGAACTCTGTTAATAAGCCTTTATTATTATATGGCATTGATTACTTCCGGTAAAATCACGCGCTGTGATTGGTTGCTGACGTGGCGAGATTTCTCCGTAATGCCCGAGGGCATTATGAAAATTGTTAATGCTCTACGATTGAAAACAAACAAAAAATCCTAATAAGAAACTTTTATTGCTGAAAAATGACGAAAATAAATGAAATAAACGACGATGAACATTACAAAATTAAATTCTAGTATCCAGACGAGAAAGAAACAGCAGAAAATAACGCTAGTTCGGTGTTTTGACGAAGTGAAAGGAAGTGAAGACCAAGAAATACAAGATGGATTTTGAAATAAAAAGTGCCATATAATAAACTACTTAATAACCTCGACCGTTCGGTCTTTACGGTAAAATATTAAAACTCGGTCTTGAGCGTATTAACCTCGCTATCGCTCAGTCAATACAGCAAGACTTCGGTTTAATATTTTACCGTAAAACCTCACTCTCGGTTACAGAGTATCATTCATTATGCATGCATAATCAGAGAGAGTCACTATAAATAAAAGTTAAGTGTAAAATGTAAGTGTAAACTTTAGAAAAAACCTTGTCAAGAAAAGTGGCAAAACAATTATCAAGAAATTTCTCAGGGTAACCGGCTAATGAAAATGCGTTTTAGCTTTTCTAGTTCAACATGAAAAATGGCATATCAACAAATATTAAAACAGTGGGTTGAGTAATGAAAAAGTCAGACCCCTTTTATAGGAGAATCAAAAGTGCATACAGGTAAACAGTATACAGTATAGCATGTAAAATGTATGCATATACAGGTACCTGTAGTATCATTATTACCAATCATTGTTAGCAGGTGAATATTTTATATTGTATGCTATATATATTTTCTGGTAGAGCATATATGTTCTGATTGGCTGAGGACAGGTATTGTTCCTGTAGTTTTTATTTTCTCATAATCGACCAATTGGCCATTACCGAAAAGAGTAGAAGACAGCTGTTAGACTGGTAAAGAGCATTGAGTGCTAGTATTCTTATAGAATCGTTTGGAGAGACAGTTTTATTGTGCTTGCCCTACCAAGCATAAAACCTTTCCCTCCAAAAAATCCCAAGTACACTGGCTAGCATTCCTAACTCATCACAGGTTTTCAACACTTTTTGATAATGGCCAATATGATAGGAACACAAAATTCTCCCAGCAATTTTATGGTCTTCACTCCCACTGCCATAGGAGTAAAGACCGTGGATACTTACCCCAATGAAATTCAATGTAAAGCCAACTGAGCAAGAACAACAAGATGCCTGGGTCAGGCGTTCACTCGGGCACTGGCAAAAGTGTGGAGATCAGGCTCTATACCACACAAGCAAAGGTGGGAGTGGGCCGAGGAAGATCAGATCAAAGGCTGAATGTGGTGCATACTTCACAGAGGTGAACACATTTACAATCAAGACAGTTGTTAGCCACATCTGATCACTGTTAAACTAAAATGTCAGTCAGTCTACATGTATTTCAAAAGCTACCAACAACGTGCAAGAACACCTTGATCAAAAAAGCTGTTCAACTTTTTGTCCATCTCCAAAAGCAAAAGGAGCAAAGAGCTTACAACATGCCTCATGACTTCACTCTATCACACAGCTCTAACAACTCACTGGAAGTATGAATAGTTTGTAGCTGAAGTAAAAAGTGCAAAAATGCAAAATTGTGACACCCAAAAAACAAAAAACAAAACAAGCTGAACCTAGACTTGGCCTACAACCAGTAGCCCGAGTAAAAAATTCCAACTAGTGAAGTTAAGCCATTGCAAAAAAATAGAAAACAACCAACCTAAATAAAACCTTCTTATTGTCAGCTTGATTGTTGACATGTACATGTTGCAAAGAAAAACCATCACATTGCAGTCTTTTAATACAGAGTTCATTCTGAACTGTTAATTGACTCAAGTCTGCTATTTTCCCTTAATACTTGTCCCCTCCCTCCCACTAATATCAGGTAGTTTCACAAATATGCAGTATTAATCTAGATTACATTATTTCACCATTTAAATTAATTGCATAATATGTATATCATTTAGAATTGTCTTTGATCATCTACATGTATCCAGATTTGGACTTGTTTGGCCAAGTTGGCCCACCTGGTTGCCAAAATATTATAATTTATGCTAATTATTCTTAAATCTTTACCACCACATCAAAAAAATGTCAAATTTATTTGAAAAACACTATTACTAGCAAGTTGTTCTTTGTAATAATACATGAATTGCATAATTGTAGATAAGGCTGTGCCTGTGACTATTTGACAGGCTGTCGACTATCGTATTTTATAATTACTAAAAAATCAACACAAATTTGTCAAATTATCTAACCCTAAGGCTATAAATTCTACCCTAGGATTATGTGCGAAAGTACCTGCCTTTATTTTTTCCATAGATATCCATCTGATTCGCGCACTCTGATTGGCTAGCGAGCGGTCCGATCCTACGATATGGACCCCGATACGGACCGCTGTCGATTTAAAAACAAAAACAAAAAGGTTTTACACTCTGTCATTTAAAATTGATCGATTTTTATAACTATTTCGTTTGCCACAGAACAAATATATTTAGCAGAGAGCTACGGGGATGCAAATAAGTTTTATTATCCAAACGGGTTTTGACAACTGCATGTGAAAACAGCGAATTTTAAAAGAAATTCTGGGAAACCTATGACAAAGCAAAATTTACGAGCGACATTTATAAAGTTTTAAAGTATTATTATATGGCAGCAGCGCTGAGAGGTCCGAATACGGAAATCATGTAATTTGATTGGTTCATAAGCGGTCGGATATTTCCCGTATCCGACCGCTCAGAGCGGAATCTGCCGTTCGGGACCGTAAGTTTTATAAACAAAATGGCAGTCATGTCAGTATATGCAACAAGATGGATTATAATTTCAGAAGTACTCATTGTTGAAATATATCGTGCAAGTATGTTGTTAGAAATTTTAAAAAGCTTTCATTTGATGTATAGTTCGAGTTTCCACGTTTTGTGAAAGTTTTTAAAATGTCCAAAATGTTCGTAACATTGTTCGTAATAATATAACATTTACTTCTCACAAGTATTAGAATTTCAGATGATTTTTTATTCAACTACTTAACGTACGATCTTGAGCAATATGTCAAACAAAAGCAATTGAAAAATACTATTTGGGGTAGAAAGTTCAGTATTCTAGCTCAACGGAAAGCACTTTAAAAATTGGAAAATATCTTCCATTTTCGTTTAGTTCGCAAGAAAGATGGGTCGAGTTTTCACAGAACGTTCACAGCATTTATGGCCATATAATAAACTACTTATTGACCTCGCTTGTTCTGTCTGTACTAGTGAAATATCGGACATCTGTTTTTTGCATAGACCTCAATTCGCTGCGCTCGTCTCGGTCCGTACTAAAAAAACATCGGTCCGATATTTCACTAGTACAGACAGAACAAGCGAGGTCAATAAGTAGTTATTATTGCTCAATGACGTATGAAAACAGTTTAAAACGGTAGGCAAAACAGACATAAACTTGTGAACACAGTATTTTGAATCACTAAATGAAACTATATATATATGGAAGTATATATAAAAAAAAACATACCACGAGAAGACAGAAAAGCTGAAACCATTTGATACTATTGTCATTCTTCTGTTGACCAACTATACTCAACAAAACCGCTACAAGGCTTTACCCTTTAGTCAAATATTTTCCACATGCCAACCTCACCGTGTCATGTCTTTGAAAAAAGTTACAAATTGCTTACTACAAGCATCTTCGTCTTCAAACTCGAACGACCCACTTTCAATTTCCATGCAGTCAGCCGAGTATTGAAAGCGATTTCCCAAGCGAACAGCCAAAAACGAGCAAGCGACGAAGAAGAACGACGAAGAATCTTTATCAACTAAACTTTAAAAACACTAGGACTGCATTCTGAATTCCCTTCGTAACTAGATCTTCAGGTTTTGACTGTTTTTTTTTTTATCACAAAAGAGGTTCCAAGGACCAAGCTTCCCTGTATGTCAGACTGCATGTCGGCAGTTGTTTACTGTCGAACGATAAACTTTGGACTTTTGAATATCACGTGTATGTCATCTCGATTACGCAATTCAATTATGTTAATTTACCTAATTATGTAAATTATAAATCGTACGATTAATAAAAAAAATAAATATGTTATTTACCGTTTTGGTCGGTCCGTATAGAGAAATATTTCTCTCGTTCTCAAAAACGACCCTCGGCCTACGGCCTCGGGCAGTTTTTGAGACCTCGGGAAATATTTCTCTATACGGACCTCCCAGCCGGTAAATAACATATATATATTTTACATTTTCAATCACTAGAACAGTAAGAACACCCCTGCTACAACCCCTGAATCTAGTCAATCTGCCATCCAATTCGAACAAAAATTGCTTTTAACTTACCTTAGGGTTGTAGAAGTACATTTTCCCCAACTATAAAGCACTATATCTGCCACTTGTAGCGTTCAAAATATTTTGTAT
Source organism: Paragorgia papillata (assembly GCA_035771165.1). NCBI lineage: Eukaryota > Metazoa > Cnidaria > Anthozoa > Scleralcyonacea > Coralliidae > Paragorgia > Paragorgia papillata. The sequence continues at coordinate 2,995,083 of JAWNZC010000406.1, forward strand.
TTGAGAGGTATGTTTGGTGACATGAAATTAAGCATGCGTTTCTGTTTTGAAAAATTTTGAATATACCGCAAGCTTAAAGTTCCCAATGATCCCTAAATGTCTCCCTATGTTCCGTACGGCAATATGGGGCAATCCACTGGGGGTCAATCTCGTCCCCAGAGCCAAATTGCCCTGGCCGCGCGCTGTCGGTCGCCTTTTGATTGGCTGTTCACTAAGGGCAGCTTGAATGTCACGATCGGAAATCGCATAGAAAATCGGCCACTTTCATGGGGCAGTTTGCAGTCCACGTGCGTGCTGGCTCAAGTGAGTTCCGAGGACATTAGAAACTGATGAATTTGAGGAGGGTAATGGCTTCGTACATCGCGAAAATTCCACGAGTTGTCAACAAACCGTATTCTATGGCAAGCAATTATGGTCGAGCGACGATTTTGCATAGAGCGGAGATGTTTGACTTTGAGCTCGGGGTGTCCTCGCTGAAGTGTGCAGCCTGACGGCCGTGTATTGATGACGTTTACACCCAAGATATTCTACGCATGCGTAGCTAATACGGGTCAGCCCGTATTTCGCGAGCCTCGACAGCCGCCATTTCCGATCGTGATGTCAATCTCGTTCCCAGAGCCCACGTTCCCCACCCAGAAAACGAGAGACTCTGGGATAATCCGTTTCACATCGATATTTCATTGGCTGATGAACACAGTGAACTCTATATAACTCTTCTTCCGAATAACAAGAATCCTGTGATGGCGTGAACGGATTATCCCAGAGCCTCTCGTTTCCCGCCCGCTGGGTAAGAGGAACGTGGGCTCTGGGAACGAGATTGGAATGTATGTCAGCTTGGAATGTAATGGAATGTCAGTTTGGTTATTAGGGGGGCTGAGATTTAAGCCCCACCTTTGCAAATTGATGTAGGTTAAAACGAAAGTGTGATTACAAGAAAATAATGGACCTCTGCCTTATTGTGATTGGTCAGTTACAGCATTTGAAGACAACCGACCAATTACAACACAACTAAATGGCAACACAACTAAATTCATCATTCGTAAATATAAAACAACTACCTATCAAAAATCCTACGTCATCAGAACGTACCTGCCGAATTTGGAACTCTCTTGCAGACAAACTTGACCTTAACACAGATACTCTTTCTTTGGCTCATAGATACTCTTTCTTTGGCTAACGCTGTTGTGGTTCCCCTGCCATTGTTAAACCTGCTGTTATTTATATCTTTATTTCTATGTATGTTACAGTATGGCGAAGTTAATAAAATAAAATAAAAATAAATTACAGTAAGACAGTCCATTACATCCCGGACTGAAATTCAATCCGGCTACAGATTTCCAGCCGGGTCGCTTTTCACCCAAAATTTTCATCCCAGTTTCACAGGAAATTTGTCCCCCCCGAAAATCCCCCCCCCCGGGTAACTAGAAATTTGCCCCCCCCCCCTTTCGGAAATTTGTCCCCCCAGAAGAACTGCGCTTCACTTTATCTTATAACGTAACCGTAGTAACGCTGAGAAACCGATAAGCTAAATACTGGCAGTATTTAATAGGAGTTGAAACTGAATTGAAAGTTCAAGTTATCTTTGGGGGGGGAGCATAATAAAGACGATCGATTTTGCTTTGTTAACACTTTGGTATGTCTTTAGTAATGCATACCGTACTATATATATTTAGAAATAATACTTGGTTTCTCGGTTTCTGAGTGAGCGTACGGCGTACGTTATAAGATGAAACGATTTTCTGAATTAAGTACGGTATGCATTATTAAAGCCTTAAAGGATACCAAAATGTTAACAAAGCAAATTTGATCTTCTTTATTAATATGCTTCCCTCCCAAAGATAACCTGAACTTAAAGCTTTACTATTCTATTCCAGTTCTAAATACTGACAGAAAGTTTTAGAAACTTTCAGAAGTAACTTCTCGGTTTCTGAGCGTGGCGTACATATTATAAGATAAAAGTAAAGCGTACATGTTTTTGAGGGGGGACAAATTTCCGGAGAGGGGGGCATATTTCCTAGGAAACTTGTCCTCTTGGGAGACATATTTCCAAAGAAATTTGGGGGAGGGGGACAAATTTCCTGTGACACCGGGCTGAAGTGTATAAACCACTGATCTCTATATAACTGGATTGCTCATCCGCCTCCAAAAATCAATCCAGCGGAGATGACGAATTTGGAGTACCAAGATGGCCGCCAAGGAAAATTCTATCAGAGTTTTCGTAGCACGGAAAGAAACAAAAAAAGCCACATTAAAAATATTTCTGCCATTGGTATCAAACAGAGAACACTGTAAATGAAGCTTAGTTTTAGCATGTGTTATTTTGTAGTTTTTTACTTTGCCCGTTAATCGATAAAATTGCCTATATCACAAAACTCGTAAAAACCAATGAGGGTAAAATTACTCGAATATGATTGGCTAATGAAGAGGGCATTTTTTTGTAATTCAGGGCAAAATTTCTTGCACTTGATTGGTTCCTTGATCAGAGTTCTTGGATGTGATTGGTCGCTTGGCTACTTAGCAACAGTGAACCTCAGGTTTGTTTGTTTTTTAGGGGGCGGGGAATTTCTAGTTGCCCGGGGGGACAAATTTTCGGTGAAAAGCGACCCGGCTGGAAATCTGTTACCGGGTTGAATTTCAGCCCGGGATGTAATCGGGACTATACGTCTTACTGTAATTTATTTTAATTTTATTTTATTAACCTCGCCATATATAACATACATAGAAATAAACATAGAAAAATATTACAGCAGGTTTAACAATATGGCAGGGGAACCACGACAGCGTTAGCCAATTACTGCGGGCCCTGAACATACAAAAGATATAGAGAGATAACTATGAACATTAATAAAACCACAGTGCATTATAATTATTACATAATTACATACAACAAGAAACTGGGTCAGTGAGACTCCGAACAGAGTTGCACTTGAGACAAATTGTTTTAAACGTGCGAGGGTCTTCATCACAATTATAAGAAGTTACCAACGATAAAAAATAATACTTATGCATAACTGATTTAAGGTGACTCCATACAGTTTCTAGAAAAATGGAAAATACAAGTTTGAGAGTCCAAAACACGTGCATAAACAATTCAGGAAAAGAATAAAACTAAATGTTATGCATAGTTAAACATTCTGACAATCCAAAACTGTTACCAAATAAAAAGCATTATATGGCAACAATGACGTTTCAAACTGGCTGCCAATTACGCTTCAAACTAATTTCATTCGAAAAATACTTTGGTGACCCCCCATTTTTTTATCATTAAAACTTTTCTTGAAGTATGAATAATCAATAGGCCGATTTTAAAAAAATTCTGTAGATCCAACTCATCAGCCATTTTGAAACGTCATTTTTGCCATAGCAACAACTGTTGCTATTTATTTGGTAACAGTTTTTGATTGTCAGACTGTTTAACTATACATAACATTTAGTTTTATTCTTTCCCCGAATTGTTTATGTACGTGTTTTGGACTCTCAAACTTGTATTTTCCATTTTTCAAGAAACTGTATGGAGCCACCTTAATAAATAAAGAAAGAGTATCTGTGTTAAGGTCAAGTTTGTCTGCAAGAGAGTTCCAAATTTGGCAGGTTCTGATGACGTAGGATTTTTTATTGAATTTAGTTGTGTTGCCATTTAGTTGCATGTGTTGTAATTGGTCGATCGGTTGTCTTCAAATGCTGTAACTGACCAATCACAATAACTCAATAAGGCAGAGGTCAGATCAGTGGTCAGGGTCACATGAAAGAAGCCCATTCTTTTCTTGTAATCGCAATTTCGTTTTAACCTACATCAATTTGCAAAGGCGGGGCTTAAATCTCAGCCCCCCTAATAACCAAGCTGACATTCCATTACATTCCAAGCTGACATACATTCAAGCTGCCCGTAGTGAACAGCCAATCAAATTAAAGTAGCCTGCGAGCCGGCTCTTGGGTAAGGCGGGAGGTGAGATATAGAGCCTGCACGCATAGCTATCAAATTTGAGTGCCGCCCCTTCTAACGCGTTGTCAAAAGCGACCAATCACAAACCAGACACGCAATGTAAACAAAGAAAACGGTTTTACTTCCTTGCCAGACTAATACGCTAATGAAATATTATTTGGAACAGTTGTTCGTACATTTTGGACAGAATAACAAGTTTTATAAAACGCAGAATCTTGAACTCTACATCAAATGAAAGCTCATTCAACATATAACAACATACGTACACAATATATTTCAACGATGCGTAGTTCTGAAATTATTACTAGTCATCTTGTTCCACAAATGACAAGATAATGATATGCCGTATAGCCGCCGTGCCACTTCGGTACGTCCTGTCTGACTTTTTCCTATCTCTATATATTTTCACATATCGAGTGGAAGAACTGAAAAGAAAGAGCCGGAGTCTTTCAGACTTTAACTTTGCCTGGCCATAGGAACTTCAGTCATAAATAATCGTATCCCGAGAGCTACAGGCCGGTACAAAAAGCTGTGTGTATTGCAGGCGAATGGTGTTTCGAACCTTATCGTTTGTTTTATAGATAATATTTTCTCAATCGTGGGAAGTTGTCCTTTGATACCAAATTTTCAATTAATTGACTTATCCATGAGAGGACGATTTGCTTTCACACTATACTGAAGTGTTTAACAACCGTGGCAAAGGGAAAAGGTGGTGAACTTTTTGGAACGAATCTGAAACGCTGACATTTCAAGCAAGGACTCCCCTCGAAACGTCAGTATTTCGTTTCAAAACGATTCGGGTCTATCGATCTGGGTCTATCCTAATAATATGATTTTAATACGGTTCGTACAACCCTTGATAAATGATCAAAGATATTAAAAATATTTACCTGATGGAAATATCTTTCAGACACAAATGCACTTTAACTAAATCAAAAGGCGACCCGCATGCGCGCTATATTGCCGTACGGAACATAGGGAGACATTTAGGGATCATTGGGAACTAAGCTTGCGGTATATTCAAAATATTCCAAAACAGAAACGCATGCTTTCATGTCAACAAACATAGCTCTCAAAGAAAAATGATTTAGAACGCTATAAGTGGCAGATCTAGTGCTTTATAGTTGGGGAAAATGTACTTCTGCAACCCTAAGGTAAGTTAAAGCAATTTTTCTTCGAATTAGATGGCAGATTGACTAGATTCAGGGGTTGTAGCAGGGGTGTTCTATAGTGATTGAAAATTTTAATAAATGTAAAAGATAGACGGATAGTCATAAACGGCGCTACTAATTATTGAATTCACTTTCGCACATAATCCTAGGGTAGAAGTTATAGCGTTAGGATTAGATAATTTGACAAATTTGTGTTGATTTTTTTAGTAATTAAAAAAAACGATAGTCGACAGCCTGTCAAATAGTCACAGGCACCCAGACTGGAAAGTTTGTATCGCGCAACCGAGATCTCGGTTGCGCAATTTCGGACCAAATGCGCGCCTGGGCGCGCAAATTTCGAGAATTTCCGATCAGGCGCGCAATTTTAAAATCAGCCCCGTCGGAAAAGCTGTTGCGCAATATTTCAAGCGCGAGCGCGCAGCAAAGCGTGAAAAAGGAAAAAATTTTCGTACCGGGCGCGCAAACTCGAAAATTGGGCGCGCAAAATTTCGGAAAATTCTGATCTCGGTCGCGCAGTTTGCAAACTTTCCAGTCTGGACAGGCACAGCCGAATAAATATACAAAATAATATACAGTATACTGTATCTACAAATGCAATTCATGTTTTATTACAAAAAAACAACTTGCTAGCAATAGTCTTCTTCAAATAAATTTGACATTTTTTGATGTGGTGATAAACATTTAAGAATAATTAGCATAAATTAAAATATTTTGGCAACCAAGGTGGGCCAACTTGGCCAAACAAGTCCAAATGTGGATACACGTAGCTGATCAAAGACAATTCTAAATGATATACATATTATGCAATTAATTTAAATAGTGAAATAATGTAATCTAGATCTATTAATACGTACTGCATATTTGTGAAACTACCTGATAGTGATATTAGTGGGAGGGAGGGGACAAGTATTCAACCCCGTAGTATGAAGGGAAAATAGCAGACTTGAGTCAATTAACAGTTCAGAATGAACTCTGTATTAAAAGACTGCAATGCATGTGATGGTTTTTTTTTACAACATGTCAACAATCAAGCTGACAATAAGAAGGTTTTATTTAGGTTGGTTGTTTTCTATTTTTTTTGCGATGGCTTAACTTCACTAGTTAGAATTTTTTACTTGGGCTACCTGTGGTAGGCCAAGTATAGGTTCAGCTTGATTTTGTTTTTTGGGTGTCACAATTTTGCATTTTTGCACTTTTTACTTCTGCTACAAACTATTCATACTTCCAGTGAGTTGTTAGCTGTGCGATATGGAGTGAAGCTATGAGGCATGTTGTAAGCTCTTTGCTCCTTTTGCTTTTGGAGATGGACAAAGACTTGAACAGCTTTTTTGATCAAGGTGTTCTTCCACATTGTTGGTAGATTTTGAAATAGACTGACTGACTGTTTAGTTTAACAGTGATCAGCTGTGGCTGACAACTATCTTGATTGTAAATGTGTTCACCTCTGTGAAGTATGCACCACATTCAGCCTTTGATCTGATCTTCCTCAGTCCACTCCCACCTTTGCTTGTGTGGTGTGTGGTATAGAGCCTCTCCACACTTTTGCCAGTGGCATCTTGTTGTTCTCGGTAAGTTGCATGCTTTACAATGAATTTCATTGGGGTAAGTATTCAGGATCTTTACTCCTATTGCAGTGGGAGTGAAGACCATAAAATTGCTGGGAGAATTTTGTGTTCCTATCATATGGGCCATTATCAAAAAGTGTTGAAAACCTGTGATGAGTTAGGAATGCTAGCCAGTGTACTTGGGATTGTTTGGAGGGAAAGGTTTAATTTATGCTTGGTAGGGCAAGCACAATAAAACTGTCTCTCCAAACGATTCTATAAGAATACAGTTAGAGCTGCTCCCATCGGTTCATTTTCGTAATCGATTAATCGTTGTCAACAATCGATTAATATCGATTAATCGTATTGATTAAATCACTTAAATATGACATGTCCATGGTGGTTTGTCCATTCAAACCAACCTTCTGAAGTTCTTTCTCGTAGAATGTTCCTTGGAGCTCTTCACCATCGAAATCTTTAATCTTGTAGACAGGAGGTCGTCGTGATATTGTCTTGCTTATTGTATTAAATATTTCTTTTGAAAAATTTGGCAAATATCCCTTTTCAAACTTACGCTTAATTTTACTAATTCTGACCTGATGACCTATTTTAAATTTGTAGTGTACAGGTTGTAAATCATCTATGTCGCTGTCGTACAACGTATGCCATACTTTATCTTCGATTGTATTATTTACTAGAGCAGGTTTCGTTTTTATACTACGATGAACTGTATGATTGCATGTAAGCATAAACTAAATCAGGAAACATGTCAATGTATCTCATGGTTATCTTCGCCGTGAAGTAACGCCACATTTTGGTCTTTAATGTATACGAATTAATCTTTCAACGATTGAAGCCTTTGTCTCGTTAAACGTATTATAGAAATGAATCTCATCATTCATCAGCGTTTGAAAATGTTTTTAAAAAACTCCCTTCCCTGATCAGTCAAAATTTTCTCTGTTTTTTTCCTCCTGACGACAAAATTACTTTAAAAGCATCAACTAGAGCAAGACCGGTTTTCGACTTGAGAGGAATCACCCACGGCGCATACTTGGAAAACACGTCAATACAAACAAGCAAATAACGGTAACCACCGTTAAATTTTTGCATTGACTGCATGTCTGCTAAATCCATTCTCCATTGTTCATCAATACCTCCAACTAAAACACGGTTTCTCTTAAAGTTGCGTCGAACTGGCTTGTGTAAAGTGTAAGCATCCTGTTTCATTAACCATTCTAAAATCTGTTCCCGACTCAGTTTGTCCTTGTCTTCTTCTTTTACATCACGGAACAAACGATCTACACCTCCAAAACCACCAGGGGTCGAAATATACACTTGACAAGTACTTATCAATTTCACTCATTCTATCTTGTCTCAGTCACACTTTCCTTCATAATGGAACAATTGAGATTTTTTCATTATGAAAGATTGTTAATCGTTTATGTTTCTGACTCTTGTGTGACAACGTCCAACTGTTGAGGTGTTTGCGCTTCAGGAGGCACTTCCCCTTTCAAAATATCGACACGGTTTTTAATAGCTCCATAATTTTTAATAGTTTTACAATTTATTTATTTATTTATTTTATTTAAAAATATTTATACACGGTAGCCTATTCAACTAAATTACAGTTGTTTTTCAAAGGGCCGTGTGCTAGATAAAATAACAATTACATGCGCTACAAATATTAAAGACTACCTAAACTAATACAGTAATATTTACTAAAAATTATATTTACAGTTAAAAATGTGACTATATAAAAAGTTTTAAGAGTATAAAAACATTCATTATTCGCTACACTCGTAAGTCTTTTCATCATTAGGTAAGGCATTCCAGACCACGGAAGCTTTGTAACCGAAACTTATTTTCATGGCATTTGTGTTAGGTTTTGGTAACAAAAGCATACAATTATTACTTCTTAAGTCATAACAGTCTCGGTTAATTATGGAGAACAATTATTGTACCCTTATTAAATTATTTAATAAGTTTAATAATTAATTAATTATTTACTTAAATTATTGTACCCCATCTGCCGGTGACCTTCCAAATTTAAATCATTACGTCCAAAACTGATACCAATCCTAAACATTTTTTGTCTGTTATGATTTTTATTTCTTTTGATTCTATCATTTTGTGATTTACTGTTGCAGGTTCCCATTTGGCTACTCTTTCGAGTAGTATATAATGGTGTTCCCCCGAGCAACAGTGTATAGTGAAGAAAGCAAGTCAATGCGATAAGTTTTAATAAGTTTTTTATTGAAAAAGTAAATTACACATTTAAATGATACTTCAGTTTACAAATACACATCACACAGTCCATTAAATTGTTAATGCTCATTGTTCGTTCGGTTTCGCCATACAACGTGGACCACATAAGCCAAGTCATGTCAAACAAACTTTCAAAGTAAGGTCTGTACTTAAAGGAAGGCTCGGGGTAATTTAAAAGCTTGCAAGCTTCCACGATCCCTTTCCATATGTCTTCATGGTCGATCATTGAAGTAGCTTTGTATGTATTAGACAACCACCGATCTTCTTCAATCGATATTTCACAAGACTCTCTCGTGGTCGTCCATTGACTACCATCTGTCTCATCCGTCTTTGCACATGACTCTACTTTCTCTGTTTGTTGAATCTTTCTATGCACAAACTCCGTAAAGACAAGGTTAATCAGTCTGTTTGGAATTAAGCTCTCTTCAAAATCGACCTCGTCGACATACATTCGCTTAAACAGGTGTGCCATGATTCTCTTCACGTTTCTTTAACCAAATGTCCACGATCACACTTACAAAAAAGACTACCGTAATCATTTCAGATTTCTTTTTATTAGCTCTTTGAACCAATGTCTGACGACAATCTCACATGACAAACCGGTTATAATAATAATGTTACCCTGACACACTCGCTTTGGAGCAGGAAGGATCATGTTCAACTAATGCATGGTTTCCGGTCGACATGCGCGCGCACAGGAATCACACGGCCAGCCCTGGAAACTAAAATATAGGGGTAAGAGCTCCTGAAAAATGCTGACTCAGTGTTCTATAAGTGCAGGTTACCTACTATTTTAAAATGAAGGCAATGGCGAGAGGCTTCATTTGGTGGCCTAACATCGACAATGAAATAGAGGAACTAGCAAAGAGATGCATAGGATGCCAACGAGTACAGAACAACCCTTCACCAGCGCCACTACATCCTTGGGAATGGCCAACAGGTGCCTGGCAACGACTCCACATTGATTTCGCAGGCCCATTTGTGGGACATACGTTCCTAATCGTAGTCGACGCGTATTCTAAATGGCCTGAAGCAATCCCAATGAAATCAACGACAACATCGAGAACAATAGAAGACTCAGAACACTATTCTGTAAACATCGAATTCCCACACAACTCGTTAGCGACAACGGGCCTCAATTTACGTCAGAGGAGTTCAACTATTTCATGAAGTCAAATGGCATAAAGCATATCCGTTCCGCCCCATATCATCCAGCAAGAAATGGACTGGCAGAACGCTTTGTACAAAGCCTGAAACAAGCCTTACGATCAGTCAACCAAGAACCACATATAGATACACTGTCAAATAAATTGTCGAATTTCCTACTGGCTTACAGAACGTCTCCGCACACAACCAAAGGACAGACGCCTGCTACCCTACTGATGGGCAGGAACTTGCACACGAAACTGGATCTTTTGAAACCCGACATACGCCTGAAAGTTCAAAACAACCAGCTCAACCAAGCTAAAGCCAGAGCCAAAACCCACACAGGCAAGTTAACTGTTGGACAAGCAGTATTCGCTCGAAACTACGGGGAAGGGAGAAAATGGGTATAGAAGCTGTCATTCAAAAACAAGTGGGACCTCTGCTGTATCAAGTAAAAGTCAACCCAGACACTGTGTGGAAACGTCATATTGATCAGCTGAAAGAAAGATGTACCAATCAAATCAGAAAGATACAAGGGACACCGACATAAACGAATGGGACGGCATCCCAACACCCGAAGAAAATCCTGCTACCACAAACGAAACCATAGAAGACACATCCACTGGTACACGAAGCACAACAACAACACAAGAAAGAAGCGACCCCGAGCAACAAGCAACAAGCAACAAGCAACACAGCAGACAACAGACCAAGGGAAGTCAACAGAGGAACATGTAAGACGAAACCCAAGTCGAGACAGGAAACCACCGGACAGATTAATGTTATGAGAACGTTTAGTTTTTGTTTTATGACTTAATGAACTCAGAAACCTTGTCAGTTAAATAGGGTAGAGGAGTGTTGTGTTTTTGTTCAGCGGTACATAATTAAGGTATACGTGCGCATACCAAACAACGTACGAACGACGTATATAGTTCGGTGGTTCATGGCCATTTAACCTCCTATGTATTTCTATGGATATATTATGATTACAAACTATCTGAAATAGTCAAATACATAACAAGGACCAAGATGGATAAAGAAGTCGTAAAGTTGAAATACAAGGGTAACCAAAAACAATTTGAGGTGAATGCTGAAATCGATTCTATCCTGGAGAACATCCAACGAAAAAATCAACAATCCCGGGAAAGTGTGACCATTCGCCACTTGGTGAAAGAAGGAAGAGAGCTTATCCGTAAAAGGCAAAAGCTTATCAGGATCGCTGACAAATACAAAGATGGATGGCAAGTCGTAGATGAATGTGAATCTGATGAATTAGCATCGGGGTCGGGAGATATATGAGAAAAGGATAAAGAAGGCGAGAGAAGCCGCTAGTAGAAAACGAAAGCAGACAGAGTTATACAAGAAGACTGATGAAAAGAGACACAAGGTTTGCGACCAACATTTTTTCGAGGTAGGACGTTATACTATTTGTGAATTTCTCATGGTTGTGATCTGCAAGCGAATCCAACCATAACCTGTTGTTGTTGTAAGTTGTTTACAAGTATTTCCTTAAATACTTTACATTCGTTTGAACGAAGTGAATTAGAAAGTAAATGTATTTTCCGCTGGTATGCAGAGTAAATAGTTGCATTGTGCTGTAACACAAGAACCATCCCCCAGGGAATACTAGATAAGCTTTCAGAGCTATCAATATGAGAGAGAGCCGCATGCACCTACGAGAACAGCAATGTCAGATTCAGATGTTGCCCACCCTCCCTCCCTCCCCGTTTTCTTTCCTCCGATTATTGGAGTTTATCGTGTTATGAATGCTGCCGCCGATTTCATTTCCTTTAGGCCGTACGGAAACTCGTGGAGAACGAAACAGATGCTTCCGCTGCAATGGATTTGGGCATTGGGCCAGAGACTGCAGAGTGCTGCAGTGGAAGGGAAACATCAACTACAATCGACAAAACATTTACGGCGCAGGACCAAGCCGAGGGTCCACTGACGAAAGACGTTGACGAAATAATACAGGTACATGATAAATTCGTAGAAAATTTTGAGTTTGAAGACGGGGTACATACGAGTGTAAAGGGAAATGTTAAGAAAAACCTCAAATTTTGGGAATCGATTGGAACAAACAAATTTATTCTAGACACGCTTACTGAAGGCTATAAACTCCCACTTGCAGAACTTCCGGAGAGAATAGATTTACGAAATAACAAATCAGCGGAGACTTATAGAGATTTTGTTGGGGAAGCTATTCAAGGTCTCTTCAAATCCGGCCGTGTTCGTGAGACTACAGAAATTCCGTGTGTTGTTAATCCCCTGTCAGTTTCGGTTCAATCCAATGGAAAGAAAAGGTTAATTCTAGATTTTAGACACGTAAATAAATCCTTAAACAAAAAGAAGGTGAAATACGAAGATTGGAAAACGGCGTTATCTTATTTTGAGAGAGATACTTATATGATCAATTTTGACTTAAAGAGTGGTTACCATGCATGCATCACATCGACATCTTCGAAGATCATCAGACTTATTTAGGATTTTCGTGGCGGGATATAAATGCTTCCTCTATACTGTGCGATTTTACATGTTTACGGTGCTCCCTTTCGGTTTATCGACAGCCCCTCACATTTTTACCAAAGTTTTAAAGCCTTATTTAGAGAAATACTGGAGATACCAAAACATAAGCATTGCAATATTTCTAGATGCACGATGGCTAGTCGATTGAGAAAGAATTAAAGCAGTGTCAAAGGAATTCCCAGAAGATTCGAAACGACCTAGTGAAAGCGGGTTTTGTATCAAACGATGAGAAATCGACGTGTGCGCCCACCCAAACTTTAGTTTGACTAGGTATAACATGGGACTCCCCCTGTAGCTCTATGCGTATAGCGGAAAGAAGAATAAGTAAGATTTGCAATTCAACAAATGGTATCATTGACGCAGGCTTTAAGAATACGGCAACAAAATTAGCTTCTTTTGCTGGTTAAAATCATTTCTACAGGTTCGGTCATCGGCAATGTTTCTAGAATTATGACTAGGCACAGCAGTATGACTGTAGTTGCTTACGAAGGTTAGAACAAGGAATTTGTCCTAGGCGAGTTCTGTAAGCAAGAACTGTTTTTTTGGCAAGAAAACCTGTCTTTTGTTTTTTTTTCAAAATTGTTTTTTGTATCGAGCGCCAAGCTGGTTTGCATATTCTGACGCTAGCGCCACTGGGTGCGGTTCTGTGATTACACGAAATGGAGAATTTGAATGCCACAAAATCTGGGATTATCACGAGTGTGTTAAAAGTTCCACTTGGCATCACTTGCGCCTTTGCTAAAGGGCTCTCACGTTAAGTGGTTTACGGACAATCAAAGTGCGGCAAAAATAGTTGAAATTGGAAGTATGACATTGGATTTACACCAGGGGCCGGTTGTACGAAGCCCGGATAGCGCTATTCACTGGATAGCGATTTTTTCAACCTTCGTAAAAATGGCCGAAGAGCTGTGAAACTACGGATCTGGAGCCCACAATAGATCTTAAAAACTTCAGTTTATAAATACCAAATCCTAATCTTAGGTCATAACAATCAACGGCCAATTTTACGAAGGTTGAAAAAACCGCTATCCAGTGGATAGCGCTATCCGGCCTTCGTACAACCGGCCCCAGATGGCTATTAATATTTTGCTATCTGTTTGAAAGATGGCATCAACCTTGACATACATGTACAGTGGATTCCTCGAGAGCAGAATACACGAGCCGATTATTTAAGTCGCATAATTGACCCGGATGATTGGCAAATCACAGTGGACTCTTTACATACCTTAAAACACGATCAAGTCGGTTTTCTTTGTTTTATGATTCTTTGATTTAGTCTCCCATAAATTCCTCATTATAAATCGATAGGGATTTATATACTGTATATATAATCCCTATGAATTTATAATTGCCCAATTCATAGGGTGCCTTGCTACGACTATCTCGTATGGTAACGCCGGTAGCGCCCACATACGAGAAGGAGAGCAAGGGTTTGCTTTTCACTCCACGTAGTTTACGAGAGGAATGGAAAACCAATGAAAATCATCAAAATATGTTGGTTGAGTCAGCACTTTATTACACTGAACGTTGAGCATAAAATGTGGGATTGATACTGCATCAACGTATGCCCAATGCTGTAATGATATCTGGTACTAATTATTCACACTAATTATTCAAACAAGCTTGTAGAAGTCTGTGTGTGTGTTCAATGAACCTTTACGTACTTCTCAAGTTGTTTAATAAACTGTTATTCAAATGTTGCTTTGGAGTCTTATTATTTCTTAATTTATTATCGAGTCGGTTTTCTTTTTATCTTCCGAGGTCTTTATATCGCATAAAGACCTTGAATAATAATTAGAAACGAAATGAAGAAAGAAACAAGGAAAATCTTTGTCCAAGGTAGAAAAAACAGACAAAACTTTGTTGGAAAACCTCCTCAATAATAAATTAAGTCAGGTAAATCCCTCGAACGTCGGGATTTACATAGCATATGCTTTACATAGCATACATCCCTCGTTCTCGGGATTTATCTATTACATAAAATCCGGTTAGCATTTGACATAACAATGTCCTTCGACACTCGGTAAATGCTATTTTTCAGAAAACCTTCTTCAATCGTGTTTCGGCCCTCGGGATTTATCTGGCTTAAAGCCTCCATTACCGCGGTTTTCTCTAGATTTTGGAACCCTAATACAGCAGGAGTAGATTTCTTCTTCCAAACTCTAAAAGATGAGAGCTGCTTGGTAGTTCCCCCATTCCAATTATTTCCAGAGTAGTCCATTATTTATGGCATCAACATGCAGAAGCTACGATAGTTGTGCCGTTATGGCCATCCGCCAGTTTTTTGGTCCGTCGTCGCATCTAAATTTCGTAGGTTCATTCTAGACTACAAGGTATTTGAAGGGAAGTGTTTCGGATGGAATTTAAAGAGGAAACAATCAACGAGATTGTAGTTGGCGTGTAAATTGAGATTTTTTGTCTTATAACTGAACTGTACTGACAGAATCAAGTGTAACGTAAGAGATGGGTATACAAAGAAACAACACTGGTTGTAACTTGTAGACTACGCAGAAGAGTACTCATAAAAGAAATATACAAAATACCGCTTTGGCATGCACAACCGCTTAAGTATCCTATAGTCAATGCTTTTGGAACACGTAATAATTCAGTAGAACGTGTGAATTAGAATTATATGTTATGTCGATGATTTTGTGCCATAAATATGCCAACGAAAAGTGTATTTAGAGTTTACTGTGCTATGTATTGCGTAGGGATGCCGGTTTGAAACATCTTGGTCTAATTTGGTATGGCTTCGCTAACTTAGTTCATCTGCTTGCAGGTTGTGCGTTCAAGTAAACCCTGGGAAGAAACACCTGCCATTGTTCAACAAAATTTGGAGCCATACTTAAATCGCGTGCAGATTCCACAATCAAGCAATACTTGCGTGTATTTCGAAAAATTTTTGCGTGGTGCAAGGATAACCATGTTCTTTTCATGTTTCCGTTGTTTCACTTTATTTGTTTTCGCTATATATCACAGACATCTAACTCTAGCTCTTCTGTGAATGTGGCTAGTGCTGCCCTAAAATGGTTTCACTCATTTGTCCCCTGTCAGGGTCCCAAAATTTTTTTATTGTAAATTCTATTATATTTGATCATACGATCTATGTTGTAAATCCATTGTATTTTTAAACTTAAGATGGATATTGATTAAAAACTTTAAATAACTTTAAATCCTCTCATAACGCTTTCTGTAAGAACATCATAGAATCTTTCAAACGAAGTAAATCCAAACCAATTATATAGAAAGAAAAAGCCGTTGAAGTCCGAGCATTCTGTGCTTTAGGGTTTGCAGGATTTTTTTCGTTATAATGAATTACGAGATATTCAACGTAAGAATAGAGTTTTACGATAAACATTTTTGTGTCAAGAAGTAAAATAGACATTTACCACGAAGGAAATCACGTATATATTCGGAAGACTGGTACCAAGTACTGTACTGTCGGTATACTTTTGAAGTACACATAGAAGCTGCAAAGATACAACGCGATAGTTCCTTAACACTTTTTCGTCTTCTAGTTTTCCACAGGAGCAACTCTACCTATACTCTCTAGAAAAAGCGCACTTTCCTACACCAGGTGCAGAGAAATATTTAAAGACACCTTGACCCAGCTTGGTTACGTACGATGCCAAGGAATACGGGCTATACACGACTTTCGGATCTCAGATCTGAATCGGGATAAAACTCATCAGTTCAATTCATAACATTAGGCAAAGACTGATAGCATTCACTTGCATTGCATTTAAATTTCCGAACTCAAATATACGGAGACCTCAGCTAGATGTTATGAACTGAAATGAGTTTTATCCCGACTCAGAACGCGTAATGCTGATGCGCAGTTGAGATTCGAAAGTCGTGTATACAAAGCTTGCGATCAGGTGGTATAAGGTCAGTCGTGGCAAACAGCAAGAATGTAATATCTGAAAGGTTGTTAAAAGTACATGGTCGCTGGAAAACGGATGCTGCGAAAGATATGTATGTACACAAAAGATTGGAAGTTTCCAATTATTTATATAGGTCTATAAACAGAAAAACTAGCATTATAAAGAAAAACTACGTATAAAATATAGTGTTTCTTCTCCAGAATGCTGTACTTAAGCCTCTGCAATATTAACGGCAAATGCCGTTACAAATATAAATATACAATGGAAAAATAAATAAACTGTTACGGCCAGATCTGCAAGCGAATCCAACCATAACCTGTTGTTGTTGTAAGTTGTTTATGGGTATTTAAGGGGGTAATAATTTACATTCGTTTGAACGAAGTGAATTAGAAAGTAATATAGGCCTACTGCCTATACTGGCAATTTGGCCACACGTGGTATCAAGTAACGAATTTCATGACTGGTACAACTCGACCAATTGACACAAATGGAAGGAAAAACATGCATACGAGTGTTTATCATGCTAACTTAAAAACTCATTAATATTCATGAACCAAATTGTCCACTAATATGCACGTATTTGATCATGTGCGAGTGTTTTATACCTGGTAAAACTACTATGAATATTAACTAACGTGAAATTTTATATAAAGAATACTAATGAACGTGAAATTTTATATAAAATGTCATCCTAATTAGCAAATCTATTGTCGGCGTTTTTGAAGCTATTCAAAACACTCGTACTCGTGTTTTAAATATTACTTAAACAACTTCCTTTTTAATTTTAATATGCGCATCCTTGTTAAAATATCGGTAAACCTCTTAGTGACTTTGTGCTTTGGTTTAGAATACAATTAATATTTTTAATTTTGAAAAAAGGTACGTTTTATCCCCGTGTCCTACTATATAAATTAACACGATTTTGCCTAAGTTATTTTTACAACAAATTCTAAATACAACCAGTATCTACACTACATATAAGTTCAAAATCGACTGCATGCATATAAAGCAGTGCTCTGCAGGTAAAACTGTCACGTTGAATTATTTTTTAAGAGTCATTAAATATTTATAGTCTGTTCCATTTAGTTAAGTTAAATTAAAGAGGTATAGAACTCTTTAGTGAAAGCGTACGAGTAAGATCGTCTAGCGCTAGCATGCAGAGTAAAATACTTAGTAAAGGTGCGTCTAAATGTGCATGCTTTAAGGGTTAAGCATTGAGATAGGTTTTTAACCCTTTGACTATACCAGGTGTCTTCCCTTGACGAGTAAAATCGTCTGGCGTTAGCAAGAGTAAAATGCTAAAGTTGCGTACATGCGTGCTTATAGGAGTCAAAGGGTTACATGCACTGCATGTAAATTACGTTAAAATCGGCAGCAACAAACAATTTTCCTCTGTGACAACCTGAACGGTAATTGTAATATTCCTGAGGCTGAAAGGCAAAAAGCACAAAAGATTTTAATTTACTCTGCATGAATTCTGACTTAGTGTACAGAAGATATTTGAATAAATAATTATCAGTTTGTGAGATCACCGTGGGTGGTGCGCGGATATAAAGTCACGAAAATATTTCTTTGACTACAAAAAGGAATTATAATACTCCACCTGCTATACCTACAGAAAAACAAACCCAATTTTGTCATTTTGCATTTCTCAAGTAGTCGTATTAAGATTTTCGTGACATAAAATCAGCCCGAGAACCGGCTAACCCGCCTCATATGAACGGACCGTCATCCTAACTCGCAAACATGCCACATGCACTACATATATACATACAGCTTTTAATAATCATATAATTTACTGTTGTTTAATAATTTATTGGAGGAGTTGCTGCGTTCTATAGTTTTTTTCTTATCAACATTTGTAGCTAGCGGTACAGGAGAAGTAACAATAGGACTCTAGGTCCCTTACAAGGTTATCCTCCTAAGGTCTAGGTGTTGGTTTTATGGAGGGAGGAAAACCGGAGTACCCGGTGAAAAACCCTCGAAGCACAGGAGAGACCAACTAAACTCTACTCACATGAGTCCCAAGCTCGACAACGGGATCATTCCCAAGCGGTCACCCATCCAAGTACTCAGGGGCGGATCCAGGATTTTTCGTACGTTAGTCAAAATTTTCGTTTGTGAACATTCGGGGGGGGGGGGGGGGGACGGAAATTTCCCCAGGGGGGTATGATTAGTTATTAATACCCACACTAATAATACTTTTAAAAATACTTTTTGTCCTGGAAAGCCAAAGGCTGTTGATTAAAATATGCATTTCGTCAATTGATGTCTATATCACAAATCACAATTTATCACATCTGAACTAGAGATCGTATTACACCAAGCCATGTGGTCTAACAAGTCAACAAGACACACTGACACATTCCATATACATTATATGGATAATAGATATCCAAATCAAAATCTTAAACTAATATCAGGCGACAAAAAGTATAAACAAAATGCCTACACTACAGTATATATATATTGGTTCGGCTGGGTTCGCGGTATATAAGTGAAATATTTAATATTAATAAACTTTTGACCGCATATGCTAATTTCATAAACGATCATGCCAGCCGGTCATGGCGCACAGATTGTTCGGTTAATACAAGTCCAAAACTATTATAATGAGAGTCGAATTTAGTTAAAATAGAATATATTTACTTTATGGCTGTACAAGACTTGTTTTTCCTTTCTCGAACATACTTCGGGATGAAAGATTCGGCACCAAAATTTCTACTGAGGCAGAAGCTCGTGTTGTTGATAGCACTCAACAGCTCTTCAACAGAACTCTTCGGCAAAGCGTCGATTCGCTTCATCAGATCAACGTAAACATCTTGAAGATGTGGCCAATCGTTTCTCTCAAACGCGGACTGGACAGTCTGTAAATACTACAAGACATTGCAGTATATTCGCTATTTCGCTTTTATATTTCTGCTGCGATCAAAGGCTATAGAATCATGCCGTATACACTGAAGGCTGATGCATATGATCGATCAAAAAATGTAGCCAATGAGAATTCAGATATTTTTTTAATTAGCCAATCGGATAGTTTGTATACGAGCCCCTGGTCCACAAACCGATCAGAACCCCCCACAGATCGATCAAAAAGCAAATTGGCCAATCGGATGGCTGGAATCAGACTACAGAGCGATCAAAACTCACGCGCAAGACCGCTGTTCTGTGACTTGATATATTACTTTATCGAAGGCCTTGCCGCTGTATGAAACTTGATAACTGGACTACACATTTTGAATATTAATGTTTTATTAATGAATATTAATGTCTGCTATGGACCGCAGGTTCAATTAATTAACTTAATTAATTAACTGCGCAATTTTTACCTTAGTCGCGTGATCGGTTTGACTACCCCTAGATCCGCCCCTGCAAGTACTAACCCCGTCTAACCGGGTTTAACTATTGGTGAGAGGCAGCGCCCTACCAGCACATGCCACCCGTGCTTTTTGTTATGTTATAAACTTAAGAAACATTTAAAACCAATAATATCGATAATCAACACACGCACTCAAACATTTCAATAATAACAGTAAAGAACAACTCAGAGTACAATTATTGCTATTTATTAAGCTACGATCAAAATTAATTTCAATTCAGCAGGTGCAGAACTGGTTGCTTATGGCAGCGGAATGTTTTGAATACAGCAGGGAGTAATGAGTTTGTAATTACGATATTTCCATTAACTAGAAGTGCAGTGTGAAAGCTATTTTATTCTCTACCCAATCGAGATAAAAAGGTCTTGATAGCATTGCACCTTTCTCTTTTTATCAGTAAGTTTCATTAATCCAATGGCAAACGTGGGCAGTTTAAAGGTAGGTGATTGTGTTTCGTAAAGCGCTAGTTAAACTGTTATACCAAATTCGCTTGCCTAATTTATTCGACCGGGTAAGAGTTTTACTTGAAATATTGCGCAGTGATGCAGTGTTACACGTATCACTTACACGTACTATTAAGCACAAAAAATAATAAAAGAAATGAAAGAAAAGAAGAAAAAGAAAACTTTGCAATGGAACTGTTAAGTCCGTTGTTACTATATCGCTTATACGCTTTACTGCTTTAGTTAGCTTGTAATGCGAGTAACTTATATCTGAAACTAAGAGGTAGAAATAATTCAAACTTTGCGCAAGAATAGTTATGGGGAAAATACACTCCAACGTTCACGTTATGTTGTTTCCGTTTGCAAACAGGCGCCTTCCATTCCGTATATTTTAATTTTTTAGTAAAAATGCCCGTGTTTCTAAACCGTTTCCGTGGCAACAACATGATGCGCACAGTGGAGTGTACTTTTATGATAACTATACTTGTGCAAAGTTTGAATTATTTCCTCCTGTTATTTGCATAGATATTAGTCATTTTGTTAATCTCGAGCTCATTTTGCCTGTGTAAGTAAATGACGCCAGAAGGCACCTAATTTACATGTTTCACAAACCTGAATATCTCGAGAAAGAGACAATATATTGAGAAACTGAGAACGCTGGTATTCATCATTTGGAAATTATGTTTTACTGAAATTAAAATTATATACACGATTTTCTCGTCATAGTGCCACTTTAAGTTTGGTATAATCATAGTTAATAGAAAATAGACATGGTTTGGAAGCTCACGAAAGTCATTGTTTTATGTTTTTGTTCAGGTTTATGGAAATTTTTGCACTTTCATGGTTACTGAACATATTGTGTTTTCTGTATAATGAAGCAATCACCAATAGCAACGTTTGGGTTCAATCACTTAACTGTACTGTTTAAATATTAATAAACCTAAAACAAAGGATTTGGCACCTTCATGTACCTTTCAACGTGAATCGTAGCTTGATTGTTAACCGCTTTGAAGTTTTCTGGGTTTCCAAACCATGTCTATTTTCTATTAACTATGGTATAATCTTCTCAGTGTAAGCAACGGATCTGCAGCTACTAGATAAATTGTCATTGTCATTGCATGTTACTGACGATAAATGTTTTTAAAATAATCCAAAAATCCTCATCTTGTGACTTGATATTCAAGTTAAAAACAAATAAGACAAAAGTCTAATATACAGGGTGAATAAAAAAAAACTGATGCCTTTCATATTCAAATTAGCCGCATAGCGGCTGTAATTTGACAGAAGTTCCCTAAATATCTCATGGGTATACGAAGCATATCAAATAAGTGAACCCTAAATATCTCATGGGTATACGAAGCATATCAAATAAGGTTCACTTATTTGATATTCACTTATTTGATATGCTTCGTATACCCATGAGATATTTAGGGAACTTCTGTCAAATTACAGCCGCTATGCGGCTAATTTGAATATGAAAGGCATCAGTTTTTTTTGATTCACCCTGTATATATATATGTAAGAGTTAATGGCCCCGAGGGCTGTGTTTGGATAAAAGCCGAGGTTCGAAGTCATTAACTGACTTATTACATGATTGACAAGGTTTTCTCACAAGGGTATTTTTAAACATTGCTTTGTGCAGAAATCATTGTTTCGTTTACTGTCCTAATGAATTTTGGGAGTAGAGAAAAGAAGACGATATGCTAATAGGAATGGACGTTTTATTGGATATGCATGTTTTGATATTTTTTATTTGCCCTTTGCGAGCTTCCGTTAAGGGGAAAAATGGACAGCGACGACGATGACTTGAGCGGGTTAACGCAGAACACATTTTTGCTGGAAAGTTTCTTGCCCGATTTCGATCTGTTTTGGGACATATTGCAAACTGAGACTGCTGATCTCTTTGACAAAGAATGTTCCAGTACGACAGCTACAGGGCTTGGCGAAGAATCGGGAAAAAAAGGCCGATCTGTACAAGGAATATATCGCTAGTTACTGATGAAGAATTGGAGACGAGGAAAGAGAGCAGAATCCCAGAGAACACTAAACAAAATACAACATGGGCAGTTCATGAGTGGAAGGACTGGACGGAAGAGAGAAATGTTAAAGCGAAAGCATTAGGACCTAATTAAAAATTAGTGAACTCGGATATTGTCAACATAACTAAGGCAGAACTTAACTATTGGTTGAAAAAGTTTGTTGTTGAAATTCGAAAGAAAGGAGACAAACGGAGAGTATACTATCCGCCAGCTACCTTATATCAATTATCTTGTAATAAATATATTCTTACATTCTATATACGAAGACTCGTGCTTCAAACATTTTCAGGATTCGATAGATGCAGAAATGAAACGGCTAACCAGTTGGGTGTTGGTGCAAACGTCAAGCAAGCGCACCTTTAACAGAGGATCAAGAAGAGAAACTCTGGAAATTAAATCTACTTGGAGACATGCACTCACCAAGCGTGTTGCTGAACACGATGGTATTTGTAACAGGAAAGAATTTTGCACTTAGAAGTGGTAAAGAACATCGTAGCCTAAAATTCAGTCAATTAATAGTGGAGCCAGCATGTTTCAACGAGCCGGAGAAACTTGTGTACATCTCCTTTGGAGAGAATAACAATTTAGGAGGGCTGAAACATCGCGCCGTAAAACGAAAACGTATCGAGCATTACGCGAATGGAGATTGTCCTGCACGATGCATGGTTCGTCTGTACAAGACGCGTATGTGCATGGAGAAGTGCTGCCCAAAAGCCATAGCAAATGATGTTTTTACTTGAGTCCCGGAGGAAATTTACGGATTCAGATGAAGGTATTTAATGGTTATTTAATTTGTCAAAATTTTGAATAATTCATTGGACTGCCATTTCAATGACTTTTACTATTATATTTTTTTAGTTTGGTTCACCTCAAATCCAATATGGGCTATAATACGTTGGGCTGGACAGCAAAGAAGCTTGGCCAAGATGCTGGAATAGAAGGCAATTGCACAAATCACAGCCTGAGAGCAACAACAGCAACTTGTGGTCTGGCTAAATGAATTCCAGATAAGTTTATTATGGAGAGAATATGGCACAGAGACATTAGGTCTTTGCAGAAATATCAGAGACCCAGTATTGAAAGCAAAGTACAAATGTCGAAAGCGTTTGATCAGTTTGACGATAAGGTGTCTTTGAAAAGCGTAACCTGGTCAAACAAGGAAGGCCGACAGGAGCTCCGGGACGCCAAGAAGGATGGTAGTGGGGTTAAATTAAAGATGGCAACGAGGTTAAATATGATGATAATAGTGGAAGGGAAAGTGTTAAAAAGAGCGTAAGTTTCAACAATTGTTCATTTTTTGTTACGAAAGACTTTAAGGCATAGTTGCATGGTTATTTTTGCAGTGAAATTGGGTATAATTTGCTGTTTTGAGTTTGTGTTATGCTAAAGCGTGAGAAAACCTGTAAATTAAGATTACTATACTAGAAAAGCTCGAGTAATGAGTAATGAGTAACAATTTATTTAACGTCGCAAGCACAGTATGTGCATGGTCGTCCAATCTTCCGAGGCAGCGGCTCATTTTAAATCAATCAATCAATCAATCAATTTATTCAAGGTACCCAAGAGGTCCTTGCAGGAGAATCTAGAGGTTAACCCTATGTAAAGATCCCCTAAATTAATAAAATTACAATCCTTAATACTAAAATACATCGAATTCTTAAATATTAAAATTTAAGTTATTTAAATTAGATACTATTCTACTTAGATGTTAAAAATATTTAAAAAAATAAATAAATAAAAGATAATAAAAAACACTAAAACTAATAACTAATACATGTTCATATGTGATTTAAGTTGGTTTTTAAACTGTTTAAAATGATTTACTTCTACAACACTACTAGGCAAACTATTCCAAAGATTAATTATCCTAACAAAAAAGGAATGTTTGTAACAATTCAATCTAGGTAATTTAGTGTACAATGTATAATTATGGTTAGACCTTGTCTTAGTTATGTGTCTATATTCTAATACATCGTCGAAAACAATTCCATTAAGACCAAACACAGTCTTATAGCATTCAACCAAGGAGAAATACTCTCTTCTTTTTTCCAGTGTATCCCATTTTAGTAAATTACAGCGCTCTTCGTACGGCATTTCTCCTCGTTTCTGTTTCAGTACTATTCTTGATGCTCTTCTTTGGATACTCTCTAAGGCTTGTACGTCTTTGACCAGGTAAGGTGACCATAATGGAGCTGCGTATTCTAATGTTGGTCTTACCAACGCTTTATATAACATGGTGAAAATTTTTTTGTTTGATGAGCCAACAGTTCTTTTAACCAAGCCCAATAAGCGATTGGCTTTATTAACAGCGGTGTTAACTTGTTTACTCCATACCAAATTTCTTGTCATAATTATACCGAGATCTTTGAATTGATTGACCACTTTGAGTGTTTTTCCGAAAAAATGGTACACAGGTTCCGAGGAGTCTCGTTGGTGTGTAATCCGCATCACTTCACACTTATCGGGGTTGAAACGTAGTTGCCAGGTATTGGCCCAGTTACTCATGCGATCCAAGTCAGATTGAAGTGATAATTTATCGTTTTCAGCATCATTTATTTCTCGGTATACTTTGGTATCATCCGCAAAAAGCTTTATAGAACTTTGTACTTCGTTTGGCAAGTCGTTGATGTACATTAAAAAGAGGATTGGTCCAAGGATTGTTCCCTGAGGTACTCCAGATTTTACTTGCGACCAATTGGAATGTGATCCTCGGACTACAACTCTTTGCAGCCGATTGGTGAGAAAACTTCGAAGCCATTGTAATAAAGCTCCACTAACACCAAACTGTTTTAATTTGTAAAGTAGACGTTCGTGTGGAACACTGTCAAATGCTTTACAGAAGTCTAGAAATACAACGTCAGTTGGTTTAGCATTGTTTCTTGACTTTACCCAATCGTTGTAACACAATAGTAATTGCGATACAGTAGATCTGCCTTTTAAATATGCAAATTGATTTTGGTTAAAGATTTGCCGACTTACCCAAAAGTCAACCATTCTTTCTCGGACAATCTTTTCTCCTACCTTGGATATAATTGATGTAAGAGAAATTTGTCTGTAATTTTCTCGTTTAAATTTCGAGTTTTTCTTGTGGATGGGAGCTATATTTGCCTTTTTCCAATCTAATGGTAATATACCTGAGGAGAAGGACTTGTTGTATAAGTTGGCCAATGACAATGACAAATAAGAAGCGCATTCCTTTAGAATGACTGGAGGAATGTTATCAGGCCCTGGGGACTTGTTAATGTCTAAGTTTTTTAAATGCCTTTCAACTTCTTCTGGCGTACATACTATATCGTTTAACTCGTCATCCACCACGCGGTTTATTGTTGGAAAGTTTTCAAAATCTTCTTCCGTGAACACTGATGAAAAATACGTGTTCAGATTTTCAGCAATGTCTAAATCATTTGTAATCTCCCCGTTTCCTACTTTTAAATAGACTAGATTGTTAGTTCCTTTGCGTTTTGAATTGACGTATCTCCAGAATGGTTTAGCATTGTTTAGTTTCATTTTTTCTGTTAAGTCGGTAATATACTCCC
Organism: Paragorgia papillata; assembly: GCA_035771165.1. Classification (NCBI taxonomy): domain Eukaryota; kingdom Metazoa; phylum Cnidaria; class Anthozoa; order Scleralcyonacea; family Coralliidae; genus Paragorgia; species Paragorgia papillata. The sequence continues at coordinate 3,020,958 of JAWNZC010000406.1, forward strand.
AACGGGCCGAGTTGCACTTCTTTTTAACCATGTTATTCAATTTTTTATAATATTTCCAATCACGATTTTTATCGGATCTATTCGCCTTTCTATACGCGGCATTTTTTTCCCGACATAATGAAATTAATTCTTTTGTGATCCATGGCGTGTCCTGCTTTTTCTTTACCTTGACCTTTGGTATGCAGTCATCCATTGCAGCTAATAATAGATCTCTCCACTCCGACCAGTTGTTGTTAATGTCGTCGTCTGTCATTACACAATGCCAAGGTGCATACTGAAGAAGCTGTTTTAATTTACACCAATCTGCCTTCTTGAAAGAATAACGTTGCTTTTGGGATTTTCTCTCTTCGTACGGATTGCAATTTATTTTAAAAGTAATTAAGTTATGATCTGAAAAAGGTTCTCGTACTGATAGGTCTTCTACGTAATCAGATGACGTTGTTAATATTAGATCTAGAATATTTTGGCCCCTTGTTGGTTGACTCACGACCTGAGTAAGAAAATTATCATGAACAATGTCGATTAATAGGCTGTTTAGCGGAGAATCGTGTTCTGATCTAATTGTGTTCCAGTCAATCCCGCTTATATTGAAATCTCCAATCAATATTAGTTCTGTTGCCTGCATTTCATTAAGAACTTTCTATAAATCTTCTAGGGGTTGTAAATCTCTATTTGGTGGTCGGTAAAAAACACCAATGGTGATCTTCATATTATGATTCAACACAATGTCCACAAACAGTAACTCCATTTCGCTAACAATATCGTCTCTGTGATGAAATTTGAATAAATCTCTAACAGCAATTAAGACGCCTCCACCATTGCGGCCGCGATGTTGACGGTCGCGTCTAAATACTGTGAAATTTAATGGAAAAATTTCTGAATCAACTATACTGTCATCGAGATGAGTTTCAGTTAGAACAACAATATCAAGTTGCCCACTAGCAATTTCCACACGCAGTTGGTCAATCTTGTTTACTATACTTCGAGCGTTTGCATACATGACAGATAGTTTCCGAGCTCCATGACACATCCGACCAGGTCGATTACCTTCTGTAGTTCTTGTTCGAATTGGGCCTGGATTAACGGCCACATCTCCCGCAATAATAAGAAGAGCAATACATAGAATAGAATTCGAGTTTTTCTCGAACTTAAGACTGCAGATATTCATAACTTTGAGTCCAAAATGGCTCCTCAAGGTACGATCTCGACAATAGCACCAGTACAATCCATTTCTATCTGGGTTGATGTTTGATAAGGAGCTCTTGACTTTATAGTATAGGACTCTTTTATCACTAAAAAATCTTTCTCTCACATTATTTATAGGATTATTTTGTATTAAATAGACCAAATTCATCCAGAGACACAGAACAAGCAAAACACGACTTGACCCCATCTTGGTCCCACTCTCGTCTAACCTAATTCAGCCTCCAATCCTAGATGAGTTTTAATTCTAAAAAATTGTGAAAGATTTCTGACATCACAACATTGTGATGACATAAGCTAAGACATAACGTGTTGATTTTACAGAGGGAGTAAAACCGCAGAGCCCTGCGAGAAACCCTCGAAGCACAGGAGAGACCAACTAAACTAAACTCACATGAAATTCAAGTTCGAGAATGGGGTTATTCCCAGACGCCGTAACTATTGCATGGTGAGAGGCAGCGCCCTAACAGCACACGTCACCCGTGCTCCGCAAGCACGAGAAGGAATAATTTGTGATTCAGCTGGGAAGAGTGGGGCTGATGAATTGAATTGAAAGGCCATTACGTGTTCACGGGCTGTAGATACAGTAATGAGCCTTTCAAATCAATTCATCAGCCCCGCTCTTTCCTGTTGAATATCAAATCCCTCCCTGGACTTTTAGATAGTTGCCTTTCCAACACGTGTTTATGTTAAATAAAGAGCTATGAATAACAAAGAAAACCGCGTCAATCATGTAATATATATATATATATATATACATATATATATATATAGTCATTGATAATGACTTTGGAATGGAGTCGAAATATTACCTTTCATTTTGTCTTATCTTGTTTTTAACTTGACGATTTTCGGATTATGTTTTATTCTTTATTTACCTGTGTGAGTTTGACATAATTAGTTTTATTATATAGATGCGAGTGTTTTACTAGAGAATATACAGTGTCGTATTTTCCATATCCTCACTAGTGAAGATATCGATGACGTCATTAAGAATTTTACCTCTTTTTGCATGGAATCTATATAATAAAAAGAAAATACGCTCATTCGTAAAATATTGTTTTCACCACTCGAAAATAAAATCCATATCTTCGTACCACCGTGTAGTATCCTCTATGTATTACATTTTGTTTATCTTAGAAAGATTGCAATATATTTTTTCGTTCCACAGTTAGCGGGTTATTATTAGGGCATCGGTTTATAGAAAAACAAGATATTCCACTAACCAGGGTAGCTAACTAGATTCACACAAGTGAATAAAATTCACAATTGCACTCATACTATTAAGCACAAAATATAATTAGTTAAATAAAGAAAAGAAAACGAAAAGCTTTGCGTGTCCCTTAGTTCACAGCTGTATTTTTTATATAAGCAATGGAACTGTATAAGTCCGTTGTTATTTGTAAATTTAGCCAACTAGTTAAAAGTTGGCATAATATAAAGATAATGTGCGCCTTCAAGAGTTTTTTTTTATTCATTTTCGCGGTAAGATTTTTATGAATCAAATTCAAACAAAATTTAATATGTTCGTCTTTTATTTGCGGCCAATCTTTTTGCAAACGTACGTCAAAAATCGAATTAATGGCTGTTTGAAATATCTTAGTGACAGACAAACAGACAAAAACTAACAGAATAACACACTAACAGACTAAGAGCCAACAAACAACAGACAAATTTCGATTCTTTATTTTTGTGATGTTATTTTTATTTTTTAATGCTGTTTTCTTGTTTTAATGTATTTTTGTTATCTTGTTGTTTAATAGGTGTGTCGTGGTGAAGTCTTATGTATACGACAAGGACTTTATTTTACTATACTTTTTCTACTATTTTGGTCCATGAGCTTTTTGTGCAATCCCATGGTCTAAGTTTCATTGGAATAAATTTCTGTCACGATGCAAGTAATAAAGGTATAGTACCTTGAATTTAACAAAATATTAATTTTGATAACATAATTAGTCTTAAAAATGTTCTATTGCAACACTAAATCAATCAGTTTTAACTTTCTTAGAATATTAAATTTTTGTGCGCATGTGCAAGAGTTTCTGAGCAGTGTATACGGTTTTTCAGGCTCATTAATGTATACAATTTAAATTTATTCAGTAATTGGACGCTATCTAGTTTTTAACGCATTAATTTACACGCATTGTTGTTGTTGTTGTTGTTGTTATTGTTGGACAACGTTTTCTCTTATTTTTTATTCTGTTTAAATCTTCTGCGGGGATTTTATATTATCGTAACCGTTCATATTTGACCTTTTTTGAACAAAATTACAATATGTCTTGTCGTTCGGAAATTTTATTATCTTGCTGTTTTTGCTGTTGAAGTATGTAACTACTTACCGGAAATGACTCTTCCAAATGAGGTTTTGGAAAAAAATGTTATTAGAATAGAATTAAATGTTACTTCTAATAAAAATTAAGTGCGAAATAGATGCGTAGTGTTGTAAACACCTCTTTCCAAAAACTCATTTTTTTCTCGATGTTACTTCCTGTATGTAGTTACAAACTTTGACAGGGAAAAAGCCCTCGAAAAGGAAATTGTGGAACGTCAAGATATATTGCAATTTTGCTTAGTAACACCTATTGCGAATATGAAAATCCCCACAGGTGAGATGCACTTTAATTAAGTTTACTGACATTGAGAATTTTTAGAAAACCTACCTAACTTATTATATAAAAAAGTGGAAAATATCAAAAGTTTGATCGTAAAACTACTATATTCAAATATTACATTATTAAACACTCTCTCGTAAATCCACAGTGATACATTCTTCTTGTTTCTGGTTCTAGGTTATCGCCTAAACACCACAGTAAGCAGGAATCTTTATGCTCTATCAGGAATAGATTGTGTTCTTTTGTGTATTCAAAATGATCAGTGTTGCCGATCAGTGAATTACAGAAAGAGTCCTTTGTATGACGGGAAAGAATACTGTGAGCTACTTTATACTGTAGCATCCGAACAGGGGCGGATCTAGGGGTCGTCAAACCAGTCACGCGACTAACGTAAAAATTGCGGAGTTAAATAGTTAATTAATTAAAATTCGAATGATAGTCCAGTTATGATGAGTTATATATTTTCAAATTTCAAGCAGCGGCACCATTGTAGTCCAGTTATCAAGTTTCATGCTGCGGCTGAGTTTCTGTAAAGTAATATTATCAAGTCAACGAACAGCGGACTTACGCGTGAGTTTTGACCGATCTGAGTCAGATTCTAGCCATCTGATTGGTCAATATGCTCATCTCCATGGAGATCAGCAATTTTGACCGATCTGTGGGGAGTTCTGACCGATTTAGGAATCAGGGGCTCGTATACAAGCTATCTGATTGGCTAATTAAAAAAATATTCGTATTCTTATTGGTCACATTTTTTGACCGATCTTGACCGATTCGCAGCGTGGGATATGATCTTGCTGTATACACTCAAGGGCTGACGAATCCATTAGAGTAAAAAGAATTTAAACAGCAATGTCTTGTAGTATTTACGATACTGTTCAGTCTGCGTTTGCGGGGAACGATCAAAAATGTTTACAAGAAATTTATGCTGATCTCATGAAGCGAATCGACGCTTCGCCGAAGAGTTCTGTTGAAGAGCTTTTGAGTGCGATAAACAGCACGAACTTCTGCCTCAGTAGAAATTTTGGTACCGAGAGTTTAATCCCGAAGTGTGTTCGAGATCAAAAGGACAAGTCCTGTACTGCTATAAGGTAAATTAAACATATTTTGTCTTGTTTTAGAATGTCTATTAACAGAACAAGCTGTGCGCCGATTTTAATATTTAGGCTTGTATATGATAATCTCGATGGAATTTACCCAAATTAGCATATTTTTGCGGTCAAAAGGTTATTAATATCTAAATCATATAAATGCATTATAAAAGCAGCATTATATCAATTAATATCAGCTAAAGATTTCGACTTAGGTATCGATTATTCTATATATTTATTCACCGAAGTAACCGAACAAAATAAGTGGCATTGTATATTTGTATTTAGTCTATTTTGTTAGGCTATCAATAGACCGACAGCATGGTCTGGTGTAATACGATCATAACCTGCCAAGCTGCCAAAATTGCCTTTGGCTTTGCAGGAGAAAATGCTTCAACTGATGGGCATATTGACTAGTGTCATAAATATATATTATCTATTATTCTATATATTTATTCACCGAACTAAATATGTGGCATTGTATTTTATAGTCTATTTTGTTGCTAATGTTAGGCTATCAATTGAGCGGACAGCATGGTGTGGTGTAATACGATCATGTGAAATAAACTGTAAACTCCTGCTTTAAGCCAGTTAATTTTTAATTTAATACTGAATACCTGGTCTGTTCTTATAGATCAAAATCACGAGTTTGTCATATATTATGGTATTAGCTATGTGTTCCTAGACATGCTGATGAGCCCTGATATGGGGCGAAACAGCCGCTTTTTTTTTGGGGGGGGGGGGGGGGGGGGGGGGGCGTTATTATGATGAATCATACAACCCCCCAAATAAATTTCCCCCCCTGAGTGTTGACAACTAAAATTTTGACTAAGGTATGAAAATCCCTGGATCCGCCCCTGCTCCGAACACCCTGGGTATTTAATGAAAGACAAAAACTACGATTACTACGTTTTGCTTCAACCAAACAGAGTAAGTATAAAATAACAGTTGACTTTAATATACATTCTTCCTGTAGTTAGTAGATCATTTATAACAAACCACAGGTTGTAATTCAATTTACCAACATTTAATTTTGGTATAATGTTTTGAAAGTCTCTGCTATTTATTTGACCCTATCACGCCCATTGTTGTTGGAAAACGCCGTTCTCTTTTTTACTCTGTGTAACACCAAACAATTTCACTCGTCAAGGGAGACGCCTTGGTAAACAATGCAAGGAGGGGTTGAATTGTGTATGTCATGACAATCTAGTATGTTCTATTTAAAATTTTAGCAGAAAAATATACGAGCGTGCACAGTTTGTTGATATCAACTTCAAAAGTGTTATCGGCGTGTGTCGTCAACACTTCGGGCTACATTACGCCGTCGGAAGACCTAACAAGATGGCGCCGTTCAATTGGGGACACTTCATGTGTAATACAAAAGTATTGTGGACCCGCAGTGCAGTTATATATAGGCCAGTGGTGCTACCCGACTGTTCCTTTCAACTACTGAAATTTAATGTTAATACACTGAGCGTCATTTTGGCACTTAGAGTATTTAGTGTTTTCCCCATTAACAAGTAAAATCGTTTGGCGTTAGCTAGAGTAAATACAAGAGTAAGTGCTCATGATTGGTACTGAAAGAGTTAAACAATTATTATTTTTACAAAAATAAATTTACCCCATTACCTGCATTGACTAATAATAGCGATGGTGGTTTACTTGCTATTTAGACAGCTTTTGATTGTCGCTGTTCTGCGTGTACAAATGATGGAACATGTGATGAAAATTCGAAGAAATGTTCTTGTCAGTCTGGCTTTACTGGGAAACAATGCGAGGAAGGTAATGAGAAAAAACCCTTAAATTTCTGAAGTATCGAAAACAATCTCGTCCTATTGTTTTTCAGTTAATTTAAAGATAGTAATTTTTTTAGTATTACCGTGCAAGAAACGTGAACATTTTTTTATTATAAGAATTTTTGAATACTGTATGTGTGATAGTGAGACTCACTGCATGTATTTGCATTTTCTTTCTAAAATACATTCATGGTTTTCTACACAATTCAGGTTGAAATAGATTTAAACAGAGATATAAAAGTAGCGTGCTGCGTAGGCAGTGTTGAAACAACAATCGAAGTATGGTAAGGCTTGATATATACTACCGAAACAGAGAACATAGGAGTCTAAGACCCCGTTTACACGATGCAGGTACAATTTGAAAACGGAACAAAATCATGCCGTTTAGGCCTTGCATTTACACGATACCGGCACAAAAATGACATGAAAACGGCACAAAATGAAGACGGGTTCCTTGACGGCATGAAATGAAAACGCAACACTAACCGGTATCGTGTAATTGCCCGTGCCCTAACAGTTTGATGACGGTAACCACGATATAAACGACCACAGTATTCGGGTCAGCAGTATTCACAAAGTCTTCTCAATTCTCATTGAAAGAGAATAGTCACATGCTAATCCGTCATTATATTATACCGGCACCGTGTAAACGCAAGACTTTTTGGCCTGTATTTACACACCAGCATGATTTTGTTCCGTTTTCAAATTGTACCAGCATCGTGTAAACGGGGTCTAAGAAGAGGGCCTTCACTCGAAACGTTAGACTCCTATGTTCTCTGTTTCGCCAGTATATCAATCCCTAAGATAGATTTATGTGTGTGTATATATATCACCTTTTTTCAACCCTGCTATTTAAACCAAATTATGTTTTGTTAATTTATTGGTTTTTAGGCATTTTTAATTATTAAAGTTATTTCTGAAAAGCTGATATCTTTTTAACATTTCATTTAATTAGTGTTGTTTTTTTAATTATGTTCTATAAGTCTACCAAGTTCTACTTAAATAGTTTCGGAGATATTAGCCTCAAGCACTTTCAGGCTCTCAGCCCCCTACTAATTTCAGAGGATCAAAATAAGACCAGTCTATAGGATAGGGTTAACTACATTTTTCAAGCAGACATTACGTCATCGTAATTGTCATCATCATAATATGATAATACTAATCATAATTATTAGCCAACAAAGTCGGTTTTCTTTGATCTACCGTGGGATATATTCTTGTACGCAATTCTTGTACGCCCTCGATTTATAAAACAACTAATTACATGACCTTATTATCCTCATTGTTATAGTAACGACCATCTTTATTATTTCATTATCATGACTATCATGCATCTACAGAGCAAATTAAAAAGTAAGTAACTATTTTTGTACAGCTCCAGATACATGTAGAAAGGTACAGCAAATGGGATTAAGCTCTGGTGATGGTGAATATAGATTGTATTTGCAACTTCCAACTTGTTTGGTTTCTGCTCGAATCTACTGCGCTGATATGAATTCAGATGCACCAACTGAATATGTTACCTTGCCTGCTGGAAGGACTGTAAACTTTGCTTTTGATAACCGACCAAGTTTTGTAGCTAAGCATGGGAAAACTGAATTTGAGAAGGTAGGATACATATTTTCTACCTGAAAAGCAACTTTATCATCGATTAACCATGCGAACGTTATTTATTATTTCAAGAACACTTTGATATTTTTTAACCCACGGCAATCTTAATAGACCATTTGCACTTTGACGTGCGATGGCGTTGGGCGACTACAACTACCAGAATGCTTTTCCAGTATTCTAGAGTTTTAGCTAAAAGGGATGACTCAAAAGGACCCGACCTGTCCTTTCGCGGCTTTTTCGAAATATGTTGTCATTTTTTTTTTGTTTTGTTTTTTCAAATTTGTCGTCAAGTTTCATTGAGTTCAAGATTTTAGCAATCTTTTCGATACCCTGACCACAACATAAACTCTAACCATAAGTCGACTTTTATTATTTTACTCTGTCTAACGCCAGACGATTTTACTCGTCAAGGGGAAAACTCCAGCAGCGAAAGGGTTAAACCTTAATTAGCTTTTTGGAAAAACATATTTGACGACATATTTTGGAAAAGCCGCTAAAGGACTAGACGCGTGTCCCTTTGTGGCATCCCTTTTAGCCGAAACCCAAAAATACTGGCAAAGCATTCAGGTAATTGTAATCACTTATTGCCATCTCCCGTCATCGCACAAATGGCGTATTGGGCCGGTTAACTGTGGGTTAATGAGCGAGATAGTGAGCGCAAACAAGTATTTTTTCTACATCCAAATCTCAATCAAATTGAACTAAATTTTGAAAGAGTTGGTCCTTGGTTTATGATCAATCTTTTCACATATACTTTCATAAAAATCTGTGCAGTATTTTGTGAGATATCCTGGAGACAGAAGGACGAACAGAAAGACAGACAAAGAGAAGTAAAAACATAACCTCCTGGCGGAGGTAATAACGGCCCCTTGGAAATCAGTAGCCTAAGTGCACTGTATATTTTCCATTCAAAAGAAAGAGTGATAACCATTTATCACACTGTATGCGTACTTATCCGAGTTGAATCTTTATTAAACTCGGATAAGTACGCATACAGTGTGATAATAACGTGTCTGTTAGAATAATGAAATGTGGGTGTGTCGTGAGATAAAATAATCTTAACGTTTTACAATACATGGATTATATATCGTCAGACTTTTCTCACAAACTATATTATGATCCAAACGCTATGGTGGAGAATTTAGAAAGATGCAAAATAGCATAACTATATATATAGCGCAATTGTAATGACGCGCGTCTGTCTTTTAACGGAAATCTATACACGACAAAGTATATTGATAAACATCGCGTGATCTTTTATCTGCCGAACAAGGGTCATCAGAAAACCCGACTTGTTTTTACACGTCTATATAGAGATTAAAATTGACCTAAATTTAGCAAAAATATAGTTGTTACGCGAGCAAAAAGTTAGACCTTAAAATGTTATCCTGAGGCTAATCTTGAAGAATTTGTAACTAGAGGTTAACAAGAGAAAAATGGTTGCAGCAAAATAATCATATGCAATTTTAATATAGACATTCCGAAAATAATGCCATCCTAAAAACTCGAGATATGAGTTAAAACAAGTGGGACTGTACTGTGAAATATTAATATTTCTACTTTATTTCAAAGTCATCTTCAGACCAGTAAAATATATTTTTCAACTAGTCGGTCTTAAACATTACAAATACGCATTGAAAATGTTAAATTGTTTAAAAGACTTTGCATCCACGAGTTAACCAGAGGATACCTTGGTTGTATACGTTAGCATAAAAGTTATGTAAAAACGTACACATTCGAATTTGCTGATTAACCTATTCTGCTCTTCAAATTAGATTCGCCTCAAGCTCCCTGAACGCATGGTTCAACTAGATGACTGGCGTTTTGCAGTGTTAGTTTCTGGAAACGTAAATAAATTGTACAGCTTCGCTGGGGATTGTGTATGGCGGGACTGTGATAAATATGTAACAGAAGCAACTGGGCAGTCTATAGCGAATCTGGTTGGGACCGATTTTAAATTTCCGCAGACGATCCCTTACTTTGTGGATTTTTTTCCATTATGTGCCAATCGGTCTTATTCCCCATCGATGAGCCCTGATCGAAAAGTTTGGTCGGTGAAATGTGGTGGTTATTGTGGAGAATGTCATCCGGAACAGTTGATCCTGAATGTGGATGGCTGTTAGAAGTATAAGGTTCTTTTTTCTTGGATTTTAAAGTACGTCTAAGCAACTCAAAAGCAAGTACGGAACTCATAAACTCCAGCGCATAGCCTGAAGGAGATTTATTGATTCATTTATTTCGTACTGTAATTACAAGGTCACCTGGAAATCCTTTGTTTTAAGAGGGACGATTAATGTCATATTTCCCTCATCAATACTGGATTCTCAAGTTCTAAACGTCCCTCGTACAATCGTACAGTATTCGTGAGAGACAATTAGGCTGAACGTCCCTCATTAGTACATTGCTATATTAATAAGGAAATCGTCCCTCATAATAATCATCGCGGCGATCTTAGTACTTTTAGCCTACTGCTAAAGAAAATATGAACACTCGCTTAACAGAAGATAGTCTCTCTCCTGAACAATCCCGGTTAAAATTGTTGCAAAACTGAATTCATCCTCTTTATTTAATCTTATTTTAGCCTCCAAAAGTTACGGCTTTGCTCATGTGTATATTCTGTCTATTTCCTCGGTGACCGTGCAATTACAAACCAAACATGACATTTAGTAGACGTGATTAAATGCCCTTAAGCGTGAGGAGGGTTTAAGGAAGCTAGTGCCCTTTAAATTGGAACTTCCACAAACTCTTTCTCGGTTTTCGGGGCTTTTAATCACCAATAACCCTCAATGCTATGCATTTTTCTTATAAGTAACACTTTGAAGCCTGACGACGAGTCTTTAGTATTTTATTCTGGCTAACGCCAGACTGATTTTATTCAGCACAGGGAGAGGTCCATGAGGCCTCGAAGTGTTAAACATTTGTTGGTGATCATAATGAATCATCAAAGGTTGCACAAAGCACTTGTAATTTCACAAAATATAATATTGTACAGCTTACTTGTTTCCGGTGTGGATTTAGCTTCCAAATAAATTGCTTAAAAATGTTAACTTCTACAGCTAGTTAGAAAAATATTAACCTAAGGAATGATTTTTAAGAAAAGCCACGATACACATTTTAAAATTTAACAACTGACGTTTCGATACTGACCTACATGAATCAGTGACAAAATAACTTTGGACACTTCTTATTTGCGATAATCACCTAATATATTCTATGTAATTCTTTCGTAATAAAGTTTATTCCCTCCTTCTCTCCTTGTAATGTTGAATAGGAAAACTTAATAAACGTTGAAAAGAGCGCCCAAACAGTAACTACTACTTAGAAGGAGCTCATGCAGGGATACTTAAGACAAAAAACGTTGCTCTTTAATCGAAGTGCTCCAAAACTTGATTGATTGTAATAACATCTTCGGAGTGAATAAATTATTTACAGGATTAAAACTAAAGGTACGTTAATTATAGGAATATATAATTTTAAATATTTCTGAATAGCCTAAGATCTCGTTCTTCAATGACAGTTGTTCTTTATTCTGTGGTTCAGTATATATACGTATACGTAAATAGTAAAGACAGCATTTCTTTTTATTGCATTATAATGCGTTGCCGATTTTTTTGAATTCTATAACATATCTATCAATGAAATTATGTCATTCGTTTTATATCTCAGAAATAATTGGATAGCATTATTCCTTTTGCAAAATATTTGACAATTTGTTGATATTGTGATAGTAAAATTTTAGAATTATGACTCAAATCAAAGTATTTTGGTGACCATGCTGGCGGATCCACTAATCAAGCAAGTGCATAACCGAATAGCTTAATCAAATATAAATCTTAAGGCCGGTTTGCACGGAAGAGTAAAACGTTTCCTTATATACAACACGTGCATAAAAATTGGCATTAGCATATAATTTAAAGAGTAGAATTCTCACTCTTAAATTGAAACGACATCTAATCTTTCCCGATTAATTTTAACCGTTGTTTAAGATATTCTTATTGTAAGAATATATAGTCGTATATACCACGTATGTATATAAAACTTTCGTTGTTGCAATAAGAACAGCTTGAATAAAAATCGCACTTAAAGAATAGTTCGAGATAGCCGTAGTTCGATATAACGGGGGCGACTTTTAGTGTAAAACTGAAAAAATATGTGGAATCAACTTTTGTTCGAGTTACCGAGGTTTTCAAGATAACCGAGTTCAAGATAGCGAGGTTATATAATTCTACTGTAGTTAACGAGATAGCGAGGTAAATTTTAGCGTTTTGAAATATGGTCAAAAAGTCAAATAAAGCCTTTTTGAACCTTCTGTAGCAACGAGAAGGGTTTATTTGTGCTAAATCTTCATATTTTAGACTTATTTCAAAAGTTGGAAACAAGACCAAAATCGGCCAAAATGTAAAGGGGTTAGCCTTTACTTTTTGACCGATTTTGGCCATTTTTTGAACTTTTGAAAAAGGGACAAAAATGTCAACGAAAACCTTTTTTAGAGCTTCTTTAACAAAGAGTACGGTTTATTTGTGCTAAATCTTATTTAAAAAGTTGAAAATATGGCCAAAATCGGTAAACCTTCATACTTTAGCCATCTTTGAAAAGTTGAAAAAATGGCCAAAATCGATCAAAATGTAAAGGGGTTGGCATTCCAATTTTGACCGATATTAGGAATTTTTGAACTTTTGAAAAAGCTCCAAAAAAGTGAAATAAAGCCAAGTTAGAGCTTCTGTAGCAGCGAGAAGGGTTTATTTGTCCTAAATCTTCATATATGAGACTTATTTCAAAAGTTGAGAAAATCTGTCAAAATGCTAAGGGGTTAGCCTTTACTTTTTGACCGATTTTGGCCATTTTTTGCACTTTTGAAAAAGGTCCAAAAAAGTGAAATAAAGCCTTTTTAGAGCTTCTTTAGCAATTAGAAAGGTTAATTTGTGCTAAGTCTTCATATTTAGCCTTATTTGAAAATTTGAAAAATTGGGCAACATCGATCAAAATGTCTTTACATTACAAAGGGGTTGGCCTTCACATTTTGGCCGAAGTAGTAATATAGCTCTCCGACTGATTCCCGAAGTTACGTCATTATCAAAAGGCACTCGACTTATATCCTTGTAAGTAATAGTAATTAACTTTTCGTTTATACACTTTACCCTACTGACATTTGTGGGACACGTAGACGTACAGAGCATGCGTACAGTAAACTTTAACAAAATAGACGTTCTTTACAAGGAACTAAAGAGAAATTGATAGAGACACTTTATATTTTTTATCTGAAACCTTGTCTGGAGGAATATAGAGAGTTTTGGACAACCTAAGTGCCTGAATTGGCAGAGATAACGTATACACTTGGATTAATAGCATATCATGAATATTATATTTTTAGGACCTAAATATTCAAACAGAGTAAGTCACATAGTAGAATCATTGCTAACTAAACCCTCGTTTATAAGCGAGGAAATCGTAGGAAGATAGAATGAAGAATCACTTCGAAAGGCCGTAAGAACGATTTTAAGTGTCGAAATATGACATGGCGAGAAATCGAGGACAGCCAGCGGCAGTGGCCTGTGGGCTCAGATTTAGATGGAAATATTAATCTGAAGATTCTGATGGCTAAATATCGATCATTTCGGCTATAAACAGAAGTCTATAACAATAAATTAGAGTTATTCGCTAAAATGTCTTATTGACTCATTTCTTACCCAAATATCAAATTACAAAAGGTTTAATCGTCTAGACAGGCCTGTACACTCATACTCACAATAATTGCCGCATAAATTTCGGTTATTATTTCTGAATCCACAGTCACATTTAATGATAATAACAGCGGTTAAGACCCTGGCAACCTAGCAACAGCTCCATAAGAAATGGCGGACAAGAACCCGAAATTATCGAGCAATGCATTGCTTCTTCACGCCGAGTTCAGTATTTATCTCGGCGCTTGATGGATTAAATTACAACGACTTGGCTGCACTAAAATCGCACATTTTAAGGTGTTCGGGAACGTATTAAACAACGAAAAAGTGGAACGAACAACTCCGCAAAACAAAGTAACGTTCATCCCGAGCAAATTCAGACGTTCGCATCGTGGACAAACAACACAGAAGCAGCCAAAATTGGAGCTCCAAAATAAGTGCTATAGCAGATTAAGAGACTTTAAACAGCGAATAAGAGGTATGCTTACGAGGGGTTCGGGAACCTATTTAGGACGCTCCAAACTTAATAGAAATTGTAGTGCTCAACGATTGTTCAATTTGGTGAAGTTTTGGACGTTCGCATGTCGGAATTTACAATAGTAAATAACCGAAAATGGTTGTTCTTTATATTTCCTTAAGAAATCTATTGAAGGACGCCATATTGAATTAATTAATAAGGGATTCAGTGCGCATGCTTTGCCGCCATACTGTCCTCGATTTCTGGCCATGACTAAAAGAAAAGCGATTTATTACCTTGAAAGCGTTGCTACGCTTTCTGTTACGAAGTGTGATATTTGCATATTTATCCTCAGTGCACGTGCAGGAGACAAAAGAAAAACTCATTAGGGGTCATTAAGGGGATTAAGCGCTTAGGCAAGTCTAGCCGAGAAGGTTATTAGCATTGGTGTACAGCGTCGCGTCGCCTCATAAGACCATGGCCAGAAATTACGGACATGCAAGTTTTGAGCAATTGCGCATGTCTCAGATTTCACCGGTAATGGCGGCCCGATACCCTATGTTATTTCATAGGGAAATTAAGTATTCTCAAAATAGAATGGTCTATAGACTTCTTCAAACAACTGCCGCAATGCGGTAGACATGCGACGGTCATCGGAAACACATTCATCAACAAACATTCTCAACACGTTGTATTCCCGCTCTGTTTTTTGTGATTAAATACTCAAAATGATTTACCTTGCATTACACTGGGAATATGTGGGATTTCTCAAATGATTCCATTTTAAACGCTTGGTTCTCCTTAGGTATTCAATAATCGATAGTTGCCGCAGTCGTTTGGCTTTGATGAGTAACATCTCCATGCTTTCCACCATCTTCGAGTTTGATACTCACGATAAAAATTCTGCTTTTTGGATTTAAAAATCCATTAGCCGGCGAGCGGAATGAGCGCCGCCATATTATTGCTTCGTTGTCAAAAGGAGCGATTTCACTTGCTAGTTAAACTCGAAATATTGCTCGTTATACCTCGTGTTTGGCACCAAAATACTCGTCGAAGGCTTCTCTTTTCATTTCTCTAGTCGTTGCCTAGATACCCCCCTGAGCCCGCGGCTTTATTGGCCGGTGATCACACGAGCACGTGACACATTACGGCGGGAGGAAAACCGGAGTACTCGGCGAAAAACCCTCGGAGCATAGAAGACAAACAAGAATGACTGGTGTCGGTTCAAATATATATTTATATATAAATACAAATATATATGAAGGGTCGCGTTCCCGTTGACACAAGTCACTGTCTACAATATATACGAAGACAGAGTGTTTCAGACAAGGAAATCATTTTTACAGTCCATATTTTCCGACAAAAGCTTCGGCACGGGCGGCAGATCCCATGCGGCTTCGTGGAGATTTTAAATGAATTTCTGAGTGATTTCTCTCCGAAAGAACCGGGTTTAGAGTTAAAACCAATTGCCAGCGAGTTGAAGAACGGCTAAGAAAGTTATGCAGTGAAATTAAAGCAAAGATCGTCGGCAAGAATGGCACAAGCTACCGAAAGCTTGGCCTGATGGAATCATATTGTTTCCTTGTCCTTGGGGAACGCAAACGTCCGAAGAGGATAATTGGGAGGTTTAAGGGATATACGCGACGACCGCTGACCGACAGACGCGCTCGCTCAAATGTCCGCGATTTCTGGCCATGATAATTCAAAGCATTTAGTCTAAAATATTTATTTAGGCTTTGGTTTAAACTTACAC
Source organism: Paragorgia papillata (assembly GCA_035771165.1). NCBI lineage: Eukaryota > Metazoa > Cnidaria > Anthozoa > Scleralcyonacea > Coralliidae > Paragorgia > Paragorgia papillata. The sequence goes on from JAWNZC010000406.1 coordinate 3,037,162, forward strand.
ATATCAAAACAAATTATGGTTACATATAAATAGTTTACACCGAGCATCTAGTAAGGTCTGCTTCTTAGATTATATTTAGGTGTTTTTATTTTAAAAGTAGCATGATAATCTTTCTTGTCTTCTGATGATAATTGGGACACAGCTTCTTTTGTCATGGGTAAATATTTTGATCTAATCATCAATAGATGATGTTGATAGTCTTCTCTTTCATCCGGAGTCATCTTTGCCAAGTATTTCTCTGTCGGGTCGTTTCCAGTTATGAAAGAAATTATGTTTAAGCGTCGGTTGTTCAACGGTAGGAGGCGGTATAGGAAATAGGTTTTAGGTGTAGCAGGGAAACCCCACGGAAGATCGTCAGTTTCTTGCTTTATATATCCGGTGTCAAATTTGGTGTATTTTTCCGAGGCTAAGTTTCAAGATTATCTTTTTTTTTATTTCGGTTCAAAATTATTTTCATTAACTCCATCGGTAATATAAGCCTTGGGACATGCAGTACAGAAACCAATTGAATGTGAAAAAGATAAGGGAGATCCTAAGTTGCATAATTTATATTGATTGTTATCCTGATAGAAATCTTTCCATGAACATTTAGGACACTGAAGTAAATATACAACACATGCAATACTTTGACAGTGTTCACATTCTCCAGTAAGTTCTTCATTTCTCTCCGAGTCCTCTCCACTCCAATGCGCCGCGTCCAACTCTTCTTGTTTTTCGGAGTCAGTTTCTTCGTCTTCGCTTTCTTCGTCTTCGCTTTCGGATTCCTGCTCTTGATGTTCGTGATGTGCCAGCATGGTCAAAACTTGAACATTTTCAATGAGACTTTTATCAATTTTCAAATTTGCTAGTCCTTTAACAAAAATATCTAAACCAAGGGGCCCGGGAATCATGGCATCGTATTCTGTAAGACAATATTCTATCAAATCAATGATAAATGATAAATGTGATATTATTTGCTGGACGCGATAATTAGCGAGACTTGTTTCTTCCATGATGTTCACGCTTAAACTGACTATCGTAGAAAGTTTTAGTTCTTTTATAATACCATTTCTGTGAGTCCTTCTAAAACAAGACCAAGCAACAGGCTTAGAAATCCTTCACCGTTTTGCACCAGTGTTTTCTTTTATCATCTAAAACTTCGTCGGGAATCAACCAAAATGTGTAGATCGTCCTGGTAAGGGCCAAGTGTTTCAATCACCTGACGAGTAGTTAGTAGTGCATTTGCCAAACATTGTGCGCACACTCGCATATACATCGAACCTGCTCAGGGCTCGCAGACTCCAACACGACTCGCTTTTGTATGGGTTTTGAAAGACACAAAAACTGAAGAAATGCCCTCTGTTCCTTGGTAAACTTCTCAATCTGACAGTCAGTGTCTTAATGAGGAAATCCCTACCAGAACACACATTTTAAGAGGAAGATAAGGAGTAGAAAGAAACAAGAGGAGGAGGAAGAGGAGAAGGAAGAGAAACAGGAGTAGGAAAGGGCTCGGAGTTAGGAGCCAAGGGCTCGGAGCCTGGAGCCAAGGGCTGGGAGCCAGAAGCCAAGGGCTCGGAGTTAGGAGCCAAGGGCTCGGAGTTAGGAGCCAAGGGCTCGGAGCTAGGAGTCGGGGTTCTGAGCTTAGCAGCCCGGAGCTAGTAGCCAAGGGCTCGGAGCTAGGACCCGGGGGTTAAGAGCTGGGACCCAGGGGCTCGGAGCCAGGAGCCGGGGGCTCGGAGCCAAGAGCTCGGAGCTAGGACCCGGGGCTCGGAGCTGGGAGCCGAGGGCTTGGAGCTAGGAGCCAAGGGCTCGGAGCTAGGATCCAGGGGCTCGGAACCAGGAGCCAAGAGCTCGGAGCTAAGAGTCAATGGCTCGGAGCCAAGAGCTCGAAGCTAGGAACCAAGGACTCGGAGCTATGACCTGGGGGGCTCGGAGCTGGGAGCCGGGGGCTCGGAGCCAGGAGCTGAGGGCTTGGAGCCAGGAGCCGAGGGCTCGGAGCTAGGACTCTGGGGCTCGGAGCTGCGGGCCAGGGGCTCGGAGCCAGGAGCCAAGGGCTTGGAGCCGGAGCCAAGGGTTCGGAGCCAGGAGCCAAGGGCTCGGAGCCAGGAGCTTCCAGGAGCTATGACTCGGAGTCATGAGGCTGGAGTCATGGGCTCGGAGCTAAAAGCCTGGACTTGAATTCAAGGGTAGAAATATATTCATATATAGCTAGCATTTGTTTGGGAGAAATCATTTTGCCGCTGATAGTCTCCGAAGCAACATGCCCTACGCCTGTGGTATTTGCGGAAGAACTATTCTAAACCCTTTAATTTACCGCGCCATTTGGAAGATGTCCACGGAGAAAGTCACTCAAGAAAAGCAACTCCTATCGACAATGGATCAACAGTTATGCAGCATCCTTTTACGTGCATTGTAGCCAGATGTACCCAGAGTGGTAAAACTGTATGGGTGAAAACGCTTCTGGAAAACACCAAAACTACGATTAATCCTCCTCCCGAACGTATCATTTGGTGCTATGGACAGTGGTAGCCCATGTATCTTGAGATGATCAAAGCAATACCAGGCATCGATTTCTACGACGGTATACCTTCCGACATTGACTCTGATAATTTTCTTGAAGTCTCTCAACGTAACCTGATCGTCCTCGATGATCTTATGGCTCAATCAGGGGGAGATAAACGTATTGCTAGTCTATTTACTAAAGGTAGTCATCACCGGAATTTGTCTTTCATCTATATTGTTCAAAATATTTTCCATCAAGGCAAAGAAACCAGAAACATTAGCCTCAACGCACACTATATCTTACTCTTCAAGTCTCCGACGGATAAACAGCAAATTTCTCTCTTGGCTCGACAGGTGAACCCGTGTCATGTTCAGGAATTTATGAAGAGCTACGAGAAAGCAACAACCCGCCCTCATGGTTATCTTATGCTAGATGTAAAGCCTACAACGGATGACGATCATCGTCTCAAGACCAATGTTCTACCTGGAGAAAGTAACTCCACCCTGCAGCAGCAACTTGGTAGTTTCATACAAAAGCAATCTTATCATCGACCTCCGATCGTTAATGCCATGTACAATACAGAACAAAAAATGCAAGATAATGTACAAGCGCCACAGTTAACAACAGAAGAAAAGAGCATACTCTACTCCAATCAGCTCGGACGTTTTCTAACGTTTCAAAATCAACTGCAGAATCAGCTTCAACCTCTAACTAATCTTGAAACTCAGCCTCGGAAAAATACACCAAATTTGACACCGGAGATAAAGCAAGAAACTGACGATCTTCCGTGGGGTTTCCCTGCTACACCTAAAACCTATTTCCTAATACCGCCTCCTACCGTTGAACAACCGAAAGTTTGGGCGACCCAACAGAGAAAGACTTGGCAAAGATGACTCCGGATGAAAGAGAAGACTATCAACATCATCTATTGATGACTAGATCAAAATATTTACCCATGACAAAAGAAGATGTGTCCCAATTATCATCAGAAGACAAGAAAGATTATCATGCTACTTTTAAAATAAAAACACCTAAATATAATCTAAGAAGCAGACCTTACTAGATGCTCGGTGTAAACTATTTATATGTAACCGTGATTTGTTTTGATATGTGTAAGTTTAAACCAAAGCCTAAATAAATATTTATAAACTGAATGCTTTGAATTCTGTCTTATGAGGCGACGCGACGCTGTACACCAATGCTAATAACCTTCTCAGCTAGACTTGCCTAAAGCCTGGTTTCCATATAGCCGTAAGAGCCGGCGGCATGGCTGCGGCAAGGGGCGATGGTCCAATCATAGACAGTGTTGAATTAGCTAGCAATAAAAAGCTGTATGCGATTGGACCATTGCCCCTTGCCGCAGCCATGCCGCCAGCTCTCACGGCTATATGGAAACCAGGCTTAACTGTACGCATGCTCTGTATGTCTACGTGTCGCACAACTGTCGACTGTCAGTAGCGTAAAGTGTATAAATGAAAAGGTAATTACTATTATTACTTATAAGCAAGTCGAGTGCCTTTTGATAATGACGTAATTCAAAACGTCGGGAATCATAGGCGGCGGAAGATAGGTTTGGTAGGGGGACTGAGCTTCGAGCGCCGAAGGGGCGAGAAACCTCTTGGGGGCTCTGGGAGCATGCCCCCCGGAAAATTTTGAAATCTAGAGTCTCTGAAATGGCATTTCCTGCGTTTTGGGGGAAGATTTTACAGAATCCTAAACAGTTATAAAACCTTTACCGCCCACAACAATTTTTTCATTATTCTTCATTTTTTTCGGCCTTACTTTATTCTTGGCATTTCGATATGGCTCATTCATAATACTTCTGGTCAGCAGTCATCAAATGCTAATAAGTGGAGTACTTCATGAAATGAGTTTTGAGCTATCACGCGGCACGATTTTTCTTACGATTTTCACCAGGATTGTCACCCTGCAGTGATATGGAATTTTCAAAATGCTGTATATCTAAGATGTATAAATATTCAACGTATAATCACCCTTAGCTTCGGCGCAAAGGCAGGGGGCTCAGCCCCTCCTTTTTTCCACTTTTACAAAGTCGGGGGGGGCGGGGGCTTTAGCCCCCCAGCCCCCCCCCCCCCCGTTCCGCCGCCTATGTCGGGAATTAGTCGGAGAGCTATCAAGGGGAGTTAGGATTACTACGTCCCAAAGGAGCCTGAGAAATAATGACGTAAGCATAAAACCATTATTTATGCATTATTTAGCGTAAGCATAAATAATGAGATTAGGGTTAGAAGTTCCTAAAGGAGCCTGAGGAGGATATTGTCAAAGCTCATCCGCTCATTCGACCGATATTAGCCATTTTTTGAACAATTGGAAAAGCTCCAAAAAATTACTTAAGACGCAGTCTAACTTGCTTAAGACGAAATTTTGATATAATATAAGTTTTAGTGATGATTAGTACGTAAAATTAATTTTATTATGTAAGACATTTGCTTTCTACTGAAAAGGAGGGATGTAATGTAGTTAGTAGCTTGACATTCCTTATATGGAATATACCTATATAAATTAGGACTATATAAGTAAGAGGAATATTTAATAAAGTTCAGCGCCGGATTAACCTTAGGGCCGGTCACAAAATGAGAGCCATCCCCCGATCCCCGGAGTACGGTGAACTGAAAGCGTAGGTTGATCGGATCATCGGAGGTTCGTACTTAGGCTGCCTCAGGCGCCACTTCCCTCCCGCTTTCAAACAGAAGGGGGCCCGTGGCTAAGATAGCGTGTGATTTTCTCAGGCTAGTTCGGACTTTCAAAGAGAAACTGCATAATTTTTTTATTCACTCATTTTTTTGGGCCGGTAAGAATCTGGGGCCGGGGGCATTTTCCCCCTTTGCTCCATAGGCAATCCGCCACTGATAAAGTTAGTTCTATAGCGAGCACGGTGTGTCTCGTACGTTAATACATCTGGCATCAAACTCAACAGTTTGACAGAGAGAGTAGACGAAATTGCCGGCGCGATAGTTATAGTTATCAATACAACGTTAAACTCATTGGAATACCAGAGTTAAATGAATCAGCACAGGAAACTTCTACTCTTTGTATTAAATTATTTCAAGGAATGGGCGTGGATGTTACTTTACAAGACCTAGATATTCCCCACCGCGTCCTATCTAGAAACAGGGACGTAGCCCGGATTTTGAAAGGGGGGAGCCGAAATCAAAATGAATTGTTAGGGGGTCAGGGGGCATGCCCCCTCGGGAAATTTTGAAATCGAGAGTCGCTGAAATGCCATTTCCTGGCTTTTTGAGGAAGATTTTACAGACTCTAAAGCTTAAAAAACGTCATATAAATACTAACGTCACATAGATACTCAAAATGCATGTATTCAGTAGATTGAATATACTGTTTACAGTTTATTTCCTGACACAATGGCATATTGCATCAGTTTTGTAGTTACATGTCTGTTGTTTTATATCAAAAGGGGGGAGCCGCGGCTCCCCCCCTGGCTACGTCCCTGTCTAGAAATCCGGCCCACCACAAGCCCATTATTTGTACGTTTACGAGGAGGTACATCAAATTGCAAGTCATTAACCACCGACAACATGCTAATAAAGTTGACCCGGCTTCTCTTGGTTTACAAAATGACTCTTTACTATCAGACGCCAGAATCTATGATCACCTAAACCCTAAATTACAGAAACTCTTAACCGATGCAAAGAGATTTCAAGAACATCATGCCTACAGTTTCTGCTGGTGAAAAATTCTACAATCTTCCTACGAAAATCTGAAGATTCACGCCCAAAGTCGGAAGGTTTTGTCGCAAGTAAGGATCAAACAGTGGGAGAGGAAAGGAAACATGAAAAAACGGGTCATTTGCAGGTCCCCGGTCGACAAACCAGCCTGTGTGTGGACGAGGAAATTAAGCGTGCAACGGTTGAACGTATCCCGAAAGCAACACGGAAAGTAAACGATTGGTGTCTTGAAGTTTGGAAAAGTGTATGGGTTTACTGTGCTATGTATTGTGTAGGGATGCCGGTTTGAAACATAACATCTTGGTCTAATTTGGTATGGCTTCGCTAACTTAGTTCATCTACTTGCAGGTTGTGCGTTCAAGTAAATCCTGGGAAGAAACACCTGCAAGTATTCAACAAAATTTGGAGCCATATACTTAAATCGCGTGCAGATTCCACAATCAAGCAATACTTGCGTGTATTTCGAAATTTTTTTGCGTGGTGCATGGATAACCATGTTCCTTTACGCTTTCCTTTTCATGTTTCCGTTGTTTCACTTTATTTGTTTTCGCTATCACAGACATCCAACTCTAGCTCTTCTGTGAATGTGGCTAGTGCTGCCCTAAAATGGTTTCACTCATTTGTCCCCTATCAGGGTCCCAATCCTCTCGATAACGCTTTCTGTAAGAACATCATAGAATCTGTCAAACGAAGCAAATCCAAAGCAATTATATAGAAAGAAAAAGCCGTGGTCTTATACAAAAGAAATAGGTTTTTCCACTTTTTCAAATATCTGCTAAATCAATTCTCTATATATGTTTCTTTATATATTGCAAATTTTGATTTTTCGTATTTACGCTGCAAAGTGTCAAAATCTAAAAAAAAAAAAACTTTTCGACGAAATTTGCATTTCAAGGTGGTTTGGGTCTTAAAAATTTAATTTATAAAACAGAACACTAAAAACGTACATATTTCGTTGAAAACTCTGTGAACTCGCTTTCTCAAAAACACAAATTACATGTTATAAACTCGGGTAATCATTAATATTTCTCACGCTCTTGTCTCGTTTTAACAAGACTGAAGCAATGTGGCAGTTAAACAGGTTACATGTTTTGATGATTTTCTGGCAACAAGAATATTCTCCACATTTCGCGGTTTAGTTTGATATAAGATTTGGGTCGGGTACTTCTTCAGACAACGAGATATTTGAAGAAACGGGAATTGTTTACACTGCAATGAGATGAACTGTTATGAAATTGACAATCAAAATCAATATATATCACTGACAATGTATAATGCACTGTTGTTGCCCCATTTCAACTACTGTTCTGCTGTTTGGCACGATGGTAAAAACTCTAATATTGATAAACTATTCAAATTACAAAAACGAGCAGCTAGGATTATTACCGGTTCAACATATGAAATACGCTCAGCTGAAATCTTTAACAACTTAAAGTGGTCTCCATGCATCTCAAATAGTTTGAATCAATGTGAAACGATAATGATGTACAAAATACTAAATGGTATAGCACCAAACTATTTGACCCAACTGTTTAACGTATGTGAACTTTCATTTTTTTGCTGATGATGGACAACTTTATATTTCATTTAAAACTAAAGATCTCGGTGAACTCAATTTATCTAAAATCCGTATGGAGGAATGTATTCATGATATGAGATCCTGGATGATGTTGAATAAACTCAAACTTAATAGTGATAAAACAGAACTTATACTAATTAATTCACGGTACCATCCATCGCCGCCTCTAAATTGTATTTTCGTTGGAGAAGAAAAAATTGTACCTACTACATCGGTTAGGAACCTAGGAGTTATTTTTGATGAACATGTTAGACTTGAAGAACACATTGGTAGTATCTGCAAGTCTGCTTATTTTCACATTAGAAATATCTCGAAAATCAAGAAGTATTTATCCAGGAATTGTTTGGAAATAATCATTCATGCTTTTATTTTTTCAAAACTTGATTATTGTAATTCCTTATTAATTGGTACTCCTAAATGTATTCTTCAAAAGCTACAACGTGTCCAGAACACTGCAGCTCGCCTACTTACAAATACAAAGCTATCAGCCCATATTACTCCTGTTCTTATTAACTTGCATTGGCTACCTGTTTAGTATCGTATCCAATTCAAAATTCTATTACTGGTTTATAAAGCTCTTCATGACCTTTCACCAACATATTTGAAGGAACTTGTATCTTACTATTCTTCACAACGCAGGCTTCGATCGACGACTCAAGAACTTCTTCGAATTCCAAAATCAAGATTAAAAACATATGGAGATAGATCCTTCCGTATTTCGTCATTGGCTGCGAGCTTCGCAGACCTCGCAAAACCGAAAAACCAAACATATCCTAGGCGATACATATCTCAATAATATGCCAGTCTAATTTTTTTTTTAAATGTTTTGTCCTAGCTAGACTAAAGTTCGGGTCTTCGTCAGTTCCTTGATGCGACCTCCACCACATAAACAACAACACCAAATATCCGACGTTGCTCTACTTCTCGGTTCTTTGAAAAGTCATTGGCAGATCGACTATTACTCGGACTTTACATGATGTATCTTAGGTCAGCCGCAACATTGAAATGGACGTAGAACTACGTCTTGGCGCCATTACAACGTCTCTCGCTTTTAAGGCGCTCCATGCAGTCCCGTGTGATATAACAATCGCGCGGCAATGCATTTTACTCTGAGTGCTTTCTTGTTCTAAATGGCATTTCAACCCTTTTACTGCTACTGTAAGGCCTGTGATACGAACCAAGAACATAACATTTTTATCTAAACTTTAAAGCTGTTTTTCTCAATTTGCCAAATTGGCCCGATCCTAGTACAGTTCCAGACCCACTTTCCCCCCGCGGAGAAAAGAGGGTCCAGTCTTTTTTGCATGCGTATGCGTCAGCTATGTCCAATCAACGGTCACCACCATGTTTTTCAGGAGGTCGCCAGGTTGCTAAGCTCTGTTTACGAACTCGATTTCCTAAATTTAGGAGTGATCGAAAATGGTTTGTTACTTGAAACGCGGTCGATGTTCGTGCCCTCGTAGATGAAAGATTTTGATCAGTTTTCGGTTCCACGTTTAAGAATAGATTAAAATACGCCATGGAATTATGCAAATAAAATTTTGTGACAAATTTTGAGCAACTACAGGAGATATCATCAGACACAGGTAAAGAATAAAGATATATCTTCTTTCATTTGACAACTGGTTTCAGAAAATCCCTGAGTATTTTCAGCTATTCTGGTTTGCGAATTGCGAAAAGGCCCGTAAAGCGGTATTTTAATTTGATAAATATTGTTAATTTGTTATGTTGATCCAAAGTATTTGCTTTTGTGATATAATTATAAACGTTAAATTGGGTTTTTCTTTAAAGTGGTTTAGGAAAGTCAATAAATACCATTAGCTGCATTCAAGTGAAATTCGACCCAAACTTTGTCTGACGTTGGGGGCCCGCCAACTTATATTACCTTCCCCCGGGGCCCATCCTGTCTCTCGGCGGCCCTGAATCATATTATATAAAATACAAAGGACAAGGTGTTTCATGTTTAATGTTTTGGGACTTGTAAGTGTTGTCGAAGTAGCTTAATTATCTATATTTTTTTTATAAATGATAACAATATATTCTTGAAATTATGTCGATAAAATAGTAATGTTTCACTTTTGCTCGGTTTCGAACGAGACTAAAACCTATATTTTGTCATCTAAACTCTATGCAGTTCACCGTCTATAACCGCTTTTTATGTAATAAATTGTACTATTATAAAATGTGAGTATCGAGAGTCGGTATTTCTCTCTTTGTACACACTGCGCGGTCACTGCTTCCTGCAAAGTACGCAAGAGTCTCAAACATATACCTTCATTTACTCGTATTCAGTTCCGATCATTAGTGTTGTGATCACAAATTGACAATTTTTTCCATCACTTTAAATGAATCTTCATGAATGCGTGTAATTTGATCTGTCTGCGTTGACTTCATTCGGCGCAAGTCAAACGTGTAATATGTTTAAAAACACCGTGTAAATCTTTACAGTTATGAAAGAGGTATATATCAGCGTTTCCTAGACAGGTTCACAATTTAGCCGACTGAAGGCCCTGCAGAAACGACGTCTTACCAGAACCGAAACCGGAGCAATAAAACCTGATCAGATTACACACCTTTAGACAGCCGTTGCAAGTCATCTATTGTCATCTTATAATATCTCCGGATCCTGATTTCGCAAGACAGTTTGGGTTTATCTTTCCTAATCTCGAAAAACAGCAAAGCAGCTGGTGTATAATCGCCATAATTTACAAATACGACATTCCCCCGTCGAACGCCACATCGCCTATTGCATGCTTTGTTTACAATTTAGTAAATGCCTGGACGGACAGTCGCCAAGGGTTTCCCCAGCGGCGTGAACGCATTGATTCATTTGATTGGACATAGATGGCGCATGCGCATGCAAAAAAGACTGGACCCGGTCTGTAACTGGACTAGCCCGATCCCTGATATTTCATGCTTAAGGAAAATTACCTTTCGTATATAAGCCCATTGTTTGTTTGTTTACACTCTTTACGTTTCTCTCTGACGAAGGGCCTTCACTCGAAACGTTAGATTCCTACGTTCTCTGTTTCGGCAGTATATCTAACCTAAGTTACTATATTTCGATTGTTGTTTCTACACTGCCTACGCAGCACGCTACTTTTATATTACTATTTGGATTATACACACACACACACATATATATATATATATATATATATATATATATATATATATATATATATATATATATAAAGTATAAAGTATAGTTTTACCTTAAAGTCTTCGCTACCAGAGGTTTCACCCTATATATATATATATAATTGCACGTTCTCCATTATCCTAACCGTCCCTTTCTGTCTCTCTTGCTGACCAGAACACCGGACCCGCAGTTGGACGAATATCTATGTGAAATCCCTTTTTGGAGGGAACTTAAAGCAGTGCGTTACGAGTAAGCACACCGTTATAATTATCTGTTACTCTAAATATCAATGCGTTAAAGTCGCCTTAGAAAAAATAGTCAAGCATGCCAAGTCAAAAATTAACGCGCTGGGATTTATTTTTTTTTTGTATAGATTTCTCAAATCTGTGGGATACACAGACTGACTACACAGTTAATTTTTCTAGGTAAGTAAAACATCATGTATCCAAAAGCACCATTATGACCTGTATTTACTGCATGTCCAATTTACTTTTGTCTCGTTTCAGATTTTTCCATGTATTTACTTGTGTTTTGTATACCGTTTTTTATTTTTCAATATATTGTTTTAACAAATTTTCCATGTCTCCAATATTCTCAGCCTTCATTGCATGGGGATGGGACTATATACCATTAAAACATAATAAACAAAGGCATATATAGTGCTGAAAGAATTTTATTTCAACAATTTAGTTAGGAATAATATAACATGATCACGAAAAATCGTTTATCGATAATTACAGGAACAAATATTATACAAGGTTAAGAGTTTCTCGTTTAAGACGTTGTCTCTGTTTCGAACAAAACAATATGCGCCAGTCTTGACATGTATACTTCAATAGCTCCAGTCCATTAACTTGTGGTTTCATGTCATGTAAAGAGTTCATAAACGTTTCGACAATTTTCGCTTCAGAAACAAGCAAATTCGTTCGTCTGATTCCATCATTAAACAGTCGTGTTGCCTCTGTGAAGGATGGTCGATACGGCAGCCATTACAATTCTTCAATACCAAGCATGATATGTTTGAAGCAACTTCGTCGGCATAACATTTTAATAGTTTGTCTTCAATCACCTTCTGTCGATGACTTTAAAATCTTTCCTCCTCACCAATGTCAGGTGGGCATAGACAGTTTGTACACGTTTGTTTGGGAAGCCATTGTTTGTAATAATGTCAAAACGCGTCTTGTCTACCAGGTTAACCAAGTCAAAATGAGCAATGTATAAAAGTAAACTAGTATAGTTAAATTCTTAAAAGCTTTCCGTACGTACAACAAAGTTCACCTTTGGCTTTGACGGGCTTTTTCCGGTCAAGATAAAACTGATTACGTTTTTTCAATTGAACCAATTCCAAACCTGTTTTCACTTATGACATGTTTCCGGTTCACATGCGCGCGCACAGGACTCACGCGGCCAGCCCTGGTAACTAAAAACTAGGGGTAAGAGGTCCGGAAAAAAGGGTGCTATGCCTGTGGGGTATCTACTTTCGCTGACTCTCGTAACTTTTCAAGCAGGGCATTAGTTATAACAGCGGTATTACCATACCTTCTTTCCAGTTCGGTCCAGAGTGAGTGTAGAGTGAGTGTAGAATCATCTTGTTGTCTTTTTCTGAAGTTGTCGACTAATTCTTGAACTTTTCCCTTGGTGTAGGTACGTTGGTAGGCAATCTCTTGCGAAGGGTTTAAATTTGTGTCTTGGATCATTGCCTTGAAAGTGTTTTTCCAAGGGTGGAACAAAGTGGCATCCCCATCGAATACATCACGATGGCACTTAGGAAGATTCTGCCTTGCCAGACTTGCTACTAATTCTTGGTTTGTCTCCGCGATTCCTTCCATGCATCGGTTCGTGGCGACTACTGCTGGTATCGGTGTTGGTGGTTTGTAGATAGGTTGGTTTCTTGCAAATCCTTTTGGGGTCAATGGCTTGAAGGTTCCAATACCAATATTATCTTGAGTTTCTGTGTGGATTATGTCATGACCCGCTGGTGGAACAGTGGTGTTTCTCCTGTCTATTCCGCGTCGTGGTGGGATGCTGTTTAAACTGGCCCTGAGTGTTAATCCAAGCTTGGGTGCGCGACCTGGCATGCTCTGGTTCACCCACCTCTCTTAGCGCAGAAAGATTATCTTCTTCAATAATTGACTGGTCTATGGCTCGTAGTTTGGCATCTGCAACCGCTGTCGCTCTTTCTGCTGCTGGGAAGGCCATATCACGTTCATGTTGTCCGCGTATGCGTTCGAGGCGGAATTTTTCCTCGGCTTCAAATTGCCTCCTTTAATTCTCCTTTTCTGCTATTATTCGGTCAAACTCGGCTTGTTGTTTTGCTGCTGCAGCGTCAATCAAGGCCCTTCTCCTCACTCTACTAGAAGATGTGGAGGTGTGCGATGATGAGGTGTGACGTGTATGTCTAGATAGTGATTTTGTCAGTGATGGATCCAGCTTGATTAGGTAGGGGGTGCTGCAGGGGGTGATCTCGAATTTTTTTAACCTTAGTGGAACCATTCCTAGGGCGGTCCGGGGGCATGCCCCCCCGGAAATGTTTTGAAATTTGGACCCCTGAAATGGCATTTCCTGCATTCTGACGGTACTTTGAAGAAAGATTTAAAAGTTTTAAATCGTGTTTTCAATAGCACATTTTATCAAACCTGGAAGGTGTCAAATAAATTTAAGGATAAAGTGGACGTTTTATTATGGATTTTATTAGGGATATCACAAGGAAGCTGGACATTAGAAATGTGATTGACATTTTCAATGAAAAGCCACGTCGCATCCACTGCAGCAAGGCACTAATTGAGTAATTGGCACCCCCCGCACTCCCCTGTAAATCCATCACTGGATTTTGTTTCTTGAATTATATCATGTTGCCTCTGTTGCATTCTTAATAGCAGTATGGGCATAATGCAATGTCACACGACTAGATTCGGCGGTTAGCTGTGCTTGTTTGGTGAACTCGCCCCATTTATCTTGTTTGTAAAGATTCTCCGCTTCCTTCAATGTTTCTCTGTACTTCATGTAAGCATCTTGCAATGGAATTAAGACAGTTCGAATTTCTTTAACAAAGGCTCTCCTCTTTAGTGCAGTGTAAACGGTGTCCGAAGCAATTTTTAGCTCTTTTTCTTCTGTGTTGACCTCGACATCTTTGGTCTGGATAGCATTCTGGATTGCCTTTTGTGACAAGGTTCGCTGTCGCTTCTCGTCGTCTAGTGTTTCTTTGTTTGAAGAAACTGGCTGAGTTTCTTCCTCCTGTTCATGGACCGGCGGGTTTACAGACGTCTCCATAGTTTTAGCATTAGTAGATACCACTAGACTGGCACAGCTAGACTCCTTAGGATCTCCAATTGTCGATTTATCGATCTCCGAATTCATTACAACATCAAATTAAATAAAGGCTTGACATATTGCTAAACGAACAATTAAAATATCGTACCTTTCTTTCTCCAATGGCTCCTCGAATAAGCAGTACAGACTTTCACTGTCGCGTTCCCAGCTCCGTTGTCTCGGGGAAACGTAGAGCTCGAGTTCGCAAGTGTCAACCACACGAGACTGAAGTGTTTTTAAACGTGATTTAATGAACCTCATGTAATGCGGTGAAACTATATCAAATAATTACATTAACAAATTGTAATAACCACCGTTTGGTTTGACTTAAAATACAAAAACAAATAGGAAACAATAAAGGCGAGTGATAACTTACGTCTATACTCTCTAGGAGCTTAACTGTACACAAAAACAGTACAAAAAGTTAAATAGATTGTTCGTTTGCTCCTACTATAACTGTTCGCCAAAAAGAAAGCAAAAGTGCAAAATGTTCTGACAACGTAGTTCTCGTTGGGTAGCAACGTCGGCCGAGGGCACTGGGAACGATTAACCGACCGGAAGTCAGCAAGGTTCTAATATATCCATGGTTAAACTAACTAACTTCACAATTACTCATACTTCAAGAAAAGTTTCAATGAAAAAAAAATTGGGGGTCACCAAAGTTTTTTTCAAATTAAATTAATTTAAAGGGTAATTGGAAGCCATTTTGAAAAGTCATTGTTGCCATAGCAACAACTGTTGCTTTTTGTTTGGTAACAGTTTTTGATTGTCAGACTGTTTAACCATGCATAACATTTAGTTTTATTCTTTTCCCGAATTGTTTAATCACGTATTTTGGACTCTCAAACTTGTATTTTCCTTTTTTCAAGAAACTGTATGGAGCAACCTTAACTTCGTTACTTGATCTACAGTCTACGACTCTACCTTTTACCATTAATCCGACATACGAATATCAACTCTCTCACCGCGTGTCCGGGTTAGTTATTAATTAATTAGTTAGTTAATCATCGCTATACGCCATGCAGTGGTATAACGTCAGTCGTGGCAAACAGCAAGAATGTAATATCTGAAAGGTTGTTAAAAGTACATGGTCGCTGGAAAACGGATGCTGCGAAAGATATGTATGTACACGAAAGCTTGGAAAGAAGATTGGAAGTTTCCAATTATTTAGGTCTTTAAACAGAAAAACTAGCATTATAAAGAAAAACTACTTAAAAAATATCTCCAGAATACTGTACTTATAAGCCTCTGCGATATTAACAGCAAATGCCAGAACACAAATGTAAATATACAATGGAAAAATAAATAAACTGTTACGGGATCTGCAAGCGAATCCAACCATAACCTGTTGTTGTTGTAAGTTGTTTATGAGTATTTAAGGGGGAAATAATTTACATTCGTTTGAACGAAGTAAATTAGAAAGTAATATAGGCCTACTGCCTATACTGGCAATTTGGCCACACGTGGTATCAAGTAACGAATTTCACGACTGGTACGACTCGATCAATTGACACAAATGGCAGGAAAAACATGCATACGAGTGTTTGGGCCGCTAGACTCATAATTGTTATACTAACTTAAGCATCTTCCTTTTTAATTTTAATATGCGCATCCTTGTTAAAATATGTAAACCTCTTAGTGACTTTGTGCTTTGGTTTAGAATACAATTAATATTTTTAATTTTGAAAAAAAGTACGTTTTATCCCCGTGTCCTACTATATAAGTTAACACGATTTTGCCTAAGTTATTTTTACAACACATTCTAAATACAACCAGTATCTACACTACATATAAGTTCAAAATCGACTGCAGGCATATCAAGCAGTGCTCTGCAGGTGAAATTGTCATGTTGAATTAATTTTAAGAGTCATTATAAATATTTATAATCTGTTAAATTAAAGATGTATAGAACTCTTTAGTGAAAGCGTACGAGTAAGATCGTCTAGCGCTAGCATGCAGAGTAAAATACTTAGTAAAGGTGCGTCTACATGTGCATGCTTATAGGAATCAAAGGGTTAAGCATTGAGATAGGTTTTTAACCCCTTGACTATACCAGGTGTCTTCCCTTGACGACTAAAATCGTCTGACGTTAGCAAGAGTAAAATGCTAATGTTGCATCTATACATGCGTACTTATAGGAGTCAAAGGGTTATATGCACTGCATGTAAATTACGTTAAAATCGGCAGCAACAAACAGTTTTTCTCTGTGACAACCAGAACGATAATTGTAATATTCCTGAGGCTGAAAGGCAAAAAGCACAAAATATTTTAATTTACTCTGCATGAATTCTGACTAAGTGTACAGAAGATATTTGAATAAATAATTATCAATATGGTGGCAGATATAAACTGAGAAAAAAGACTAAGGGGCTGTTCATATGAGGTGGGCTGGCCCGGTTACCAGGCTGATTTTATGTCACGAAAATCTTTCTTTGACTACAAAAAGGAATTATAATACTCCGCGTGCTATACCTAAAGAAAAACAAACCCAATTTTGTCATTTTGCAGCTTTTAATAATCATGTAATTTACTGTTGTTTAATAATTTATTGGAGGAGTTGCTGCGTTCTATGGTTTTTGTTATGTTATAAACTGAAGAAACATTTAAAACCAATAATATCGATAATCAACACACGCACTAAAACATTTTAATAATAAAAATAAAGAACAACTCAGAGAACAATTATTGCTATTTATTACGCTACGATCAAAATTAATTTTAATTCAGCAGGTGCAGAACTGGTTGCTTATTACAGTAGGGAGTAATGAGTTTGTAATTACGATATTGCCATTAACTAGAAGTGCAGTGTAAAAGCTATTTTATTGTCTACCAAATCGAAATAAAAAGGTCTTGATAGCATTGCACCTTTCTCTTTTTATCAGTAAGTTTCATTAATGCAATGGCAAACGTGGCCAGTTTAAAGGTAGGTGATTGTGTTTCGTAAAGCGCTATAGTTAAACTGTTATACCAAATTCGCTTGCGTAATTTATTCGACCGAATTGAATTATTTTTGCATAGGGTAAGAGTTTTACTTGAAATATTGCGCAGTGATGCAGTGTTACACATATCACTTACACGTACTATTAAGCACAAAAAATAATAAAAGAAATAAAAGAAAAGAAGAAAAAGAAAACTTTGCAATGGAACTGTTAAGTCCGTTGTTACTATATCGCTTATACGCTTTACTGCTTTAGTTAGCTTGTACCGAGAACAAAAGTTTTAAAGTGGCACTATGACGAGAAAATCTTATCGTGTATTTAATTTTGATTTCAGTAAAATATAATTTCCAAATGATGAATACCAGCGTTTTCATTTTCTCAATATATTGTCTCTTTCTCGAGATATTCAGGTTTGTGAAAAATGTAAATTAGGTGCCTTGTAACGTCATTTACTCACACAGGCAAAAATAAGATTAATGCGAGTAACTTATATCTGAAACTAAGAGGTAGAAATAATTCAAACTTTGCACAAGAATAGTTATGGGGAAAGATATACTCCAACGTTCACGTTATGTTGTTTCCGTTTGTAAACAGGCGCCTTCCATTTGTAAAGCAAAAATGTTTATTTTTTCTTCGTAAAACAACTTTTACTGCAATACATTGACATGAGTATACAAATATTGTATTTCAAATGTTTCAATCATTCTTTTGAAAAGAAACATACAATTAATATTTTAATTTTTTAGTAAAAATGCCCGTGTTTCTAAACCGTTTCGGTAGCAACAACATGATGGGCACGGTGGAGTGTACTTTTATGATAACTATACTTGTGCAAAGTTTGAATTATTTCTTCCTGTTATGTATATATATATATATATATATATATATATATATATATATATATGTAAGAGTTAATGGACGAGAACCGAGGCTTTTAGCCAAATATGGCCCGAGGGGCCATAGGCCCCGAGGGCTGTGTTTGGATAAAAGCCGAGGTTCGAGGTCATTAACTGACTTTATTACATGATTGACAAGGTTTTCTCACAAGGGTATTTTTAAACATTGCTTTGTGCAGAAATCATTGTTTTGCGTATGGGAATAGAGAAAAGAACACGATATGTTAATAGGAATGAACGTTTTATTGGATATGCATGTTTTGATATTTTTTATTTGCCCTTTGCGAGCTTCGGTTAAGGGGGAAAATGGACAGCGACGACGATGACTTGAGCGGGTTAACGCAGAACACATTTTTGCTAAAGTTTCTTGCCCAATTTCGATCTGTTTCGGGACATATTGCAAATTGAGAATGCTGATCTCTTTGACAAAGAATGCTCCAGTACGACAGCTACTGGGCTTGGCGAAGAATCGGAAACAAGAAGGCCGATCTGTACAACGAATATATCGCTAGTTACTGATGAAGAATTGGAGACGAGAAAAGAGAGCAGAATCCCAGAGAACACTAAACAAAATAGTACAACATGGGCAGTTCACGAGTGGAAGGACTGGACGGAAGAGAGAAATGTTAAAGTGAAAGCATTAGGACCTAATGAAAAATTAGTGAACTCGGATATTGTCAACATAACTAAGGCAGAATTTAACTATTGGTTGGAAAAGTTTGTTGTTGAAATTCGAAAGAAAGGAGACAAGGGAGAGTATACTATCCGCCAGCTACCTTATATCAATTATCTTGTGGTCTACTGCGATATCTGAGAAATAATGGCCAGCCAGCCATAAATATATTCGAAGACTCGTGCTTCAAACGTTTTCAGGATTCGATAGATGCAGAAATAAAACGGCTAACGAGTTGGGTGTTGGTGCAAACGTCAAGCGGCACCTTTAATAGAGGATCAAGAAGAGAAATTGTGGAAATTAAATCTACTTGGAGACCACTCACCAAGCGTGTTGCTGAACACGATGGTATTTGTAATAGGAAAGAATTTTGCACTTAGAAGTGGTAAAGAACATCGTAGCCTAAAATTCAGTCAATTAATAATTGAGCCAGCATGTTTCAACGAGCCGGAGAAACTTGTGTACATCTCCTTTGGAGAGAATAACAATTTAGGAGGGCTGAAACATCGCGCCGTAAAACGAAAACGTATCGAGCATTACGAGAATGGAGATTGTCCTGCACGATGCATGGTTCGTCTGTACAAGACGCGCGTATGTGCATGGAGAAGTGCTGCCCAAAAGCATAGCAAATGATGCGTTTTACTTGAGTTCCCGGAGGAAATTTACGGATTCAGATGAAGGTATTTAATGGTTATTTAATTTGTCAAAATTTTGAATAATTCATTGGACTGCCATTTCAATGACTTTTACTGTTATATTTTTTTAGTTTGGTTCACCTCAAATCCAATTTGGGCTATAATACGTTGGGCGGGACAGCAAAGAAGCTTTGCCAAGATGCTGGAATAGAAGGCAATTGCATAAATCACAGCCTGAGAGCAACAACAGCAACTCGTGGTCTGGCTAAAGGAATTCCAGATAATTTTATTATGGAGAGAATATGGCACAGAGACATTAGGTCTTTGCAGAAATATCAGAGACCCAGTATTGAAAGCAAAGTACAAATGTCGAAAGCGTTTGATCAGTTTGATGATAAGGTGTCTTTGAAAGGCGTAACCTGGTCAAACAAGGAAGGCCGACAGGAGCTCAGGGACGCCAAGAAGGATGGTAGTGGGGTTAAATTAAAGATGGCAACGAGGTTGAATATGATGATAATAGTGGAAGGGAAAGTGTTGAAAAGAGCGTAAGTTTCAACAATTGTTCATTTTTTGTTACGAAAGACTTTAAGGCATAGTTGCATGGTTATTTTTGTAGTGAAATTGGGTATAATTTGCTGTTTTGAGTTTGTGTTATGCTAAAGCTGAGAAAACCTGTAAATTAAGATTACTATACTAGAAAAGCTCGAGTAATGAGTAATGATTTATTTAACGTCACAAGCACAGAATGTGGTCGCCCAATCATGCGAGCCATGGGCTTATGTTAAAAGTGCACGACATAAGCTAAGACCTAACGTGTTGATTTTACGGAGGAAGGAAAACCGCAGAGCGCTGCGAGGAACCCTCGAAGCACAGGAGAGACCAACTAAACTCTACTCACATGAAATTCAAGTTCGAGAATGGGGTTATTCCCAGACGGTCACCCATCCAAGTACTAACACCGTAATTATTGGTGAGAGGCAGCGCCCTAACAGCACACGCCACCCGTGCTCCCCAAGCACGAGAAGGAATAATTTGTGATTCAGCTGGGAATAGCGGGGCTGATGAATTGAATTGAAAGGCCCATTACGTGTTCACGGGCTGTAGATACAGTAATGAGCCTTTCAAATCAATTCATCAGCCCCGCTCTTCCCTGTTGAATATCAAATCCCTCCCCGAACTTTTAGATAGTTGCCTTTCCAACATGTGTTTATGTTAAATAAAGAGCTATGAATAACAAAGAAAACCGCGTCAATCATGTAATATTTAACAAATAGATTCCATTTTGCCGTTGTCTGTTCAGTTATAGATGCACAGATGACGTCACAACGTGGTAAGAACAAAAAAGTGGCCCACGAGACGCAGTCGAGTGGGTCACTGATGTTCTTACCACGTTGTGACGTCCTCTGTGCATCTATAACTGAACAGACAACAAAAAAATGGAATCTATTTGTTTTATACAATAAAAATTTAAAAGGTCTTTGTCGAAACTCGTGCCGGATTTTGGGGCATGAAGAAGGAAAAAGGCAAGTCAGTTGACGTGATCTGACGTGACCATGTGTCTGTCCTCTAATAGATCATGGCCAACAACCAATGAAAACACGCATAGCAACCAGGGTATTGTATAAATATATATATATATATATATAGGTCTCAGTAAGCTTGTAAATTATTGGCCAGTTTGATAATGACTTTTGGAATAGAGTCGAAATATTACATTTCATTTTGTCTTATCTTGTTTTTAACTTGATTATCAAGTCACAAGATGACGATTTTCGGATTATGTTTCATTCTTTATTTACCTGTGTGAGTTTTACATAATTAGTTTTATTATATAGATGCGAGTGTTTTACTAAAGAATATACAGTGTCGTATTTTCCATATCCTCACTAGTGAAGATATCGATGACGTCATTAAGAATTTTACCTCTTTTTGCATTGAATCTATATAATAAAAAGAAAATACGCTCATTCGTAAAATATTGCATGTTTTCACCACTCGAAGATAAAATCCATATCTTCGCACCACCGTGTAGTATCCTCTATGTATTAAATTTTGTTTATCTTAGAAAGATTGCAATATATTTTGTCGTTCCACAGTTAGCGGGTTATTATGAGGGCATCGGTTTATAGAGAAACAAGATATTCCACTAACCAGGCTAACTAACTAGATTCACACAAAGTGAATAAAATTCTCAATTGCACTCATATTATTAAGCACAAAATCTAATTAATTAAATAAAGAAAGAAAAGGAAAAGAAAAGCTTTGCGTGTCCCTTAGTTCACAGCTGTATTTTTTATATAAGCAATGGAACTGTATAAGTCCGTTGTTATTTGTAAATTTAGTCAACTAGTTAAAAGCTGGCATAATATAAGGATAATGAGCGCCTTCAAGAGTTTTTTTTATTCATTTTCGCGGTAAGAGTTTTTTATGAATCAAATTCTCAAACCAAATTCAAACAAAATTTGATACGTTCGTCTTTTATTTGCGGCCAATCGTTTTGCAAACGTACGTCAAAATCGAATTAATGGCTGCTTGAAATATCTTAGTGACAGACAAACAGACAAAAACTAACAGAATAACAAGCTAACAGACTAAGAGCCAAACAAACAACAGACAAATTTCGATTCTTTATTTTTGTGATGTTATTTTTATTTTTTTAATGCTGTTTTCTTGTTTTAATGTATTTTTGTTATTTTGTTGTTTAATAGGTGTGTCGTGGTGAAGTCTTATGTATACGACAAGGACTTTACTTTACTATACTTTTTCTACTATTTTGGTCTATGAGCTTTTTTGTGCAATCCCATGGTCTAAGTTTCATTGGAATAAATTTCTGTCACGATGCAAGTAATAAAGGTATAGTACCTTGAATTTAACAAAATATTAATTTTAATAACATAATTAGTCTTTAAACTGTTCTATTGCAACACTAAATCAATCAGTTTTAACTTTCTTAGAATATTAAATTTTTGTGCGCATGTGCACGTGTTTCTGAGCAGTGAATACGGTTTTTCAGGCTCATTAATGTATACAATTTAAATTTATTCAGTAATTGGACGCAATCTAGTTTTTAACGCATTAATTTACACGCATTGTTGTTGTTGTTGTTGGACAACGTTTTCTCTTATTTTTTATTCTGTTTAAATCTTCTGTGGGGATTTTATATTATCGTAACCGTTCATCTTTGACCTTTTCTGAACAAAATTACAATATGTCTTGTCTTTCGGAAATTTTATTATCTTGCTGTTTTTTGCTGTTGAAGTATGTAACTACTTGCCGGAAATGACGTTTCCAAATGAGGTTTTGGGAAAAAATGTTATTAGAATAGAATTAAATGTTACTTCTAATAAAAAATTAAGTGCGAAATAGATGCGTAGTGTTGTAAACACATCTTTCCAAAAACTCATTTCTTTCTCGATGTTACTTCTTGTAAGTAGTTACAAACTTTGGCAGGGAAAAAGCCCTCGAAAAGGAAATTGTGGAACGTCAAGATATATTACAATTTTGCTTAGTAACACCTATTGCGAATATGAAGATCCCCACAGGTCAGATGCACTTTTAAGTTTACTGAAATTGAGAATTTTTAGAAAACCTACGTAACTTATTATATAAAAAGTGGAAAATATCAAAAGTTTGATCGCAAAACTACGTACTATATTCAAATATTACATTATTAAACACTCTCTCGTAAATCCACAGTGATACATTCTTCTTATTTCTGGTTCTAGGTTATCGCCTAAACACCACAGTAAGCAGGAATCTTTATGCTCTATCAGGAATAGATTGTGTTCTTTTGTGTATTCAAAATGATCAGTGTTGCCGATCAGTGAATTACAGAAAGAGTCCTTTGTATGACGGGAAAGAAAACTGTGAGCTACTTTATACTGTAGCATCCGAACACCCTGGGTATTTAATGAAAGACAAAAACTACGATTACTACGTTTTGCTTCAACCAAACAGAGTAAGTGTAAAATACCAGTTGACTTTAATATAGATTCTTCTTGTAGTTTGTAGATAATTTATAACAAACCACAGGTTGTAATTCGATTTACCAACATTTAATTTTGGTATAATGTTTTGAAAGTCTCTGCTATTTATTCGACCCTATCATGCCCATTGTTGTTGGAAAACGCCGTTCTCTTTTTTACTCTGTGTAACACCAAACAATTTCACTCGTCAAGGGAGACGCCTTGGCAAACGATACAAGGAGGGGTTGAATTATGTATGTCATGACAATCTAGTATGTTCTATTGAAAAAGTTTTAACAGAAAAATATAGGAGCGTGCAGTTTGTTGATATCAACTTCAAAAGTGTTATCGGCGTGTGTCGTCAACACTTCGGGCTACATTACGCCGTCGGAAAACCTAACAAGATAGCGCCGTTTAATTGGGGACACTCCATATGTAATACAAAAGTATTGTGGACCCGCAGTCCAGTTATATATAGGTCAGTGGTGCTACCCGACTGTCCGGTCAACTACTGAAAATTAATGTTAATACACTGAGCGTCATTTTGGCACTTGAGTATTTAGTGTTTTCCCCATTAACAAGTAAAATCGTTTGGCGTTAGCTAGAGTAAAATACAAGAGTAAGTGCTCATGATTGGTACTGAAAGAGTTAAACAAGTATTATTTTTACAAAAATAAATTTAGCCATTACCTGCATTGACTAATAGCGATGGTGGTTTACTTGCTATTTAGACAGCTTTTGATTGTCGCTGTTCTGCGTGTACAAATGATGGAACATGTGATGAACATTCGAAGAAATGTTCTTGTCAGTCTGGCTTTACTGGGAAACAATGCGAGGAAGGTAATGAGAAACAAAACTTAAATTTCTGAAATATCGGAAACAGTCTCGTCCTATTGTTTTTCAGTTAGTTTAATGATGGTAAATTTTTTAGTATTACCGTGCAAGAAACCTAAACATTTTTTTATTATAAGCATCTTTGAATACTGTATGTGTGATAGTGAGACTCACTGCACATGTATTTGCATTTTCTTTCTAAAATACATCCATGATTTTCTACACAATTCAGGTGATATCCTGCCGAAACAGAGAACATAGGAGTCTAAAGCCCTGTTTACACGGCCAAAATTTAAACGGGATCTCAGCCACATCTGACTTAAGCGGGCTTAAAATATCCGTGAAAACAGATCGGCGTAAATTAATCGCGATTAGTTTGCACCACCTCAAGGAGGTGGATTAAACTGAGCACGATCAGTTAATTGCGCTTAACTTGGCCGTGTAAACGCAATGCGATTGAAAAACGCTTGCTATTAATACGGTGTTATTAATACGACAAAATGCATTTTTTTGCCCTGCTGTAGAAGCTTCCATCTCGCTATTCTTTGTTCCTTTGTTTCTTTATTTCTTTTAGCTATTACCGTTTCTCGTGTACCGATGTCTTCCGTCGTTTTTTGACGCACGCTACCCATACGAAGCTTCCAAAACCAAATATATAGCTCGTCCGTCATGTTGAATAATGGTGTACGTGTTTTAGTAAGGGATTATTAAATGACCGTGTAAACGCACCAAGGTGGCACATTTTAAGCACGCTTAACTTAAGCGTGCTTAAATTTTGGCCGCGTGTAAACAGGGCTTTAGAGAAGGGCCTTCGCTCGAAACGTAAGACTCCTATGTTCTCTGTTTCGCCAGTATATCAAACCCTAAGATAGATTTATGTTATATATACTAGAAATACATGAATGCAACAACCCCTCGCCAGCTTTTATTAAATGCTTTTTTGAAACACCCCCTACCCACCCACCCTGATTGAAATAAGCACACCTGATATACAGCCAATATATAAAAACAAACGGATATAAAAACAAATGATAATCCTCAAGATAATTGTATAATTTATGGATAAGATGACTAAACTGATTTAACATATCAAAGCAAAACTTACATTTCATTATTAAATTCTGGTTGTACAAAATATGTTTTTAGGAGGTTTCAAAAGGGATTATTTTTAAGAAGCTTTAAATGCCTTCCCTATGCATACATGTTTGCAAAGGCAGAATTAAAAGTCAACAGCTCAAAAATTACATTTATAATGTAAGAGTCCGAGATAAAACAATTCGGTAGAATCGGATTCTAGAAAGAAGTAGTAAACAGACAACGTTTCAGTCGAAAATTTGGAAATACAGCCAAAAATATCGCCAAAGCCCACGAATATTTAATAAATAAAAGGTGCGTCCGTGCATGCAATGCCAATGAAAAACATCACGTCTACATAAGCTTATAAAGGTAGTGTTTTAAGTTAGCTTTAGTTTAGCTGATTTATGGTTTGGACGAGCAAAGGGAAAGCACGAAAACGTGAAGCTGTATATTGTTTAGGTTAAGCGAAAACTTGAAAACAACAAGAATCCTACCGTTAACTTTAAAATTATTTGACCACGGTGTGACTACAAGCACTGCAGATCGAGTTTTTGTCTACCATACGGCGTTTGGTTTGTTCAAGTTCTCTGGTTTCTCTTCAAGATATATTAAACGGGTTGTTTGTATCCTTCTTTTCTTCGTGCTCCATTTCGTTTCGTTTAAATAAACGAAAGCAAAATACTATTTGTTTGAGAGTTTATAGTTTTCTTCATCGCTAGTCACCAGTGTCCAACAATTCTTACCGCGTGACACCGTACCAAACATATATATATATATATATATATATATATATATATATATATATATATATATATATATATATAAACTATTTCCCAGATTTCGTCTCGCTCGCTTTTTCTACACGCGTGTAAAGTGGACTACACGCATGTTGAGATTAGCACCCTCACCGGGCTCCGGGGCTTCGGCCCTACTATATACGCCCGGGCTCGGGGATCACCTTTTTTCAACCCTGCTATTTAAACCAAATTATGTTTTATTAATTTATTGGTTTTTAGGCATTTTTAATTATTAAAGTTACTTCTGAAAAGCTGATATCTTTTTAACATTTGATTTTGATTTAACATTTTTCATACAGACATTACGTCATCGTAATTGTCATCATCATAATATGATAATACTAATCATAATTATTAGCCAACAAAGTCGGTTTTCTTTGATCTATCGTGGGATATATATCACGAACATCCCGAAAATCGGTGCTATAAGCCTATAACCTATATATATATATATATACAGCATTCTTGTACGCCCTCGATTTATAAAACAACTAATTACATGACCTTGCATGGTTGGTTCAATAACCCTTACTTATTGTCGTTATTATCCTCATTGTTATAGTAACGACCATCTTTATTATTTCATTATCATGACTATCATGTATCTATACAGAGCAAATTAAAAAGTAAGTAACTATTTTTTTACAGCTCCAGATACATGTAGAAAGGTACAGCAAATGGGATTAAGCTCTGGTGATGGTGAATATAGATTGTATTTGCAACTTCCAACTTGTTTGGTTTCTGCTCGAATCTACTGCGCTGATATGAATTCAGATACACCAACTGAATATGTTACCTTGCCTGCTGGAAGGACCGTAAACTTTGCTTTTGATAACCGACCAAGTTTTTTACCAAGAATTAGAGCTGAGCATGGGAAAACTGAATTTGAGAAGGTAGGATACATATTTTCTACCTGAAGAGCAACTTTATCACCGATTAATCATGCGAACGTTCTTTATTATTTCAAGAACACTTTGATATTTTTTAACCCACGGCAATCTTAATAGACCATTTGCACTTTGACGTGCGGATGGCGTTGGGCGACTACAACTACCAGAATGCTTTTCCAGTATTCTAGGGTTTTAGCTAAAAGGGATGACTCAAAAGGACCCGCGACCTGTCCTTTCGCGACTTTTCCAAAATATGTCGTCAATTTATTTTTAAAATTTGTTTTCAAATTTGTCGTCAAGTTTCATTGAGTATCAAGATTTTAGCAATCTTTTCGATACCCTGACCACAACATAAACTCTAACTCTAATCAGAAATCTGATTTATCTCTTTCACTGCCAAAAATACTGCATGGCAAAGCATTCAGGTACATGTAGTTGTATAGTCACTTATTGCCATCTCACATCATCGCGAAAATGGCCTATTGGGCCGGTTAACTGTGGGTTAATTAGCGAGATAGGGATAGTGAGCGCAAACAAACATTGTTTCTGCATCCAAATCTCAACCAAATAGAACCAAATTTTGAAAGAGTTGGTCCTTGGTTTATGATCAATCTTTTCACATACTTTCATAAAAATCTGTGCAGTATTTTGTGAGATATCCTGGAGACAGACGGACAGAAGGACAAACAGAAAGACAGACAAAGAGAAGTAAAACTATAACCTCTTAGCGGATCGGTAATAACATTTATCGAACAATCATTGGCATAAAACAAATGATTAAACGGCCCCATTCACTAGAGTGATAACCATTTATCACACTGTATGCGTACTTATCCGAGTTGAATCTTTATTAAACTCGCACTGTAAAAACTGATTGGTTGAAACAACCTATTTGAATTGGTTGTCTCAGACTCACGTTTTGACCAATTTTTAAAGGTTAAAACAACTTATTATTGGTTGAAACAACCAAAATATGGTTATTTCAACCAAATGTTTTGGTTGTTTCAACCAATTAAAATTGGTCTGAGTCTGAGACAACCATTAAAATTGGTTGTTTCAACCAATCAGTTTTTACAGTGCGCGCGGATAAATACGCATACAGTGTTATAATAACGTGTCTGTTGGTATAATGAAATGTGGGTGTGTCGTGAGATAAAATAATCTTAATTGTTTTACCATACATGGATTATATATATGATCAAACTTTTCTCACAAACTATATAATATGATCCAAACGCTATGGTGGAGAATTTAGAAAGATGCAAAATAGTATAACTACAACTACAACTACAACTACAACTACAACTACAACTACAACTATATATATATATTTATAGCGCAATTGTAATGACGCGCGTCTGTCTTTTAACGGAAATCTATAAACGACAAAGTGTATTGATAAACATCGAGTAATCTTTTGTCTGCTGAACAAGGGTCATCAGAAAACCCGACTTGTTACACCTATATAGAAATTAAAATCGACCTAAATTTAGCAAGGAGGCCGGAGGCTTTAATCTTGAAGAATTTGTAACTAAAGGTTAACAACAGAAAAATGGTTGCAGCAAAATAATCATAATATGCAAATATAGAATAAGACATTCCGAAAATAATGTCATCCAGAAAACTCGAGATATGACTTAAAACAAGTGGAACTATGCTGTGAAATATTAATATTTCTACTTTATTTAAGTCATCTTCAGACGAGTAAAATATATTTTTCAACTAGTCGGTCTTAAACATTACAAATTCGCAATGAAAATGTTTAATTGTTTAAAAGACTTTGCATCCACGATTTAACCAGAGGATACCTTGGTTGTATACGTTAGCATAAAAGTTATGTAAAAACTTATATCAAGTATTCGAATTTGCTGATTAACATATTCTGCTTTTCAAATTAGATTCGCCTCAAGCTCCCTGAACGCATGGTTCAACTAGATGATTGGCGTTTTGCAGAGTTAGTTTCTGGAAACGTAAATAAATCGTACGGCTTCGCCGGGGATTGTGTATGGCGGGACTGTGATAAATATGTAACAGAAGCAACTGGGCAGTCTATAGCGAATCTGGTTGGCACCGATTTTAAATTTCCGCAGACGATCCCTTACTTTGTGCACTTTTTCCCATTATGTGCCGATCGCTCTTATTCCCCATCGATGAGCCCTGATCGAAAAGTTTGGTCGGTGAAATGTGGTGGTTATTGTGGAGAATGTTATCCAGAACAGCTGATTCTGAATGTTGATGGCTGTTAGAAGTATAAGGTTCTTTTTTCTTGGATTTTAAAGAACGTCTAAGCAGCGCAACTCAAGAGCAACTACGCAACTCATAAACTCCAGCGCATAGCCTCAAGGAGATTTATTGATTCATTTATTTTGTACTGTAATTACAAGGTCACCTTGGAAATCCTTTGTTTTAAGAGGGACGATTAATGTCATATTTCCCTCATCAATACTGGATGGAGAGACTAGTTCTAAACGTCCCTCGTACAATCGTACAGTATTCGTGAGAGACAATTAGGCTGAACGTCCCTCATTAGTATACATTGCTATATTAATGAGGAAATCGTCCCTCATAATAATCATCGCGGCGATCTTAGTACTTTTAGTCTACTGCTAAAGAAAATATGTGAGCACTGTTAACAGAAGATAGTCTCTCTCCTGAACAACCCCGGTTAAAATTGTTGCAAAGCTGAATTAATCCTCTTTATTTAATCTTATTTTAGCCTCCAAAAGTTACGGGGTAAGTCTTTGCCCATGTGTACATTCTGTCTATTTCCTCGGTGACCGTGCAATTACAAACCAAACATGACATTTATTAGACGTGATTAAATGCCCTTAAGCGTGAGGAGGGTTTGAGGAAGTGCCCTTTAAAATGGCACTTCCACAAACTCTTTCTCGGCTTTCGGGGACATTTAATCACCAATAACCCTCAATGCCATGTATTTATCTTATAATTAAACATTGGAAGGTGATCATAATTCATAATGAATTATAAGGTAGCACAAAGCGCTTGTAATTTCACAAAATATAATATTGTACAGCTTTTACTTGTTTCCGGGGTGGATTTAGCTTATAAATAAATTGCTTAAAAATGTCAACTTCTGCAGCTAGTTAATAATTAGTTAATTTATATTAACCCGGCGAATGATTTTTAATAAAAGCCACGATAAATACATATTTCAAAATTTAACAACTGGCGTTTCGATACTGACCTACATGAATCATAGGTTTTCCGGATGTGAACAGGCTACATGAATTGGTGACAAAATACGTTTGGACACTTCTTATTTGTGATAATCACCTAATATAGTCTATATAATTCTTTCGTAATAAAGTTTATTCCCTCCTTTAAAGCCGGTTTTCCACTGGCGAATTTTGTCGCGGCACTAATTAGAAATCTATTCCAATTTATTCAATTTTAACAATAGAAATAACAATAGAAAAATTCGCCAATGGAAAACCGTTTAAATAGAAAAACCTAACAAACGTTGAAAAGAGCGCCCAAACAGTAACTAACACTACTAGTGAGAAGGAAGCTCGTGCAGGAATACTTAATACAAAAAACTTTGCTCTTTAATCGAAGTGCCCCAACACTTGATTGATTGTAATGACTTCTTGGATTGAATAAACTATTTACAGGATTGAAATTAAAGGTACATTAATTATAGGAATATATAATTTAAAAAAATTTCTGAATAGCCTAAAATATTCAACAACAGTTGTTCTTTATTCTGTGGTTCAGGTACGTAAATAGTAAAGACAGCATTTCTTTTTATTGCATTATAATGCGTTGCAGAATTTTTGGGATTCTAACATATCTATCAAATAATGTCATTCATTTTATATATCTCAGAAATAATTGGATTGCATTAGTCATTTTGAAAAATATTTGACAATTTGTTGATATTGCAATAGCAAAATTTTAGAATTATAGCTCAAGTCAAAGTATTTTGGTGACTAAACTCCTCAAACTATTAAAAACCGGCAAAAACCTTCCGCATGATCAATGGCAGAGATAACACATTAAAATAATTTATGCATTAGGTTTGGCACCTGAGAAGTTCCACGTTTGAATCAGAGTCACTCCAACGTCGCATAATGCGACAGGCCTTGCCGCTCCAAATACAATCTTCCGCTCTTATTTGGTCAGTGGATCCGCCGGCATGGTTCGACGAAGTTCGACGTTTGAATCGACGCCGCTCCAGGGTTAGGTTAAAACGCGGATGCGGCCGGCCGGACGAACGGATATGAGGGTAAAACGCGGATATGAGGGTAAAACGCGGATATGGGAAAAACGATATTTTTGAAGTACTTATAAATAAAAAAGCAGGGCATAGCAAATTACTGCATATTATTCTTTTAGTGAGTTTGTCAAACAAATGCGATTTTTGCAGGTTGCATCTGCCACTATTAAACAATGAAACAATACTTTATGCTTATCTGTTGTTTGAACAATTGCACGAGGGTGGGTGGGGGTGGGGTGGTAGTTTACCATTTGATAAAAAAAGAAATTTGTAACGGAAATCCACATAATTGCATCTAGATTAAGTGGCTCAGTACACTTTTGCTTTGGGGTTATTGCGAATAGATGGGTTAGAGTTGCGGCTAAATTGAACAGCAGTATTTTGCAGTGTCCAAATTTTTCTTGCTCAGGCGTTATAAAACTGAAAAAAAAATCATGGTGGTACAACTCAGTAGGGGGCAGTGTCCAGCCCGGCACAAGAAGGACGCTCCCGGTCGACGACTACCGGGATTGTATCAAAGTCGTCAACCCCATTCCGACAAGTCTACACTCGCAAGTGCATGTATATGACGCCGTTAAGGTTAATGCGACTTCGAGGAATGGGTTTAGGATAGGAACGTGGAACGTGAGAAGTTTGAATGGAGACGGGAAGATAGAGATTCTGGATGATAAGTTATTGAGAAATGGAGTGGACGTTGTGGGATTGACCGAGACCCATCTGCCTAAGAACGATGTATACCTAGATGGAAGACTGTGGAACTCGGGAGGGAAAGAGCGTAGGAAGGGGGTGGGACTCTGGGTCAGTCCAAGATGGAAGAGTTCGCTGAAGGCGTTTACAGCTGTAAGCGAGAGGCTGGCTGTAGGAAAGCTGGTAATGAAGGGGTGTTGTATGTGTGTTGTTATATGTTATGCACCGACAAGCGATCAGGCTGAGGACCAGGTTGATTTCCTTGAAAGAGTGAAGCTAATTGTGAAGGAGCACCATCGCAGACAAGAACAACTCGTTATACTTGGTGGCTTCAATGCGAAAATCGGCAAGCGAGAAGCTGGGGACTCCGAACACATTGGCAATTTTGGCTTTGGGGAAAGAAACTTAGCAGGAGAGGTACTATTAGAAGCATGTGAAGTAATGGACGTAAGGGTAAACAACACGTTTTTCCAGAATAGAGAGACGAGGAAGGTGACGTGGATATCGTGTGATGGGAGAACGAGAAACATGATAGATTAAGTGTTGACGGGCAAGGGAGCATTGTTCGTAAAAAATTGTAGGGCGTATCCGGGAATCGACCTAGAGACGGACCATCACTTGGTTGTAGCTGATTGCGGAAGACTTCGAAAGATAAAGGAGATAAGAAAAGGCAAGTCGACATTTGATAGGGACGTCCTGAGATCAGAGCAGGGTCAGCTGGTTTTCAGACGAAAGATAGAGCAATCCAAACTTGGAGTTCAGGATCTCATAGCTTCCCTACCGGCAATGGCATTGGATGTCGCGGTGAAAAAAAGACCTAGGGCTTCAAAACCGTACGTGACTAAGGAAACGGTGGAATTGGTTCAGAGAAAACAAGAGATTGGGAATCTGAAGGGGAGGAAATCGAGAGAGTACAAGGGCCTCAGCAACGAAGTGAAGAAAAGATGTAGAGAAGAGAAGGAGAAATGGTTGAATGAACAATGTGCTGATACCGATGAGATGGATAGGAGAAACCAGAGCAAGGCAATGTTCGCGGCAGTAAAGAGAATGACGGGACAGAAGCGTGAGTAGTGATACCCCCCCATCGGGAGACCAAAGGGTGCCGCCTCATTAAATATTCAACTTATTATTTATTCATTCTCATGCTCCTTTGGGACCCTCTAACCCTAACCTTGGACTCCCTATGAGCCGCTCAGGCAAATGCTAGAGTTGATTCTGTTATAAGTACTAAAGTACGGTGTTGTGTATATACACTTTACGTCAACAGTGGATACGGTAAACGTTTGACAAGATGGATATTATTTACGATGAGTTAAAGAAAAATAACATTGATATCGACAGACACTTTGTCGTATTACCTTAAACATTTTCTAGAAGAACATAGAGTACTATTCGACAGCCGAATGGCTGAATCACCTGAGATACCTTAGCTCCAATATTATTTGAATATTATATTAGTTAGCTTTAGAACCTAAATATTCAGACAAAACCAGCACAGAATTATTGCTAAGCCATCGTTTATAAAAACAAGTGAAGAAACCGTAGGAAGAAGCTTAGTTTGTCAGTTTGGGAAACCATGAGAAAAACGTACAACACGAACTTAGAACGTTTTGTGAATATTGACCAAATACCCTACTTTGAAACAATGCAGAGCTTGGTTAAATAATTCGTTGCTATGGTTTGGTATGCTATAAGATTCTCGCACGTGCAGAACACAAAAGGGAAAAGCTATTAAAACCTCATCACGGGTCATTAGTGGTACAACTCGCTTGTATTTGCATATACTGTAGAATATGTAATTATTTGTGGGGTTGTGAAAGGATAATAAGGGATATGAAGACGCTTTAATGCGTAGGCATGTTTAGGCCAAAAAGTCATTAGCGTTGGTGTTACCATAGAGAAACCGCGTCGCGTCGTCTCATTCGGATTCTGTTCTCTCACGAGTAACATCGAAAGTTCTTTGGCGTGTGTTTGAAAAGTGTTTTTTTGTGGATTTTTCTCTCTCTCTAGTTATTGTGATCAGGATGTCTCAAACGGTAAGTTGTTCTTTTAAATTCTTATGAGGTCTTCTGCTCTTTTTATCAAATAAAACTTGAATGTATACTTAGTTATGAATTATCCCTTTACGTTGTAGATTGATATGGTTGACTTCATCAAGTCTTGTGAGAGTGAGAGTTCTCTAGAGTTTCTCGAGGAGTCTTTTGTGCTCACTGAGGAGCAGAAACGGGTTGTCCTTCAACAGAAAGTTATCTTTTGGACCAACGCTATGGCTGACGAACTTCAGCGAGAGATCGAAACACCAGCCGGTGTTGTTAGCGAAATGATGGAAAACTGGACTGACGAAGAACGGCGTGAGTTCAACGAGGATTGGGACAACGATGACTTCTTGGTCAATGACGATGAAACCGAGCAGCCAGATTCTCCTGAATCGATCGAAAACCAAGTGGGTGAAGGCGGTAAGCGAAAGCGTGGTGCCGATGAATCTCCAGCCAAACGTCAAAAACCCGAGGATTACTTCACCATCAAGTCTGTGAAACAAGTGAACGTTCGCAAGTTCAGGACCACAGGTACCGATTACACTATTGAGTTTTCACGATTTTAAATGTTCATGGCGTGTGGTTTCCACGTTAAACTGCGCTTTTAAGCGCTCACTTGACCGTTTGGCGTGTGATAATAAATTAAAGTTTACCATGTTTTTTAATACTTATGTGTGGTTTCCACGTTAAACAGCGCTTTTAAGCGCTCACTTGACCGTTTGACGTGTGATATGAAATGAGGTTTACCATGCTTTTAATTCTTATGACCTGGTCAAATGTGTAAAATAGTGTACTATGTTTTAGGTATGGATTATACCATCCAGTTCAACCCGTTAAACGTTCATGGTGTTTCAAATGTTGTGTCAACGCTAAGCCGCGCTTTTCAGCACCTGTTTGATCGTCTAACTTCGGATATGGCCCCTCATGACCAAGTTCGCCTGATTCTAAACTCCCACCAGTTAGACCGTCCCATTTCATTACCTTTCCTTCAACGAGATCAGCTGACCCCTGAAAAATTCCTGGCCGCCGTGGAACGTGTCGTCCAATCTAACACCGAATTTACGTTGGATGAGTCGGTCAACGTCAACGTAGTTCACGTCGAGATGCCTCACGGTGGTGCGGGAAAACGACGCGACGTGGTGAATTTGCAAAGCTACCTGAACAAGAAGCAGTGTTTTATCCAAATTAAAAACAAAGACGAACTTTGTTGTGCGAGAGCTATTGTGGTTGCCAAGGCGAAATTGGATAAAGACCCACAGTACAAGAGCGTCGTTGCCCATGGTAAACCCTTTCAAAAAAATTTAGCCCGCGAACTCCACGAGACCGCTGGTGTCCCCCTGGGTCCCTGTGGGATCCCCGAGGTCAAGAAGTTCCAGGCTGTCCTCCCTGGTTACCAGATGAACGTCGTCTCCAAGGAACATTTAAATGCCCTAATTTATTCCGGTCCTGACGCGGACAAACATCTTTACCTCTATCACCACGACAACCACTACGATGTGATCACGAGTATGCCTGCCTTCCTTGCCAGGAAACAGTACTGCCATAGATGTAAGAAAGGGTACGATAAGATTACAGACCATCCGTGTGGAGACTTATGCAAGCTGTGTCATATACAGAACTGTCCTGTCGTCAAGTGGAAATACTGCAAAGACTGCAATCGGTTCTTTAAGAGCGACGAGTGTTTCTCTCGACACAAAGCAGCAGTTGGACAACAAAAAGCCCTCTGTAGTTCGCTCACCAAGTGCCAGAAATGTCAACGCGTCGTGACCCGAGCCAGTATCAACGACCATCACTGTGGGTTAGTGCGGTGCACCGTATGTTCCAAGTACGTCAAACCAGAGAACCACCAGTGCTATATGCAACCCATCGAAAAAAGAAATCGACAACCAGCCCAAGAAAGCATAAATAACGAGTTCCTTGACGACGACGTAGCAGTGGACAACGACGTCGACGATACTGTCGAGCGAGAGCAAAACTTGATGTTTTTCGACTTCGAATGTACGCAAGACAATGGTCAACACATCCCCAATCTTTGTGTGGTCCAAAACGAAAGCGGTGACGAGTTCGTGTTTTCTGGGTCCAATACCAAGGACGAGTTCTGCGAGTGGGTCTTCCAGATCGAGAACGCCAACACCACCTTCATCGCCCACAATTTTCAAGCTTACGATGGTTACTTTATCCTGCAGTACCTCTATAAAAACGGTATAACTCCTGAAGTCATCACTCGCGGTGCCAAGATCCTTTCTCTCTTCGTGCCAGAATTGAAAATTAAGTTCATCGACTCGCTGTGTTTCATCCCTATGCGTCTGGCTGATTTTCCCAAGACTTTCGGTCTCACTGAGCTGGAAAAAGGCTACTTTCCCCACTTTTTCAATCGTGCTGAGAACCAGAGCTACGTGGGACCACTTCCCGACGCCAAGTTTTACGATCCCGACGGTATGAGCCCCGGTGATCGAGAGAAATTCTACGTGTGGTACAACGACCTCATCGAACGTGACTACGACTTTGACTTCCAAGCCGAAATCCTAAGCTATTGCCAGTCTGATGTTGACATTTTGCGCCGCTGTTGCCTTGAATTCCGTGAACTGTTTTGTGATGTGACCGATGTGGACCCCTTCGCCTCTTGCCTCACTATCGCTTCTGCTTGCAACCTGGTTTTCCGAATAACCTTTTTAAAGAAGAATTCCATCGCCATCATCCCACCTCAAGGCTACAAACCCGAAAACAAACAGTCGGTGATTGCCCTCAAGATGTTAACCTGGATTGCCCTTCGAGACGATGTCGCCATTCGCCATGCACGAAACCATGGCGAGCAGCGTATCGGTAAATACCTCGTCGACGGGTACAACGCAGAGACGAACACGGTGTGGGAGGTGCAAGGCTGCCTGTGGCACGGATGTACAAAATGTTATGCCAGAGATACGGTCAATCCAGTCAACCATCTTACCATGCACGACCTCCGCCAACGAACCCTGGAAAAGATTCAGTTCCTGAAAGACGCTGGATATAACGTCGTGGAAATTTGGACCTGCGACATCGACCGTCAGCTAGCTGCAGACCCCGAGATGAAGACCTTTTTTCAACGCTTCGAGATCTCCGAGCCCCTACAGCCTCGAGAAAGTTTTTTCGGCGGGAGGACGAACGCGACTCGTTTATTTTACGAAGCTCAACCCGATGAGAAAGTCCACTACGTGGATTTCTGCAGTTTATACCCGTGGTGCAATAAGTACGGTGAATATCCGCTTGGTCACCCAGAGATCATCACCGAGAGCTTTAGACCGATCAATGAATACTTTGGCATGGTGAAATGTTCCGTTCTTCCTCCTCGTGGCCTCTATCATCCCGTTCTGCCGTACCGCACTCAAGGCAAGTTGATGTTTCCGCTATGTCGAACCTGTGCTGACAATCTCCAACAAGAACCCTGTGATCACCTCGACGTCGACAGAGCTCTACACGGTACCTGGGTCACTCTCGAGCTGCAGAAAGCGTTGGAGAAGGGGTACCGTTTGCTCAAGATTGACGAAGTTTGGCACTTTCCCGAACATACAGATGGTCTTTTCAAAGACTACGTGGACACCTTCCTCAAGATTAAGCAAGAGGTAAGATATTAATATTGTTTTTCATATGTTACTTATCAATTATGACTTATTATCCTTACTCTTATTCTTCTTCAGGCAAGTGGATATCCTGCAGATTGTGACACTGAGGAGAAAAAGGCGCAGTATATCGCAGATTACGCTGCTAACGAAGGAATTCAGTTGGATCCGAATCAGATCGTCAAGAATCCTGGTCTGAGGGCGTTGGCGAAACTGATGTTGAATTCTTTTTGGGGTGAGTGTAATAGTTTTTCGTGTCAAAGAGCGCTTTTTATTTTTTAGGGTTTCTCACAGAAATATTCAGTGACTAATGTTTTTCCTCCCCTTTTCTTTTCTTTCTGTCTGTGTTTTAGGTAAATTCGCGCCGCGTCCCAATATGACTCAGGTGAAGATCATCTCGGATCCGGCTGAATACTTTGACTTGTTGTCGAGCGACAAAGTGAACGTGACCGACGCGAACTTTATTAATGACGAGCTGATTGAGGTACATTACGAACACACTGACGATTTCGTGCTGACCAGCGAGAAGACCAACGTGGTGATTGCGTCCGTTACTACAGCCCACGCCCGCCTGAAACTGTACAGTGTATTGGAACAACTCAACCGTCGCGTGCTGTATTTCGATACTGACGCCATTATCTACGTGTCAAAAGAAGGCGAATGGGAACCGCCTACCGGATCCTACCTCGGAGAGTTGACCGATGAGTTAGACGGTAACCATATCGTAACCTTTGTCTCCGGTGGTCCTAAGAACTATAGTTACGAACTGAACACCGGTAAAACCGTATGTAAAGTGAGAGGGATCACCTTAAATTTTAGGACTCAGCAAAAAGTTAATCACGACGTTATGTGTGATATGGTTTACCTCGGTGTTGTCTGTGATATAATAGATCCTGCTAAAGTTTCTGTAAATATTCCTAGTAAAATTGTACGCGATAGAACGAATAAGGATGTCGTGACTAGGAGCGAGACTAAGGATTATAGGATCGTATACAATAAACGTGTGATTGTAAATAATTTTGATACTTTACCTTATGGATTTTAACTTTGTGTGTTTTCTTTGTGTGTACTTCTTTTAATAACGTTGCGTGTTTGTAAATAATTTTAAAAATTTTGTGTGTGTTTGTAAATATATCTTTTATTAATACTATCTATTGTCAATTTTCAGGCGTGGCGCTTTAAGGGCTTAATGAGGGTCTTTTAGAACACAGGGTTAGAGGAGGGGGTGGAGGGGACAGGGAGTGTATTCAAGCGATAGGGCCACAGGGCCACGAAAAAGGCCCCCAGGGCCATATAAAGTATTTATTTTTGAGTACCATTTCCAAATCGTTCATTTGTTATCATGTCTCGAAGGCGTAAGGATTGTCCTGTCTGCGGCAAGCAAGGTTTATTAAGATTAGCAAATCATTTATCCAATGTTCATCAACTCTCTTCAAAAGATAGGCAACCGTATTTGATTCGAGCTAAAGCTTCTCCTATAGATTTAGAAACTTTGTTAAACGAATTACACAGACTTATTCGAATTACTAAGTACACAAAACGGGTACAATGTACGAAACGGCCAAAATGGTATAAATAAGATTTCACAAGCGTTCTGTTCAGTTTAACTATGTACTCCATACAGTTAACACATCCTTTCGGGCTCATGGTCTCTGGGGGGACCATGCAAGACGGGGAAGACATCCTTTGTGAAGGAATTGTTAGCCAACGCCCAAATCATGATCGACCCTGCTCCAGAAAATATCATGTATTTCTACTCTGAATATCAGGATACATTTGCTGAAATAGAATCATTAGTTCCAGGGATTCAGTTTATACAAGGTTTGCCTCAGTCGATGTTGGATAGCATTAACCCCAAAACAAGAAATTTGTACATCATTGACGATATGATGGGAGAAAAAGACGCAGAAATCGCTAAACTGTTTACGAAGAAATCACACCATGGGAATCTGAGTGTAATCTACATTGTACAGAATCTGTTTCACCAAAGTAAAGATCATCGGACCATTTCCCTTAACGCCAGTTATTTATGTCTGACGAAAAACGTTCGAGATGCAAGTCAAGTGACTCATCTGGCTAAGCAACTGTATCCCAGCAACACCAAATTTTTTCAACAGGCCTATCAGATGGCGACTAAAGAGCCGTATTCCTACTTGTTTGTCGATCTCACGCCGACCTGTCCCGATGAAATTCGAGTAAGATCCGGGATCTTTCCGACTGACATCCACTACGTGTACCAGCCCAGAGTATAAAAGGGGCTGTTCAGTGACAATGCGATCATTTGACTATGTCTGCTTGTATAAGAAGGAACTGTGATGTTTTAAAAGTACTGGCAAAGTGTAATCCTCAGCTGCGAAACGCAATTATAAAAGCTGCCGACGACGATATATTAGAGGCTATAAGGCAGTGTCTTTTGAACGTGTGGTGTGAAACAATTAAGATTACTCCGAAAACAGCAAGGAAGCTAGCCCCTTATAACGATCATATCAAGTTTGTTGCTGATAAACGTAATCCAGTAACAAAAAGAAAGAAAGTTATTCTACAAGAAGGCGAAGGTTTTCTACCGTTTCTCCTAGCTCCTGTACTTGAACAACTAGCGAGTTTTTTAACCAAATAATGGAACACGTCCGGAGATTGGTGTTAGTTCCAGAACATATGACAGATCGAAAGAAACCCTTGGTCACTCCTTTAACAGCGCAGGTGAATGAACTAGATTCAGAAATGCAAAATCTTCTTAAACGTCAAGATATAACACAAGACGAGAAAGTAAAAATGTACGATCAGTCGCTTCAACGTTATCTGAATTATTACGATAAACGAATGAGTAGCCCAGTACGTGTAAACGTCATATCGCCTACGACACCCGCTCCTGAAGAACCAGTGAATACAGAAGAGACTGCAGAAACGGCACCCTCTGAGTTGCCTGGAGAGATAGAAACTGACATTTTAGAAAGTGTACCTGTAACAATGAAATCAAGAGCTCGACAGTTGGTTAAGAAACTAAAAACGAATAAAGACCTCATAGGATGGACTGACCAAGGACAGATGGTATTTAAAGGACGACCTATTCCGGGTACAAATGTTGTTGACTTGGTCAACGATTCTCTACGCCAACGAAAGAATTTCAACCCTGCTGGATGGCAGCTTTTCGCAAAAGCATTAGGAAACATGAATGTTCCCGAAGGCATTATCAGAAATGAAAATCGTTTAAGCATGGTACGAGAATATAAGACTAAGGATATTTCAGACACCGCCCCCCTGACGTCATCTCCAGTAACATTGAGAAGAACAAAACGAAGAGACAAAAATATACATCCATATAAATGGGTTAAATAAATTTATTCCTTGTAAAGCTTTGATATTACAATAAAGAATTGTTTACAACATTATTTGTCTTGTATTTATATTACACACTATAATATTTATGCATAAAGTCCCGAACTAGCATATCATTCCATTCTTTATTATCAGTAAACATGCCAACAATTGTTGACATGGGTATATTTCTACATCGATGTAAAGCATAAAATAAACAATATTGTCCACACACGCGAGACCCTAATGACTGTAAAGTCTGTTCATTCCAAGCAAAACTGCTAGCATGATCTCGTAAAAACGTTTCAAAAGTTTTGCTATAAAAGCCCGGTCCTTGTCCGTACGAATCCATGAACTCCCCTTGTCCATCTGAAGTGAGATAAATTGCTACCCAATGCGTACCAGGTCCATTACTAGAATCCACATTCAAAATAAAACCTCTAGGTCTTTCCGATATCTGACTTGGTAGACGATCCGATGGTAACACGTCTTTAAATACGGTCTTGGTAAATGGATCACCTTTCAGGACGTTCAGGATTTGTAGAGTGTTCATCTTAACTGCTAAAGTCGCATAGAACGTTACGGTTGGCGTCAATTTCGATAAGACTTTGAAATTCTCCAAGCACCACGATATTTATAGCTGCTGTCAGAGCCGTTCCAAATTGACATTCTATCGATACGTTTCCATTTTTAATCGGTTGAATATGATCGCTTAGGCACAGATCAGCTGTCAGATCAAACACGAATAGAGTGTACCCATTGGCATACTCATCTCGTGTAATACCATTGCCATCATTTTGAAATAATTTGTTAGTACCAGCATACAGGGTTTGGAAAGCGGACACGTAGTTACTTCCTCTCGCAGCAGCAAATTTCAGTTGCAGGGGTTTTCCAGGCAAATGCTCCCCATTTACCGTTAGACCAAGAGAAGTGATGTCGTAGTTTTTGAAATTGAAAGGATTTTTGGCATAGGTACCATTATAAGCATCTGCATCGACCATTCCAATGACTACTCGATCAGGTAGAGGGCCTTGAAATATATTTGGTTGATTGCCTGACATATTTCCTCTCGGTACAGAAACCACTTTACAACTGACATGGGCATGGGCATGAGCCATCATAACGGTAGAAGAGACGTTGACACGTCGAACGCGAAATACACATTCTTCCAGAACCACTTTAAAGTCAGGATGATCTGCTGACCATACTAGGGAAAATGGGTTTCTCGAACCCACTAGCTTGAGCTTGATTGGTACAGCACCAAGGATATAACGGGCTTGTGCAAACAGATCGGAATGGATTCTGCCTTCCATAGCCACAGACTTACTTTGACTTGCATGAACATACCGCAGTTTCAAACCCTTGTTTGCATCGCCATCTACTGCTACAGGGTTCACGACATCCATTCTACCAGCTTGATCTTTATAGAACAGCGCTGAGGTTAGATGAGATGATTTTGCGTCTTTGCTAAAGTTCAGTACAGTTTCCATATATGATCGGTAGGGATAAGCAGTGCTCGACGGTGTGACAAGCTTGTTGTTCAGGTAAACTTCTACTTGAGAAAATAAAGCATGCATCCACAGATTTACAGGTCCGACTTGAACATTTTCATCGAGATTAGATCCATCATTATTGGTTATTTTTGCTTTCACATGTAGGTAACTGTTTGCTAAATCGGTATACACATCAGAATTTGCAGCACACAGAAACTCAATAGTATCTGAAGCTCCAATACTCGATACTGGATCTATATCTTCCCAAAATCCTTTATTCATTTCTACTTGTGTACCAGGCATTACAAATAAATCTAATTCTGATTTTCCACACTCACACGAATCTTTATGTAGGGCACTAAAAGCTTGACTCATGATTTATATTTTATAAACGGTCCAATCTGTGCTTCCGTAGGCTCAGATGTTTTCTTCTTCACAGTTTGTGAACGACTGACGGTTTTACGTTTTGTGTTGACTTTTATAGGAGAATTCACCCGTTTGCGTTTACGACCAGCTCCTGATTGGTTCGTAATCC
Organism: Paragorgia papillata; assembly: GCA_035771165.1. Lineage (NCBI taxonomy): Eukaryota > Metazoa > Cnidaria > Anthozoa > Scleralcyonacea > Coralliidae > Paragorgia > Paragorgia papillata. Next base: position 3,079,986 of record JAWNZC010000406.1, read on the forward strand.
GACGGACCCCTTTTTGAGCAAGATCTTTCACGGCTTCAGAACCACGCCCTTTTATCGCTTGCTTTACATTCTTCCCTGCCAGAACATCTTGACCAACGTCTTTTACAGCTTGCAGAGCTCTTCTTCCAATAGCTTGAGCTCCTCGTTTTACCAGAGGTATTGCAAAGCGTTCAATACTTTTAAAAAAACTTCCAATGCCGTAACCTTTCTGAATACGTGCACCTCGGAAACCAGGTAGACTTCCACCTTGTTGTCTTCTTAAATAATGCTGTTGAAATTGCTTTACGTCTGGAATAATTGTATGTCTCATTTTTAAATGAAATACGAAGATCTCCGCTGTCTAAAGTGAAGTGTCACGATCGACTTCCCGAAGCCAAATGATACGTTTTCGTTTTTGTCGTCCTTTATATTCACTTCAATTGTTTCGAAGGACTTTACCTTGACAGGAATATATTGCAGGTTACGGAGACTGACGTTCACGTTTTCACCATAACTTCCTTGAATATTGACAATTCTGAGTAGGGGCACTTTGACATCACCGACAAACTGTGCATCCACGATATCAGTGTATACATACATGGCTGAAAATCCACCGTTAACATCTGCTACGTAAGGACTTAGGGTTTTCTTTTTAATAAAGGTGTCTTGTTGAAACCCCAATGTTGTAGCAATGTCACCACTAAACCAAACGTTTGCCCCATTTTTTACATCGACGGCAACTTTCCGTGTACTTCGATTATACGTAAAATTTATCTTGGCTCGTGCCTCTTTGTTCATGCTACGGTTTAAAGCCCCCACCAGATCAGCAATGGTGTTATAGTAGCCATTTGGGATAAGACCCGTATCGTCATATTTTGTTCCAGCGTTATAGAGAAACGTTTGTTGATTACCTTTTCGAATCGTGCTCCATGTATGGGGATAATAAAACTCTGATAAAGCTACTTCCCAGTCACCTGTCAGTTGTATAGTTTCAGCAAGCTTCACTTTAAAATTTGCTACAGTATTATCTGGAAAATATTCCATAGAGCTATTGCTTGGAAGCGTTAAATAAAACTGTGTTGCCATGTCGAAGAACAAAACACAAATGAACACAAATTGTAAGGTACACACATTTTTATTTCGTTATATCTTTTACATTATCGGCTGGTACCCAAGAATTAAAATCTTCAGGGTAACCTAACCATTTTACAAGATATTCTCTACGTTTACCACGCATGCGTGACGTAATTACTCTTTCTATTCTATAAAAGTCACTATCTGTCTTTGTAACTCTTTGCAATTCCTGTTCGTAAAATGTTCCTTGTAACTCTTCTCCGTGATAATCTGCGATCTTGTACACTGGCGGTCGTCTGGGTACTCGCTTCGTGATGGTAAACACCTCTTCGGTCCAGTTAGGTAAGTAACCTTTCTTGAATGTACGTCTTGCTTTGCTAATCCGAACTTGGTCACCGATGTTGAATTTATATTTGATGGGTTTGCTGGACTCGTCACCATACAGTTTTTGCCATACAATACTTTCGTTTTCTCGATTGACATCAGAAGGTCTCATTCCGATACTACGGTGTCTCGAATGGTTGTAGGAATACAATAATTTCTGTAGTACATCGATATATTTCATCGTATTCTTAGCTGTAAAATATTTCCACATTTTCCCCTTTAACGTTCGGTTAAATCGTTCAACGATGGATGCCTTGGTATCGTTGTGTGTTGTAAAAAACCGAATATGTTTGTCCTTCAACAATTTTTGAAAGCGTTTGTTGGTAAATTCAGTTCCTTTATCGGTATGAAGTGTTTCAGGATTCCTTCCTTTCTTTAGTATCTTTTCAAAGGCTTTAATCAAACTCTCTCCAGTCTTTGTTTTTAATGGCTCTACCCACGCAAATTTGGACAGTACATCAATAACCGTTAAAACGTATTTATAACCATTATTTGTTTTACTAAGCGAATCCATAATGACTAGATCGGCCTCCCACTCCTCGTCCATCGCTCCAACAATAACACGATTTCGCTTAAAATTATGCCGTACGGGTTTATGCAAAGTATAGGTATCTTGTTGTCTAAGCCATGTTTTTATCTTGTTTCGGGATATCTGAAATTTACCGTCACTTTTTACGACACGGTATAAGGCATCTACGCCGCCAAAACTTGCCGGACTTTTTGGGTTGTAATACAGATCGTGAAGGTACTGTTCCGCCATCTAATTTGGATGCCTGTATGACGATTTTCCCCCCACAGCACGCTGATATACAGCGAATCTTTCGAAAAATATTACGAAGGGATATTTGTTGTAAACCTCCACAGCAAGTCATGTTCACGCGACAAAGGTTAGAGGTAAATGAATATATTGGAGTAAACGACACGATATAAATGCGAACATATTTATTACATATTGAATTAGAATACAAAATTATATAAGTCAATAAATATTCAGTTTTTCTATGTCTTCAGTCAATGCATCGACAGATTTTTGAAAAAGGTACTCTTCATAGGCTTCTTTAGAGTCACTCTTTCTACTTGTAAAGGATTCACCCGTTTCTGCGATCTTGTATTGATATTGTAATGGACTGCTGAAAAGACACCCAATGTTATAAATTCGTGGCGAGCTCTCTGTAGGTTTCCATTCAAAGAATCCGCATGCATATTGTCTTTCGTTAGGACACGAGTAAAACAGACGACCTTGGTTGTCGCCTTCTTTCTTGACTTTACGAGTACGGCAAACCATTCCGTGTTTACACAAAGGCTTTGGACTCTCGAAGACATCCCCCCATTGCCAAAACGAGCAGGGATTCTCTCGCTCAGAACAGACGAAGTAAGGTCTCCCGTAACTTTCTCTCATTTTGTCTTTAACCATTCGCAGTGTCGCCAATTTCTGATGGGTAGGACAGACTGGATGTAGACAGCCACTTGTTCGAAAAGCATCTACCGCTTTGCCAAACATGTAACAATCTTCTTCAGGGCAGAAAAACTGACAGCTAGGTTTTTGTCCACAGTACCAGAATAAGCCATTCTTGGTCGTTGAGTTAGATGCAGGTTTACTGTGTAGACACTCCATTACAATGATCTTTCTTCGAGGACAAACAGTAAGCGAATGATACACCAAGCATAGCAACGCTGTTCAACTCTATGGTTACGCGCATATTAATCAACATTTCTTTGTCTAAGCTCTGACGTCGCCCGGACTTGCCCAGACTCGTTCTTTTGTTCAAATTGCTAATGACCTCCTAATGAGGTTTTACACGTGGAAATATGCAAATATCAGTCTGAGAAGCAGTGAACCAAACCAACGGGCTATAGTTTTATTTCGTTTATATTTTGTCAAATCTATACGTCTCAAATCGTTTATCGTTCTTCGTACAGCTTCTCGAATTGATTCTTCATCCAAGGATTCGTTTACTCTATACACTAGGGTTAAATAGGCGATAATTCGACCAAAATTGTTGACATTCATCTCTTCGTAAATAACACTCAGATTACTCGGCAAGCTATCTCTAGTGATTTGGTCGTTTACACTATCGTACAGATCTTGATGTTCTTCTAGAAGAGTTTTAATGTGAAAAGACAAAGTTTCTTTTTCGATCTCAATGTTATATCTCTCTAGTTCGTCGTAAATAATATCCATCTTGTCAAACGTTTACCGTACGCACTGTTGGGGTAAAGTGTATATATAAAACACCGTACTTTAGTACTTATAAGAAACAACTCGACGGTATTCTACCTACGGAAATCAGTCTGGAATGGCGTAGTGAAAACCAGGGGGTTGGATAAAAGCTAGGGTTGGGGGGAAAAAAGTTAGGGTTAGGAAGTCCCAAAGGAACCTGAGAAATAATGATGTACGCATAAATAATGAGATTAGGGTTTGGAGGTCCCAAAGGAGCCTGAGACATAATGACGTAATCAGATTAGGGTTAGAGGATCCTAAAGGAACCTGAGAATGAATAAATAATAAGTTGAATATTTAATGAGGCGGCATCCTTTGGTCTCCCGATGGGGGGGGGGGGGGGGGGTATCACTACTAGCGTGAGAGACGATTAAATGGGATAAGGGACAAGGAGGGAAATCTGCTGACAGATGATGTGGAGATTGATCGGAGATGGGAGGAATATATGGCAGAACTGTATCGGAGCGATTTTGACAATGGATTGAATGATAGAGACAGAGATGTAAGAAAAGACAATCCAGAAGTGTTGAGGTGTGAAGTGGAGGACGTCATGCGAAGGATGAAGAATGGAAAATCAGAAGATGCAGACGGTTTAGTTGCGGAACTGCTGAAGTACGGTGGAGAGAAGGTGGTCGATGCAGCATACGAAGGCGTAAATGAAGTATGGAGAAGTGGAGTGGTGCCGAATAGTTGGAAAAGAAGTGAGTTTGTGGCGATACCAAAACCCGGCAAATCAAAGTTGGAATGCGGTGGACACCGAACGATAGCAATAATCAGTCTGATGTCCAAAATGTTGATGATGATTGCCAGGAATAGGTTGAGCCGGTGGAGCGAGGAAACACGGAGTGAGGCACAATACGGTTTCAGGCCTGGAAGAGGGACCACGGATGCGATTGTGTTAATGAAAGAGATATCGGAGCAAGTGTAAGAAGGAAGGAAAAACTTTACTGCGCGTTCGTGGATTTTACCAAAGCTTTCGATTGGGTTCCGTTAAAGGAGATGTTTGAGTCAATGAGGAGCATGGGAGCACCTAAGGGAGTGGTGGATATTGTGGAGTCAGCGTATGCTGGAGCCGAAGCCAGGATACAGGGAACATCGTGCCAATCATCGAACCATCGCGCAAAGGGAACAGTTTTGGCCATTTTTGAACTTTTGCTAAAGCAAATAAAGCCTTTTTTTGGTTCTGTAGCAACGCAAGGGGTTTATTTCTGCTAAATCTTCATATTTTAGCCTTATTTCAAAGTTGGCCAAAATCGGTCAAAATGTAAAGGGGTTAGCCTTTACTTTTTAATTGATTTTGGCCATTATTGTAACGTTTGAAAAAGGGCCCAAATCGGATAAAATGTATGTAAAAGGTTAGCCTATAATTTTTGACCGATTTCGGTCATTTTCTCAAATTTTTAAATATAATAAAGTCAAATGAAGCCTTTTTAGAGCTTCTGTAGCAACGAGAAGGGTTTACTTGTGTTAATCGTTATAATCGTCATATTTTAGCCATATTTCAAAAGTTCAAAAATGGCCAAAATCGGCCAAAATGTAAAGGGGTTAGCCTTTACTTTTTGACCGATTTCGGTCATTTTTAAAACTTATGAGTTAGCGTCAAAAACGGTTAAATAAAGTCTTTTCAGACCTTCTATGAAAGGGAGAAAATGTAAAGGGGGTTAAGGCTGTTTTCCCCTAGGCGATATTTTTCGAGCGAAGCGACCTTTTCCTTTTGTCTTGGCTAATTAGTTCCACCTGAGAGCTTACGAGACAAATAAAAATGTCGCTTCGCGCGACATTTTTCGCCAAGTGGAAATCCAGCTTAAGCCTTTACTTTTTGACCGATTTTGGTCATTTTTAAAACTTTTGAGTTAGCGTCAAAAACGGTTAAATAAAGTCTTTTTTGACCTTCTGTGAAAAGGAGAGAGCTGTATTTGGGCTAAAAAAAATTTTTTTTATTTTTAAAAAAAAGTCGGAAAAAAAATGTGACGGGGTTAGCCTTTACTTTTTGACCGATTTTGGTCATTTTTCAAACTTTCGAGTTAGGGTCAAAAACGGTTAACTCAAATAAAGCTTTTTTGCATCTTCTGCAGCAACTAGAAGGGTTTATTTGTGCTTAATGATCTTTATCTGTTGCTGACCAATATTGGCGGAATAAAATCGGAAAAGAAATAAAGTATTTTGTGGCAACAATTGGGGCAGGGAAGCATTTTAAATCCTAGACTCTAGGGACTAGAATCCCTGCCTAGTTCCCAGATAGCGAGAACTCTCTGGGCAGGTCAGTCAGGAAAAGTACTAGCCGGCCAGGCGACCCGCTATTAGTAAGGTGCTAGTCCTGAATGACCCAATCGGAGGCTTCACGTGGTGAAGGGTTGTCCGACAGACAGCACTTCCCTGCCCATGAATTGTAGCCGAGTAACGAAGGAGCGAGGTTGCAAATTCCTCCACTGAAGCCGGACAATATTTCTAGGTCCCAGATAGCAAGAACTCTCTGGGGAGCAGTGGCGAAGCCAAGCACAACGACAGGTCACGCCACGCAAATCCCAAATTAGAAACTAAGAAAAGCTTATCGACCAACAGATATTTTTGAGGAATTTTTAGTCATGGCTAAAATTTTTAAATCATTGCGGGTTTTTTTGGGTTTTTTTTTGCATGTCATGTTACTATGCTTACGTGATCCAAAATTTGCACATCGTGACCCGCTGCATGCTATGCCCAGCCTCGCCACTGCTGAGTAGGTCGCTCAGGAAAAGTACTTGCTAGTCCTGGATGACCCCTTTACTATTAGTAAGGTGGCAGTTTGGAATGGTGCCTATTTATAGTAGGCGGCAGTGTCAATTGAGGCGCTATCGGAGTGTTCCAGGGTTCAGAGGGTTAGGCACAAAATTCGAGAAATTGTTTCTCAGAATTCGAGAAATTTTTTGTTTTTTCTATATTTGATTCGAGATTATAATTTATTTATTTATTTATATATAATTTTTATTTTATTTATTTATTTATTTTTCTTTTTTGCTTTTTTTACCTTATACATGCATGCAACGTTCTTGTATCGCGACAATGGAACCCGGAAATTGTTGTGAATTTTTTTTTATTTATTTTTTTTTTTGTATCTTGAATTTTGTGCTCCACCCGGCTGAACATAGAAGACACGACAAGACTATGTTCGTAACTATACTTTAGTTGGCATTGCTGCATTTAACTGAAACTGTCCTTAACTATATTTAGCTATTTACTAGATACTTAGCTAGATGGTTTGTCTACTGGTTCTTTGTTTGAGAAGTCAGCTTGGCGGACACGGAGATAAGAAGTTCCTTCGGGGTACGGATGTAGCGTTGATAGCAGTCAGATGACCATCTGCCAAGTGTCTTGATGAGCCATGAAGGGAGTCCTATCGATCCAGCTGTTGTTGCTGCGCCTATTCGGAAGCTGTGCGTTGCATATAATCTTTGGTCGAAGCCCTGCTGTCGGAGAATGGTTCTTAGCTTCTCGGTTAGGGACGTGCGGGTGAGCGGAAAACCCGATCCAAACCGGAAAAGAGGCTGGTCCAAGTTGGAGGCTGGACACTGGAGTAGATAGTTTCTCATGGCTCGAACGGGACACAATGTATTGGTGGTTTTACCGATAGTCAGGAGACAGCCAGTAAGGAACGGGTCTGTTTTGGAGCGCTTGATCAGAACGTCAAAGTGTTCGGGACTGGAGACATTGGGGTGGAATACTATATCTTTACGTGACAGGTGGTAAGATGGCTGAAATGGAGAATTGCATGTAAATTCGCTGCAACGCAGAAAACCAAAGAAGGCCAGCGTAAATGCTGCCCATAACATAACATTATCAATATTGTTAGTGAAATCAGGATTTAGTTCCGAGTATAACGATTGCATAACCTGGACGGTAATAGGACATCGATCTCTCTTTTTCTCTCCTTTGAGGCATTTCAGACCTTTAAGGGATTGTTCCAGTAAACGCATGCTTCCCATGTTAATTGGGATATTAAAAAGTAGATGAAGGTGTGATACACCAGCTAGGTAAGTTTTAACAGTTGCATAGGACAGGGTCTTTGATAGGTGACCCACAAAGTAGAGAAGGGTTGTTTCACTTGCTGGCAGTAGAGGTGTAAGTGGCGAGACAATACCCTGGTTGAGACAGAATTATATAAATTGTTTTATACCCACATGATATGTTTGCCTTGTGGAAGGAGCCCAGGAATGTTCAATTAACCGATGTACACGGTCAGTCAAACATGGATCATTGATGATGGGATGGCGCAAGGTCGAGGAGAGGCCAACGGAGCTAGCGTCTTGAAACGGTTCATCTGAAAACGAGATGGAGCATCAGCGATGCCATTATCAACACCTGCAATATGTTTTGCCGTGAAAGTAACATTAAATCTGAGGGTTGCCAAAACAATAGGTCGGACCAGGTCCATAATTCTGGCAATTTTTGATGATTTTGAGTTCAAAATTTGGACGACTGACTCATTGTCGCAAAGAAATAAGATGCGTTTCTGTGCCCAACGTGGGCCCCAGATGGAACAAGCGAGATAAATAGGAAAAAGTTCCTGCCATTCAATCGAAATTCCTTTTGATTTTTCAAGGACATGTTCGGGCAGCCAACGGCCTTGGAACCATTGGCCATTGAGATAACCCCCGTAACCTATTTTGCCTGAAGCGTCAGTGAACAGGTTGAGAGATGGCGAGGGGGACGGTACGACATCGAGAAAAAGGCTGACCCCATTCCAATTTGTTAAAAAGGTTTGCCACATTAGAAGGTCTTGATAAAAACCGGCGTTAAGCGTCACAAAATGAAAAGGCTTAATGACGCCACACGTTAATGCTATCATACGGCGTAAAAATGTGCGACCTGGTGCAATTACCCGACACGCAAACTGCAGGGTACCAATGAGGGATTGAAGCTCATTTAGGCGGCAAGTTTTTAGCTTTTTCCAAATGGTAACTGCTAGCTTAGCGCGGTCAAGTTTGTCGTCTGGCAGGCGGGCTTCCATTCGTATGGAATCCAGAGTAATCCCGAGAAATTCGAGTACCGGAGAAGGTGCGTATGTTTTTCCGGGTGCTATAGGAACGTTGAGTTCCGTAAATAGGCAAAGAAGCTTACTTAACGAGGTTAGACAGTTCGAACGTGGGTAAGGTTCAGCAACGAAAAAATCGTCGAGGATATGGAGTACATTTTTTACCTGAAGTGTGTTTTTAAGAATCCACTCCAGGGCGTCCGAAAGCATGTTAAAGATAAATGGCGCACTACGTAAGCCAAATGGGAGTACTTTATCAAAGAAATAGAGGCCTCTCCATTGCATACCTAAGAGTTACCAGTCCTCAGGGTGGACCGGTATGTTGCGGAAGGCCGATTGTATATAGGTTTTAGCCATGTAACAATGATGGCCTAGGCGAAGGACGAGATTGATTGCGTCATCGATACGGACGTATTGAAGAGAAAAATCTTCGGGAGAAATTAGAGCATTAACACTAGTTTCAGATGTTTTGGGATAAGACAAATGGAAGATGGTCCGCCATTTTTGAGAATTTTTCTTTGGAACAAGGCCTAGAGGATAGATTTGCATGTTCGGAAATGGTGGTTGAGTAAATGGACCTATTGTACGGTCGCGTTTAACTTCGTCTAAAATGTTGATATCGAGTATTTCCTTCATTTGATTAGCAGTGCTTAAATTTTTAGAGAAAAAGGGGTGACGGGGCCCAGAATAGCCGATTTTAAAACCATCTCTCATCCCGGCACAAAGATTCTGAACAAAAATAGGATCAGGGTGGTTCTGCAGCATAGACTCTAACAAAACAAAATCAATAGGTGTAGAAGGATTAACTGTGGCAAGGAATTCTTTACTTTTGCTTTCTTCGATGCGACGATTCATCAGTTCGACGAGTGGATTCACGGGGGGTGTCGTGGGTGAAGCCCCCATGGTATTCTCCGCACGAGGGGCGATTGCATCGGTGCTCGAAGGGACACGGAGAAGAGGCGCATGGTATGCCCCCATTGAAGTTTTGGCAGTAGGATCGTCTACCAAATCCCTTGGTTTGGTTTGATGGCCTTGGAGAGGAAAGAGGGCACGTGTCAGAAATATGATCTGCACTACCACACACGAAGCATAGAGTGCGAGTGAGACCTGTAAACTTATCTAGCCACAGTTGGATGTGGCGTTCGCCCCAATTCAAAGACGGAGTTTTTGCGGCTAGTTTTCGAAATTCAATGTCGTAGGCATACCAAGCAAGACCCTTAAACTTTTGCGATGCTTCCCGTATTATCCGTCGATACGCAAACATTTGGGTGGCCTTATGAGGAAATTTAGACACAATTATACATGCGTAAACACCAAAGGCTGTAAGCCATTTATCGACACTGTCGATCTTTTGCTTCCGACTAGGGGGACCAAAACCAGGGAGAGGTATTGAAACGCTACCTTCACCTTATACTGTAAACCGCACCGGTCCGAAACTGGGGCGGTCTGAATAGCCGGGAAGAAGACAAGAAAAATCAATGTACTCACCGTTCACAATTTGATCTTCGAGCTTCTTTGATATGCTCGAGACTTCTGGTTGCGGCGGCATGGCGTGACTTGGTGGCTGGTAGAGGTTTGGCGTTGAGGAAAGCAAGGACGCTACTTGTAGAGGGTCTCCAAGGTCCAAAGATGACGTTGGATGGTTGGATGCTGGTCGGACTGGTTTCATCATGGATGGGCCGGACGGCGGTGGTTTGAAGGGTTTCCCGTAGAATTGGCGCAAGTTCGTGCGCTAGTAATTGCAACGACTCTCGTGACAGTTGGGTAGGTGTACCTTGTTCGATAACGGCAGAGGTCGGTGACTCGGCGCCAATTACCGCACTTGATCGTGGTGGTAGGTTATTGACGGTTGTGCCTTGGGAGCTCTGAAGCCGTTGGAGTAAGGCCGATCGAGGACCGGTGATGGCCAGATTATTTTGTGCGAGCAGTAGAGTAAGACTTTCGGTAGAAAGGTCTTCGTAGTTGACTGGGTCGGTTTCGACACGCGGGCGGGCGTTTCTCACTGCCGTTGTCTGCCTGGGAGGTAGCGCACGAGATGCGCGGCCTCTGGAAGTGTTGCGGAGTTTCGGCATTGCTGATTTTTTTCGTTTCAGTATACCAAGTCAACTGACTTGCTCGAACTCGCTTACAGTATGTCGTCGATCTTTACAGATTGACGGCGCAAGAGAGAATGAGAGATCTATGCTCCGGTACTGGTTATTTGGTACAGAAAGAGTAGGTCATTGTATTCATGCACGTGAAAGATATCTAGATTTGTTAGTTTTCATTGGGTTGGAGCCTTTAGCACGAGTTTTTCACATGCTTAAATGTTGGTCAATTTCGACCTTTGGTTGCTTATCTTCTTTGATAAAGGTTATGTTGTTCATTGTTCGACCTGGACCTTGAGCTCTTGTGTAGTAGAACGGTTCATGGTGGTGTCTGTCACCTCGCAAGCAAAGCAAACGCAACGACATAAATTTGTTTACCTGATATGCGGCTTTCATCCAGAGTATTACTCATACATATATATATGTATAATTATTTATCATTGATTCCAAATGGATTTTTTGGTTTGTTTCTTTTTTTTGCGCGCGTTTACTCGACCCGCAACATTTGTATAGCGACACTGTGACACCCCCGTGAGTCGTTCGATTATAAGTGGATTAGTTTTCTTAACATATCTCATTAACAACAATTTATGACATAGTATAAATTAAAACTAAATCTTCATATTTTAACCGTATTTTAAAAGTTGAAAAAATGGCCAAAATCGGTCAAAATGTAAAGGGGTAGCCTAATTAGACTTAAAGTGCCTATGAAACGAAAATTAAGTTTGTCTTATTTGAAAGAACACTTAAAATTATAGAGTAACATATTTTGCAGTTTTTCGTTTCCTTGCTTAGTTTTTGAAATATTTTAGTTTGTTGATATGTAAATTAAACATTTTGACGTTGTAGGTGCATAATGAGTTATTGGAGAAGGTTAGCCTTTACTTTTTTATTGATTTTGGCCATTATTGTAACGTTTGAAAGAGGGCCAAAAATGTCAAAGAAAGCCTTTTTAGACATTTTTCAGCAACGAGAAGGGTTTATTTGTGCTAAATATTTATATTTTAGCCTTATTTCAAAGTTGAAAATATGGCCAAAATTTGTGTCAAAATGTAAAAGTGGTTAGCCTTTACTTTTTGACCAATTTTGACCATTTATTTGAACTTTTGAAAACGGGATAAAAGTGTTAAAGCCTTTTTACAGCTACAGAATTGTTTATTTGTGCTAAATCGTCATATTTTGGCCTTATTTCAAAAGTTGAAAAAATGGCCAAAATCGGTCAAAATTTAAAGGGGTTAGTTTTTACTTTTTGACCGATATTGGCGATTTTTTCCACTTTTAAAAAAGGGCCAAAAATATCAAATAAAGGACTTTTTAGATCTTCTGTAGCAACGAGAAGGGTTATTTGTGCGAAATCTTCATATTTAATTTAGCCTTATTTCAAAAGTTGAAAACATGTACATGACGAAAATCGGTCAAAACATTTTGACCGATTTTGGCCATTTTTTGAACTTTTGAAAAAGGGCCAAAAAGTCAAATAAATCCTTTTTAGAGCTTCTAGCTGAGCAACGAAAAGTTTTTATTTGTGCTAAAACTTCATACTTTAGCCTTATCAAAAGTTGAAAATATGGCCAAAATCGGTCAAAACATAAAGGGGTTTAGTCTATACTTCTTGACCGATTTTGGCCATATTCTGAAATTTTGAAAAATAGGGTAAATCCTTTTTAGAGCTTTTGAAACAACGAGAATGATTTATTTGTGCCAAATCTTCATATTTTAGCCTTATTTCAAAAGTTAAAAAATGGACAAAATCGGACAAAATATAAAGGGGGTTAACCTATACTTTTTGACCGATTTTGGCCATTTTTGAACTTTTGATAAAGCGCAAAAAGTCAAATAAAGCCTTTTTTGGGGTTCTGTAGCAACGCAAGGGGTTTATTTCTGCTAAATCTTCATATTTTAGCCTTATTTCAAAGTTGGCCAAAATCGGTCAAAATGTAAAGGGGTTAGCCTTTACTTTTTAATTGATTGATTTTGGCCATTATTGTAACGTTTGAAAAAGGGCCCAAATCGGATAAAATGTATGTAAACGGTTAGCCTATAATTTTTGACCGATTTTGGTCATTTTCTCAAATTTTTGAAATATAATAAAGTCAAATGAAGCCTTTTTAGAGCTTCTGTAGCAACGAGAAGGGTTTACTTGTGTTAATCGTTATAATCGTCATATTTTAGCCCTATTTCAAAAGTTAAAAAAATGGCCAAAATCGGCCAAAATGTAAAGGGGTTAGCCTTTACTTTTTGACCGATTTCGGTCATTTTTAAAACTTATGAGTTAGCGTCAAAAACGGTTAAATAAAGTCTTTTCAGACCCTCTATGAAAGGGAGAAAATGTAAAGGGGGTTAAGGCTGTTTTCCCCTAGGCGATATTTTTCGAGCGAAGCGACCTTTTCCTTTTGTCTTGGCTAATTAGTTCCACCTGAGAGCTTACGAGACAAATAAAAATGTCGCTTCGCGCGACATTTTTCGCCAAGTGGAAATCCAGCTTAAGCCTTTACTTTTTGACCGATTTTGGTCATTTTTAAAACTTTTGAGTTAGCGTCAAAAACGGTTAAATAAAGTATTTTTTGACCTTCTGTGAAAAGGAGAGAGCTGTATTTGGGCTAAAAAAAATAAATTTTATATTTTGAAAAAAGTCGGGGAAAAAATGTGACGGGGTTAGCCTTTGCTTTTCGACCGATTTTGGTCATTTTTCAAACTTTCGAGTTAGGGTAAAAAACGGTTAATTCAAATACAGCTTTTTTGCATCTTCTGCAGCAACTAGAAGGGTTTATTTGTGCTAAATCTTCATATTTTAACCGTATTTCAAAAGTTGAAAAAATGGCCAAAATCGGTCAAAATGTAAAGGGGTAGCCTAATTAGACTTAAAGTGCCTATGAAACGAAAATTAAGTTTGTCTTATTTGAAAGAAGACTTAAAATTATAGAGTAACATATTTTGCAGTTTTTCGTTTCCTTGCTTAGTTTTTGAAATATTTTAGTTTGTTTGATATGTAAATTAAACATTTTGACGTCGTAGATGCATAATGAGTTATTGGAGAAGGTTAGATGCCTTTTCTATTATCAAACCAAATTAATTTGAATGAAGCATGTGGATGTGTTTCGCCACAACACTAAACATGTAGATTTTAAGTGATTATTATATTTGATGCACGTGTGACGTCAAAATGTTTAATTTGGATATCAAACAAACTAAAATATCCCAAGAACGAAGCAAGAAAACGAAAAACTGCAATATATGTTACTCTACCATTTTAAGTGTTCTTTCAAATAAGACAAACATAATTTTTGTTTCATAGGCATTTTAAGACATACATGTGCATCAAGATTTATTTATTCTTACAAATCATCGGACTTTTAATATTACTTTCAGAGAGCTGAGCTAAAATATGCATGCAAAACCGTGATGCAACTCAGTTAATAAAACATCTGTAATTAAACATCTCTCTACAGTGTGTATCAAAAAAAATTCGAACCCTTAGAAAATGAATTAGCATTCTTTTCAAACAACCTATTGTAGTAGTTTGAAAGCCCTAAGCACTTCGCTGAACCCACAGATGCGTAAAACACACGGTCTTATACACCTGGGAAATTAAGATAACTTGAAGTGTATGCATGGTGAAAGTATTTAAAAGCTTTTTCGCTTCGTTTAACTTATGTGCTGATTAATTTATAACGCAGCGCTTTTAGGGCTTTCAAACTACTACAATAGGTTGTTTGAAAAGAATGCTAATTCATTTTCTAAGGGTTCGAATTTTTTTGATACACACTGTATATCTAAAAATAATATAAAATTTGACTGAATTAGGAATATATTTTGGACACAACATGGAATATACTTTGGACACAACATAAATAATTTTACCTTATATTATTAAAAATAATCACATGGTTTCTCTTAAGATTAAGGTTATATTTCATTTGATTCTTTTTTTGGCTTTTTGACCAATATGAATTGGTTGTCTCGGACTCACGTTTTGACCAATTTTTAAAGCTTAAAACAACTTAAATTATTGGTTGAAACAACCAAAATCTGGTTATTGGTCTGAGTCTGAGACAACCATTCAAATCGGTTGTCTCAACCAATCAGTTTTTACAGTATTTCAAATATTCCAAATTACTTCTCGACTGGGACAATTCTTTTTTATAAATAGACCTTATTCATAAATGGCCGACGACTTAAAATCCTTTTATGTGCATATAAATTAGCCCATCTGAGCTCAGTTTAGAGTAAAGATTCTTTTGAATTTTGCACATGAAAACGAGTTCAAAGGGGCTAATTTATATGCACATAAAAGAATATTAATTCCACGACCATTTATGAATATGGTCTATAGAACAGTTAAAATTTCTTTATTAATTAGATAAATAGAGAGTAATACAAAGACCACGTTCTTCATTTTAAAAGTCTTATTGTAAAACGTGTCTGTACAGTAATGCCACATTCAGCTGACCTATATAGCGTGTGACTTCAGCATTCGTTAGGATACTCGGATTTTATCGAGTTATCAACACAGGGTTAGCCTATTGAGCTCCTGTACGTATTCTCAAGCTGGGTGAACTACTAAACGACCACTAAACGTCGGTATTTGAAGTTGCCACCGAGCATAACGACTTTGACGTTACCTGCAAGAGCCCAATTGATCCAAATGCGCAATGTGTGAAATCCAATTATAAATAGATATTGGGAATATGCATAATTAAATCCATATATTAATTTTCTTGTTTTATAAAAAGTGTTATAAATAAATTAAAAGTTCTACTTTTAAATAAATGCTGCAATTATCAACAATTATCCGCTTGTAATTTTAGTCCTTTAAATTTTGACACAGTTGTAGGTAAGCAATTCCGTCTTTGCCGTCAAAGTATTCCCATTTTTGTAAATAACTCTTATGGGTGTCGTGTATGGTTTCTCACCGGGATTGCATAATTTGTTATACAAAACTCGAGGTGTCCGATTGGCAACCTCTTTGCGTCTCCAGCTCGATTTAGGCTTTTCCCCATTTTTAAAGCAAGCGATCGGTACCATTTCGGTCTTAATCACAGCGTATGACATCTCGGTATACACAGTGACGCAACCAGAATCACAAATAGGATGCGATCGATAATTTGGAACACCATTGTTAAAGGTAATGTTATTTCGCTTAAAACCACATTCGTTGGGCGAGCTTCGTTTGTTCTTATCCAAGATTGCGGAGTGTTTGTAGCCTGTCACGGCCTTTTTTAGTACGATTACTAACATCAGCACGACAAGGATTTTAAAAATCTATAAAAAATAACAAATTATAATTATCCGATACACGTATGTATATATATATATATATAGATAGATAGATAGATATACATAACAGATATATAACATATAACACACAGATATATAACATATAACACACAGATAAAAATGTCGACAACATATCTTATTTTTTATACAAATATAATTCGCAACAAGAACACGAAAATACAAAGTCAGAATTTTTAAACGGATGAAGTATTTTACTTACTTTTGAGTAATGTGTTTTGGTCTTCATTTCCAGTTCGTCGAATAAATACGAATAAAAATACCAAGATGTATTAAATTAAGATTAATTAAATTTCTGATTCTCCGCACGACATTATATAACCCTGAAAATTCACCTATTTTGAGAAATGACATAAACTTGAGCAACATTTAACAGGGAAAGGACAAAATGTATAACATTTCCAGACAACTAAGGTTTCCGATAATTTACGTTTCAGTCCTTAAAGTTGTTTATTTTTAGAGTGAATTACCTTATCCGTTCACATAAGCCTCCAATACCACTGGGGTGGCGCCAGAGGGGGCGGGGGGTAGTTGGGCTAAAGAAGAAGACTGGAAGAAAAATCTTATTTTTATCAATTGGCAAGGCGTATGTTGTGTAGAAGCCAACAGTGATAATTACAACACACAAAATTCCATTTTCCGTTTTCAAAATTGGACAAAAATGGCAAAAGTTAATCAACCACACTAGGTGCTCAACAGATTTTCCTTTATTGATACCTGGAAAATAAATGCTGTAGCTTGTCGGTTATTGCGATTTATAAAGACTTGAATTATTATTATTATATTATTATGTAGAGAATAATACATGGATGTGCGGAAATGTGACATTTATTTCTCGTGTTGACCTTGGTTAACACGAGAAATAAATTACAAATTTCCAAGCATTCATGTATTCTTCTGTTTATTATATAAAAAATAGTCCTATTTCCCTACAAAAAGAGAGCAGGATTATCATAAATAATCACACATGTGAGATTATCGTTTTTATTAGTGGCGGAAACATCAATAAAAATATAATAAAGTATATTAATCTGATGTTGTAAATCATTAAGATCCGTAAGCAAAGCCAATCACTCCAGTCCAAATAACACCTTTTTTAATATATATCATAGTATAAT
This sequence comes from Paragorgia papillata, assembly GCA_035771165.1. Classification (NCBI taxonomy): domain Eukaryota; kingdom Metazoa; phylum Cnidaria; class Anthozoa; order Scleralcyonacea; family Coralliidae; genus Paragorgia; species Paragorgia papillata. Next base: position 3,097,152 of record JAWNZC010000406.1, read on the forward strand.
ATTAGATAATTAGCCGAATGAACGATTCATGGTAGCACTCATGCTAGAATTTACAAAGTTAATCGCTATAAAAGCAATAATTTCTAAGAAACAAACTCAACTGTTGCGGCGCGGAAACATTATTTTTAGTTCTCGTAAACAAGGTAAAAGTTAGCATGCGTCACAGACGCTCGCGGGCGGAAAATGTTTTCCAAAATATGTAAAGACAGGCTATGACGTAGGATAGGTAAAAGTTAACTCACTTGAAATATAACAACAAAATATTTCTATGAATTTTCGTAAAACTCAATAATAAAAATAAGCATCTAAAAAGGTTTCAATTACGCGGCTAGACAATATTAGTTCATAGTTGTTAGAAAACGAGCGACACTATATTGCACTAAAACCTCGAATTAATATTCCAATTAATATTGGAATATTAATTTTTGGTGAAATAACGACAGATATCGCATACACCAGAAATGAACTAAGTGGTCGAGGTAATTAGCCTAGCTTAAATACAGAGGTCGTTGTAAGCAACTTAAAGTTATTTGATAAACACCCACAATTTCTTTGGGTTTGTTTTTATACTTATTTATTGAATCTGATTGGTGCGTTAGCTTCGAAAACAAAAATTCCTTTTATTAATACATAAGATTAACAACGACCTTTCGTTTTCAATGAAACGAAAAGTCTCTTTATATCCGCATCATGTACGGACACTAATTCTGATCTATTGAAAGATGTAAAATGAAATCTATACGTTATAGCATATAAGATTAACAATAAAGTTTGGATCCTCAGTTTTGAATAAATACAAAATCCATAGTAAAAAAGAGTGATGTTCGGTGAGAGAGCTGAGTTTTTGTTGTAACGACATAAATTCTTATAATTATCAACTGTCCACGTGGTAGCACTGGATCATTTTCGTAACAGTTGAACAGTAACATTTAAGTTCAGTTCCGGCAATCTTTCACGATAAAGTAAATTTCAGTTTTAAACTCCTGGGTCTATAACTGGTACATTTTTACAATAGCCAAGAATACATATAGTAAGTGAAAACAGTATGGATAAAAATATTTACAATTAATATATTAAAATTGCTGAATAAGCATGGTATAACGTTCTTTTGTTTGCATTTAAAACTATAATTAGAGTTATATATAATATACACTTATATATAATTATATATAAGTGGAGCATGATTAATCAAGCTAATTTTAGGAAGAATACTGTGACTACACAGTCACTTGAGGTAGCTCTCACTCGGTTTTCACATTTATTTGCATGAACAATATCTTGAATTCTATGCGCATTTTCATAGATTGTTACCTATGATTGTGAAATTAGAGGACAGACGAATAGTCAGGTCACATCACGTCAACCAACATTTTTTGTCTTTACCCATGCCTTAAAATCCAAAAAAAACTGCCCCAGAAGGTTGCGTTTCTACCTGTGTTTATTTCTTACCTGTTTGTCTGTCACCAGGATATCTCAAAAAGTATCGAACCGATTTTCATGTAAGTTTATGAAAGGGTTGGGCAAAGAGTCACAGACAAAATACCAACCATGCATTAAATCACGCATGAGTGAAAATTTGATGAGAAGTTTATAAAAATCTGCTGTGAGTTTACCGTCGTATTTAAATCGTGTGCTTAAAGTCATTATTGTTACCTCCACTGAGTTTGTTTGTTAGTCTGTTACTATAGGATACCTCAAAAGTATTGAACCCATTTTGATGCAAGTTTGGCCTCAAACCAAACATCGCGCCATTAAATTTTGCTCTCTGAACGTGAATGAAATGACATGAATGTACCAACGCTTGATTGTGATTATTATCCTTAAATTATGCAAACCTTATTATGTAATACCGGAACGAGTGCAAGCAAGCATTTTATCCATACACGTTTCGGTCTGGTGAGCTACCCTGGTCAGCGGGATGGCTCGTTTCTCATAACCCGCTGGCGGAGGTATGCAGTCTTCGAGGTTCCTCTAGTTTCATTTATTTCGGTAAACACATATCATCAACTATGTTTCTTAGTGTTTTATTTAACATGAAAACCTTATTCAAATAAGGCGGCTACTGCTACACTTACTGTAAAATAAAACGCTCAAAAATGAACTGGAGTATAGCAAAGTGCATTGACCCTCTTTAATTACAATTGTACTGTATTGTACCGTACCGTGCCGTACTGTACTGCACTGTACTGTATGAACAACAATGCGGTGAAGACAGGGCCGTCGCGAAGGGGGTTGAGCAGAGGGGTGTGAGCATTAATTTTGCCGACAAATGGGCGTGGTCATTGGGTGTGGTCATTCAAAAGTAATAAACCCACAATGTTCTTGGACATGTCATTAGGTGACATGAAAATTGTCTTATTTTAACACAACCAAACTACCAGAAACTCCGACTGTCTTACAGGAAAGATGGAACTATAGTTATATTGGCTTCAAGGGAGTCAATGAGGACCGTGGGGCTCCACTACTACAAAAGAATAGCCTACTCTGAGTCTGACTACTCTTTCTATAGTTTTGACCTTGTTTAAGTTTCAATCTTCAAAAAATGCGGTCTAACATAGTAATATAATAAGGTTAGTGTACTGCTGAAACATGGAATGTTTATTGTTAACTGCGGTCAACCGGTCAGCCGTCAGAACGAGACACTGTCTGCGAGAAGAAAGCGACACCCTGGATAAAAGCAAGTAGCAACGATAATCTTTAAGGTAGCAAAAAGTGTATTTATAACTATAGTTCCTCACACCTCAGTTCCTCTGCTGTATATCTCGTGATTACGGTGCTTTCGAATGGTAATTTGCAGTCTTGCCGAAAAAAGATTTGCCGACAAACGTTTCATTTGCCGACAGCAGTTTTGCTGGGGGTGGGGTAGGGGTGGGGTGTCACACCCCCAGGCCCAACCGTTCGCGACGGCCCTGGGTGAAGAGAACTTTATCTAGTTTTATTGACACCGCGAAGAGTTTATCCTAATCCACTAAATATTATCTGACGTCACAGAATATAAAAGACATACATAACGTATGCCAATTATTTGTAGCATATGCCAATTAGTTGTAGCATATTTACATAAGTTACAAAGATCGAGTAATAGCGCATATGTTATTTAGTGTAAATGTACGTCTATTGCCAGAGTCCATTATTAATAGTAATGCTTATAGAGTTAAATCAATTGCAACAAAGGTAAAGTGAGCCAAAGATGTTTAAGTAATATTTAAAACACGTACTGCGAATGTTTTAAATAGCTTCAAAAACGACCCATTTTGGTAAGTTCATTGGCGTAGTAAGTATGAAAATTAACGTTGTCTAAGCCGAGAAAATCAAAGCCAAAGTTTATGTAAATCAGAAGGTTTCTTTATCAGATATAAAACCACGGACATGGTACTGATTTCGCTTGTGTTTTCCTCATGAATTATTAATGAGTTTTTGAAACTTATTTTGCAATATTGGGTTAAAACATATGTGCAGTTATAAGATATATAAAGAACAAAATGTAAACATGTACGAAACTAAAATTGTGAATTTTGTAATGTTCGTGTATCACATGAACCATATAATTGTTACTCTCATCTGTTGAGGAAAATAATTTTCAGCTCACCTCAGTGGTCTGGGTCTACTTCATATAAGAACCCGGTATCTGGCATTAAAACACGGTTGTAAGAAGTACTTTGAACGAAAACGCGCCACTTCTCTAAGGCAGTCGGTTTGATCTTCCCGGCTCCACCGGCACCTATCATCCCGCAAGCTTCAGGTCCGGTGTACATATCACCGGAGGCTTTGTCAACCAATACAACTTCCTTCTTGTCCGAGATTTTTTCGGGTTTGGTAAACTCGTAAAACCCTCGGCCTGTCTGGAAAACCAGACTGTTTTGCTGCACGAACGTTTTTATATCCATACGGTCGTCCACATCAAGGATTTGGAACCGAGACGGATTGATGGGAACAAGGTCACAAGATAAAGTATCTTCATAGGTCGACTTTTCTCGACCAGCTAGCGTGTCAAACAAAGCATGCAGCGAACGGTTCATCCCAGAACCTATAAACGACAAGCAAATCATTAATTACAGCTCTCCAAAAATCCTAAGTATTCGATCTGGACATGGATTTTTGATGGTGTGGACGACTTTTACTTGTCCTGTGGCTGGACTAAGGTAATTCCTCAGTAATTCTTCCAGAAATAAAATGTTGCTGAAACTCCCCCAGTATATTAAAGTTTATAAAATAGAAAAATAAAAAAGAAGAAGTTGGGTTTAAAAAATACAGCTGCTATAGTAAACCATGATGTTTTCCCAATTTGTAGCTCTTTTGGCTAACTTTTGATTTCATCTTGCTCTCTTATACAATCCTTCATAAAAGTACTTAGTTTATATACTGACTGGAGAAATATTTGATATTTTAGATGCACTTATATATATGAACTATTTAGTGCCAACAAATAATAGAAAAAAATGACGAAAAGAACAATTGACAAACATTTTTGCGATATAACAATGTCCACATTCTTTCTTGTTACATGTTTTTTTGAAGCCGTAAGAACGAGAAACGTACTATATTTCAAATTCTCGACATGATTTTTTCTCTGTTCTTTCATATATGCTGTAGAGCTGGTGGAGGAAATAAATAATTGAAAAAAAGTGGGGTCACTGAGTGTCTTCGTGAGCTACACAAGGTTAAAGCTTGAACATGGGGCATCTCCCTATTATTTTATCTATATACGAAACCACGCAACAAATTTTATTTTTTTTTAAAAACCAAAATTAATTTAGTATCTTCTTGTCAAAGTTATTATTAGCTGATTTAGCCACCTTAGGGATATTTTTATGTGTTTTCGTCACTAACACTTGGATATATCTTGAATTAGTATTGCAGAATTATGCGCAGAAAAGCTGCGCAATGCAAAACTGAGGAATTACCTTAAGCGAAGGAGGGAGAAATGAGAATAGTAAGAATAAAGAATAAAGAAAGGAGGGATAGAAGAAAGAAAGGTAGGAAGGAATAAAGGAAGGAGGTAAAAAGAAAGGAAAGAAATAAGAAAAGGAAGGAAGAAAGAAAGGAAGGAAAGAAGGAAAAAAGGAAAGAAGGAAAAAAGGAAAGAAAGAAAAAAGAAAGAAGGAAGGTAGAAAAGAAGGAAGAAAGGGAAAAAAGGAAGAAAAGAAGAAATAAAGAAAGAAAGGAAACAACAAAAACAACAACAACTACTACAAATAACTTAATTACCACATTAAATACAAAAGGCACATGTTTACTTCAAAAGCATGCAGTTATTAAGTTACTTGATACAAAAGAAAATTTCATTAATTCACCTTTTCCACGACTTTTTACTTCTTCTTCGAACGCTTGCAGCTGCTCCAACGATTGTTCGCGATAACAGATTGCAGTTAAGAAGTCGACAATGGAGGCAAACTGATCTAGTTTCAAATGCCACCCACATGAAAGCTTCGCCAGCTCACTAAAAATTAACCACAAGTTTACGTCAATCTGTACTCTTGTCTGCACCTGCACCTGTACTTGTAAACATAATCAATCGAGAGATTGTCAAGAAATACAGCTAAAGTCTTTGTTCACGTTTATGCAAACTTGTGCCGACAATTATTGATATAATGAAGCAATCATCAAATAGCAGCGTTTAGCGTGTTACCTAAAATCGCTTAAACGTGTTCTTAAAAATTAATAAGCCAAAAACAAAAGCTTTGTGCACGGTGAAGACCGTCTCAACATAAAATCAAAGCTCGTTATATAGGCGCTATGAAGTTTGCCGAGGTTTCCAGACCATATCTTGATTGACTCTGTTGTAAACTTGAAATTAGAAAGCAATGTGTATCTGGTATATTAAGACTAAATAAGAAATAAAAGCTATGTCAGATCGTGAAGCACCTGGTTATAAATTCATGTCCAACACAACCCAGATTACCACGTGCTTCAATAGATTCCTAGGTTAGGGTTGGTGTCAAGCCCATAACTAGATGCTTCACTGAATCTAAAATAGCCTTCACCCTGTACTATTTCACTGTTTTGAATGGGTAAACTAGCGAATGGAACAGCAAGTCATTGTTTACATGAAGAAGATTGAAAGTTTTCGATCTGATCGAAACGGATGGCTGAAGTCAAATATATATATATATATACGTGCAACTTTCTAAAGACAATTATACATTGTTTCAGCAAGCTAAGTACAAAATGTTGTAACAAACAACTTCTTAACCTTATGCGCATAGTCAGCGTATTATTTATAGACACTGTCATTTATTGCTGAACTAGCAACTTCATAGCAAATAAAAATAAAATAAAAATATATTGAGTAATAGCAGTTTAAAAAAACTGAATCGCCTAATTACCTGTAAAAAGACGTGGACATCTCACAGCCCAAGGCCTGAACAGCGTAAATGTGGACGTTCATGTCCTCGTACAACTGCTTTGCTTCGTCTTTCCAGTTGATTTTCAGTGTGTTCAGAGGATCCGCCGGACCATGAGGAGTAGCATCACCAATCATAACAAGGGCACGTTGAGAATCTGGAGTCCATGACAACTCCGTTTTAACCTACGTAATAACAATAGATCAAAAATTAAAAAATAATTACAATATAGTCACAAGTAAACATTAAAGTGCTCAACTGTACATTGATTAGCGAGTTATGGCACAAGTGATCACCATACAATCCAACTCTGTCTGACGCCAAACGATTTTACTCGGTCTGACGGCAGACAATTTTGCTCTGTCCAACGCCAGCAGACAATTTTACTCCGGATAACCGAACGCGAGATAATGTTACTCAGTCGTACGCTAAACCATCTTATACTCGTGAAGCAATGAGCCCTCCCGGAAATCAGCAAAAGAATTAAAAGCATAGGACAAGTGTTTTACAAGGTTCTCTGATTTAATTTCTATTCTAATCCTGGGCGCGCTATAATCACTTTTCTGCCGTCTCAGCCAATTAAAATTTGCAGTTAGGAGTCGAAGGCCTTGCCCGCGAAACAACTAAATTAGGGACTTTAAGATGTTACAGGACGACGACAGTGGTTAAAAACCAAGATAAGTTTTACAATTTAAAGAAGTCACAGTTATCTGACTATTATATTTCATAATTGAAGCTACAATCTTGGACAATAATAGTTGTAACAGTCAACCCCTCCCCCCGATTCAATGTTGTTATATGAAACTCCAGTCCAACATTGTTTCATTTCGGTCAACATTGAATCGGGGGGAGGGGGTGTTACAACATTATTGTCCAAGATTGTCCTTGACTGATTTTTCTTAATATTGTATAAAATACAGCTAAAATATGATTTCAATTTGTAAATTAAAGTCAATAAACAAATTGTAAAATTTGAGACTGTTTCGTGCAATTAGTAGAGAGATATTTGCACTTAAAAATGTATAGATTGCGCTCTACTACGAGGCCCTTTCTTTGTTACTCAATAATATCTACGTCACTAGAACAGTATTGCGAGAGAAAGTGCATTCTGTCGATGGAAAAAAATGTAGGTTTGATACTTGGGTAACGGTTGAAAGAGAGATGTATTTATAATATTACTATTGTTTAGATATGACGCTCATATTTCAGAAAACAAGCACGGTGTATTTCATTTCATAATAGAACATTTTATTTAAGTTTAAAAATTATTTCCCCAGCTAATACCATCAATGAATTGTTAATTTATAGAATGCTTGTAAAGCCACATTTATTCATATGCAGTTGGTTTAATTTCCCCTGCGCAACGTGCCGCAATACGGGAAATAATTTGTAAACTTAAATAAAATGTTCTATTATGAAATGAAATACACCGTGCTTGTTTTTCCCCAATCATCATAATGTCAGATATAGATTCAGTTAAAGCGGGCTCAGATATACGGCTGAAATATGAGCGTCATATCTAAACAATAGTAATATTATAAATACATCTCTCTTTCAACAGTTATCCAAGTATCGAAACCTACATTTTTTCCACGGACAGAATGCGCTTTCTCTCGTAATACTGTTCTAGTGACGGAGATGTTATTGAGTAACGAAGAAAGGGCCTCGTATAGTAGAGCGCAATCTATACATTTTTAAACGCAAATATCTCTCTACTAATTGCACGAAACAGTCTCAAATTTCACAATTTGTTTATTGTCTTTAACTTACAAATTGAAATCATATTTTAGCTCTATTTTATACAATATTAAGAAAAATCAGTCAAGGACAATCTTGGACAATAATAGTTGTAACAGTCAACCCCTCCCCCCGATTCAATGTTGTTATATGAAACTCCAGTCCAACATTGTTTCATTTCGGTCAACATTGAATCGGGGGGAGGGGGTGTTACAACATTATTGTCCAAGATTGTCCTTGACTGATTTTTCTTAATATTGTATAAAATACAGCTAAAATATGATTTCAATTTGTAAATTAAAGTCAATAAACAAATTGTAAAATTTGAGACTGTTTCGTGCAATTAGTAGAGAGATATTTGCACTTAAAAATGTATAGATTGCGCTCTACTACGAGGCCCTTTCTTTGTTACTCAATAATATCTACGTCACTAGAACAGTATTGCGAGAGAAAGTGCATTCTGTCGATGGAAAAAAATGTAGGTTTTGATACTTGGGTAACGGTTGAAAGAGAGATGTATTTATAATATTACTATTGTTTAGATATGACGCTCATATTTCAGCCGTTGGTTGATATCTGAGTCCGCTTTAACTGAATCTATATCTGACATTATGACGATTAGGGAAAAACAAGCACGGTGTATTTCATTTCATAATAGAACATTTTATTTAAGTTTAAAAATTATTTCCCCAGCTAATACCATCAATGAATTGTTAATGGGAGCATAATTATTTTTATATTAAGATTGATAACTTCCAAAACTACAGAAGACCCGCTACATTGTCGTTGGAAATTTGAGGAATTAACATATTGCGGCACGCGTTTTAGACGAAGCGAAATCTGGAAGAGGTTGAAATCATTCATTAAATAAATGTAAAGCTTAAGCCTCTTTTATAGAATGCTTGTAAAGCCACATTTATTCATATGCAGTTGGTTTAATTTCCCCTGCGCAATTATACCGCTACCATGGGTTTCAAAGGGAATTACATGTATATTAATTTTGTTATATTATAGTGGTAGAGCAATACGTTAATTTCTCAAATTTCCAACGACAAGGTAGCGGGTCTTCTGTAGTTTTTGAAGCTATTAATCTTAATATAAAAATAATTATGCTCCCATTGACATTCATTGATAGTATTAGCTGGGGAAATAATTTGTAAACTTAAATAAAATGTTCTATTATGAAATGAAATACACCGTGCTTGTTTTTCCCCAATCATCATAATGTCAGATATAGATTCAGTTAAAGCGGGCTCAGATATACGGCTGAAATATGAGCGTCATATCTAAACAATAGTAATATTATAAATACATCTCTCTTTCAACAGTTATCCAAGTATCGAAACCTACATTTTTTCCACGGACAGAATGCGCTTTCTCTCGTAATACTGTTCTAGTGACGGAGATGTTATTGAGTAACGAAGAAAGGGCCTCGTATAGTAGAGCGCAATCTATACATTTTTAAACGCAAATATCTCTCTACTAATTGCACGAAACAGTCTCAAATTTCACAATTTGTTTATTGTCTTTAACTTACAAATTGAAATCATATTTTAGCTCTATTTTATACAATATTAAGAAAAATCAGTCAAGGACAATCTTGGACAATAATAGTTGTAACAGTCAACCCCTCCCCCCGATTCAATGTTGTTATATGAAACTCCAGTCCAACATTGTTTCATTTCGGTCAACATTGAATCGGGGGGAGGGTGTTACAACATTATTGTCCAAGATTGTCCTTGACTGATTTTTCTTAATATTGTATAAAATACAGCTAAAATATGATTTCAATTTGTAAATTAAAGTCAATAAACAAATTGTAAAATTTGAGACTGTTTCGTGCAATTAGTAGAGAGATATTTGCACTTAAAAATGTATAGATTGCGCTCTACTACGAGGCCCTTTCTTTGTTACTCAATAATATCTACGTCACTAGAACAGTATTGCGAGAGAAAGTGCATTCTGTCGATGGAAAAAAATGTAGGTTTTGATACTTGGGTAACGGTTGAAAGAGAGATGTATTTATAATATTACTATTGTTTAGATATGACGCTCATATTTCAGCCGTTGGTTGATATCTGAGTCCGCTTTAACTGAATCTATATCTGACATTATGACGATTAGGGAAAAACAAGCACGGTGTATTTCATTTCATAATAGAACATTTTATTTAAGTTTAAAAATTATTTCCCCAGCTAATACCATCAATGAATTGTTAATGGGAGCATAATTATTTTTATATTAAGATTGATAACTTCCAAAACTACAGAAGACCCGCTACATTGTCGTTGGAAATTTGAGGAATTAACATATTGCGGCACGCGTTTTAGACGAAGCGAAATCTGGAAGAGGTTGAAATCATTCATTAAATAAATGTAAAGCTTAAGCCTCTTTTATAGAATGCTTGTAAAGCCACATTTATTCATATGCAGTTGGTTTAATTTCCCCTGCGCAATTATACCGCCTTATCCAACGGTCTACCACGGTCTACCACGGTCTACCATGGGTTTCAAAGGGAATTACATGTATATTAATTTTGTTATATTATAGTGGTAGACCGTGGTAGACCGTGGTAGACCGTTGCATAAGGCGGTATATAATTGCGCAGGGGAAATTAAACCAACTACATATGAATAAATGTCTTTACAAGCATTCTATAAAAGAGGCTTAACCTTTACATTTATTTATTGAATGATTTCAACCTCTTCCAGATTTCGCTTCGTCTAAGACGCGTGCCGCAATACGTTAATTTCTCAAATTTCCAACGACAAGGTAGCGGGTCTTCTGTAGTTTTTGAAGCTATTAATCTTAATATAAAAATAATTATGCTCCCATTGACATTCATTGATAGTATTAGCTGGAAATAATTTGTAAACTTAAATAAAATGTTCTATTATGAAATGAAATACACCGTGCTTGTTTTTTAAACAATAGTAATATTATAAATACATCTCTCTTTCAACAGTTATCCAAGTATCGAAACCTACAACTTACAAATTGAAATCATATTTTAGCTCTATTTTATACAATATTAAGAAAAATCAGTCAAGGACATGTAATATGATTTCAATTTGTAAATTAAAGTCAATAAACAAATTGTAAAATTTGAGACTGTTTCGTGCAATTAGTAGAGAGATATTTGCACTTAAAAATGTATAGATTGCGCTCTACTACGAGGCCCTTTCTTTGTTACTCAATAATATCTACGTCACTAGAACAGTATTGCGAGAGAAAGTGCATTCTGTCGATGGAAAAAAATGTAGGTTTTGATACTTGGGTAACGGTTGAAAGAGAGATGTACAACTACATATGAATAAATGTGGCTTTACAAGCATTCTATAAAAGAGGCTTAACCTTTACATTTATTTATTGAATGATTTCAACCTCTTCCAGATTTCGCTTCGTCTAAGACGCGTGCCGCAATACGTTAATTTCTCAAATTTCCAACGACAAATAGTATTAGCTGGGGAAATAATTTGTAAACTTAAATAAAATGTTCTATTATGAAATGAAATACACCGTGCTTGTTTTTCCCCAATCATCATAATGTCAGATATAGATTCAGTTAAAGCGGGCTCAGATATACGGCTGAAATATGAGCGTCATATCTAAACAATAGTAATATTATAAATACATCTCTCTTTCAACAGTTATCCAAGTATCGAAACCTACATTTTTTCCACGGACAGAATGCGCTTTCTCTCGTAATACTGTTCTAGTGACGGAGATGTTATTGAGTAACGAAGAAAGGGCCTCGTATAGTAGAGCGCAATCTATACATTTTTAAACGCAAATATCTCTCTACTAATTGCACGAAACAGTCTCAAATTTCACAATTTGTTTATTGTCTTTAACTTACAAATTGAAATCATATTTTAGCTCTATTTTATACAATATTAAGAAAAATCAGTCAAGGACAATCTTGGACAATAATAGTTGTAACAGTCAACCCCTCCCCCCGATTCAATGTTGTTATATGAAACTCCAGTCCAACATTGTTTCATTTCGGTCAACATTGAATCGGGGGGAGGGGGTGTTACAACATTATTGTCCAAGATTGTAGCTTAATGACTTTCTAAAGTGAATGTACAGTCGTCCTGAAGACGTAATTAAAGTGGCGTTGTATAAAGAACGAGGACGGTGTGGGGAATACTCTTGGGCCTAAAAATTCTCTTTGTTTTGCAATAATTATTTTGTTTAAAGGACGTCATCATTGAGGTTGACGTCGTAGATCTTAAAGTCGCTACTATTTACGCTCGAACAACTTAGTAAATATGCCCCTGATAATTACTACACCCGAGACCTGAAAGACTCCTCGGGTATTGAAATTATACTTGAAATTATACTTCTATCGCGACTAGGACATTGTGGGGAGAACTACAGTACGTTTTGGGTGGTAAGGGCGAATAGTCGAGTCTGCAGAATTCGGGAGCGAGTTGTTACTCACACCGTTTGTGAGTGGAGAACATTAACTTCGAATTCAAGTTCAAGTTTGAGTTACATCTACAGTGAGTCAGGATAGCGTTCAAGCTAGACAGCACGCCAGTGGGCTAGGTTAGCGTATTAGCTAAACTCGTTAAATCCCGACCAAAGTTAGCGATTTTGCTTGGGGCAGGTGTCGTGACCTAAATAATCTCGCTTTTGTTAGGATTGCCTTTTTGTCTTGAATTGAGAAATGCCGGTCATTTTATATTTTTAAAACAGTGACAGGCTGCCAGTCAAATTGTTACAGCTGGGTAAAATTTATTGCCGTTCCAGAAAAAATAGAATTTATACAACTCAAAGTTTAACTGAGACTTGAATCCATACTCGAAAGTACGATCTTCCCGTGATGGGTTTGATCATCAGACAATCTGTTGTTTACTAGTACCTGTCTTAAAACAAGCTCGTAGCATTCTGGGAAATCGAAACCACATGTCGCTGAGACATCACGAACAAAACGACAAAGCTTTTTTTCGTCAGTGGTAAAGTCGACCCATGTCGTATCGTACGTGCTATTCTTATCTTCATAATCACCATGCGCGAAGACGGCAACTCGGATGTTAGGGATATCTTGAAACACCCGTTTAATTGTTTCTTCAACTTTTCGACGCACCTATAACAATCACAATGACAGTAACAATAGAAATAACATTAACAACAATAACATTAACAAAAATAACATTAATAACAACAATATCATTAACAACATCATAACGCACTACCGCACCACCACCATCACATAGGTTCACCACACAGGATCACACAATTACATCACATAATATGATCACACAACAAGATCACTCAATAGGATCACACAATAACATCACACCATATCATTACACAACAAGATCACACAATAGGATCACACACTAATTAGATCACACAAAAAGATAAAATAATAGGCTAACTGGCTAACAGAATAAGATGACACAATATGATTACAAGGATCACACAATAGAAGCACACAAGGGGAGCACGGGTGGCGTGTGCTGTTAGCGCGCTGCCTCTCACCAAAAAGTTAAGCCCGGTTAGATGGGGTTAGTACTTGGATGGGTGACCGCTTGGGAATGACCCCGTTGTCGGGCTTGGACTCATGTGAGTAGAGTTGTAGTTGATCTCTCCTGTGCTTCGAGGGTTTTTCGCTGGGTTCTCCGGTTTTCCTCCCTCCATAAAATCAACACCTAACATCTTAGCTGTGATCCGTGGTCTGAACTGTGTCGTTGGCGGCTGCTTGGAGCGCCTTTGATATGCCTCGACACGGCCACGTTGATCTGCGTCCTTCGCAATTCAGCCACTGGCTGCAAGTAAGGATGATTAGCCCCCAGTCCTTTCCTTTCCTTTCCTTTCCTATTAATCGGATCACACGTTAGGATCATACAATATATACTGTAATATCACACAATGGGATCACGCAATAGAATCACAAAATAGGATCACACAATAAGATCACTCAATAGGATCACACAAAAACATCACACATTAGGATCACACAATAGGATCGCACAATAGGATCATACAATAGAACCACACAATAATTGAGTGGATCACACATTAGGATCACACAATAAAACCACGCAATAGAATGATGCAATAGAATCACACAATAATTAGATCACACAAAAAGATAAAATAATAGGCTAACTGGCTAACACAATAAGATCACACAATATGATTACAAGGATCACACAATAGAAGCACACAATATATATTAATCGGATCACACGTTAGGATCATACAATATATAATATCACACAATGGGATCACGCAATAGAATCACAAAATAGGATCACACAATAGAATCAAACAACAAGATCACATAATATGAAAACACAAAAAGATCACACATTAGGATAACATAATAGGATCACAGAATAATATCGCACAATAGGATCACACAATATGATTACACAATACGATCACACAATAGAAGCACAACCAATTGGAACACATTAGGATCGCACAATAATATATCACACAATGGGATCACGCAATGGAATCACACAATAGGATCACACAATAAGTTCACTCAATAGGCTCACAAAATAACATCACACCATATCATTTACACAACAAGATCACACAATAGGATCATACAAAAACGTCACACATTAGGATCACACCATATGATCACACAATAAGATTACACAATAGAAGCACAGAATAATTGGATCACACATTAGGATCACACAATGATGGATGACGTGTCGTTTTCGACTATGTCGATTGGTTCATTCGCCGATGGACGCGACTGTGGGCAGTGAGACCAGCTTTGCTTGCACAAGGTCGGTCGCAGATACCACAACGGAAACCGGTCTCCGCTGCTTTGGATGGATCCTTCCGCCGCAATCTCTTTTGCACAATTTCATGCTCCCGAGCTTTCTCAAACCTTTGCACCCCGGTGTGTACTCTTCCCCTCCACTGTGAACGATTCTTGGCAAGTTCTTCCCACGATGACGGGGGGATATCACATTTCCTTATTATATCGGCCAACATGTCCTTGAAACGTTTCCTTGGTTTACCCAACTTTCTGGACCCATTTCTTAGCTCACCATAAAAGATTGACTTGGGTAAACGCGAATCATTCATTCTGACTAAGTGACCAGACCATTGCAGATGACGCTTTCGGATGATGCTTTCGATGCTGCAACACTTTGTTTTTGCCAAAATTTCGATATTCGGAACTTTTTCTTCCCAATTCGTTTTCAGGATGTTTCTCAAGCATCTTTGCTGAAAAGCTTCAAGCTGTCGGATGTGTCTACTGTATATAGTCCACGTCTCCGCTCCATATATCAGTGTGCTAATAACTACTGCACGATAGACTGCTATTTTGGTAGCAAGCTTAATGTCATGGCTGTTCCAAACCCGTTCTCTGAGCCTGCCAAAAGAGGAGCTGGCTTTGGAGATTCTGCTGGCAATTTCATGATCAAGCTGTCCATCGTCAGACAAGATACTTCCGAGATAAGTGAAAGTTTTGGTGGTCTTCAACTCTTTTCCATTGACAAGGATCGAGGGCGAGTGATGTGTAACACCGGGGGGTGGTTGATACATGACTTCCGTTTTCTTTGTGCTGATCGTTAAACTGAAATTGGAAGATGCGATTGCAAAAGCATTCATGAGCGATTGTAAGCCCTCCTCTGTATGGGAAAATAATCCGCAATCATCGGCGAACAGGAGATCTCTGACAAGCAGGTCATCTCACACAATAAGATCATACAATAGGATCACACAATAGAACCACACAATAATTGATTGGATCACACATTAGGATCACACAATAAGTTCACACAACAGGATCACACAATGAGATCACACACTAAGATCACACAATAGGATTACACAATAGGATCACACAATAGAAGCACACAAAAACTGGATCACACATTAGGATCACACAATCGGATCACACAATAACATCACACGATAGCATCACACAAGAAGATCATGATCACATCATAAGATCACACAATAAGATCACACAATAAGATCACACAATAAGATCACACAATATGATTACACCATATGATCACACAAAAAGATTACACAATAGAAGCACACAATAATTGGATCACACATTAGGATCACACAATAGGGTCACACAATAAGATCACACAATAGAAGCACACAATAATTGGATCACACATTAGGATCACACAATAGGATCACACAATAGCATCACACAAGAAGATCATGATCACATCATAAGATCACACAATAAGATCACACAATAAGATCACACAATAAGATCACACACACAATAAGATCACACAATAAGATCACACAATAAGATCACACAATAAGATCACACAATATGAGTACACCATATGATAACACAATAAGATTACACAATAGAAGCACACAATAATTGGATCACACATTAGGATCACACAATCGGATCACACAATAGAACCACACAATAATAGGATCACACCTTAGGATCACACAATAAAATCACACAATGGAATCGCGCAATAGAATCACACAATAATTAGATCACACAATAAGATCACATAATAGGCTAACTGGCTAACACAATAAGATAACACAATATGATTACACAATAGGATCACACAATAGGATTACATAATAGGATCATACAATAAGATCACACAACAGAAGCACACAATAATTGGATCACACATTAGGATCACACAATAAGATCACAAAATAAGATCACATAATAGGATCACACAATAACATCACACAGTACGATTACAATAAGATCACACAATATTACACAATAGGATCACACAATAATATCACGCAATAGGATCACACAATAGAACCACACAATAATAGGATCACACCTTAGGATCACACAATAAAACCACACAATGGAATCGCGCAATAGAATCACACAATAATTAGATCACACAATAAGATTATTGTGTTAGCCAGTTAGCCTATTATGTGAGATAACACAATATGATTACACAATAGGATCACAAAATATGATTACACAATACGATTACATAATAGGATCACACAATAGGATTACATAATAGGATCATACAATAAGATCACACAACAGAAGCACACAATAATTGGATCACACATTAGAATCACACAATAAGATCACAAAATAAGATCACAAAATAAGATCACAAAATAAGATCACATAACAGGATCACACAATACGATTACAATAAGATCACACAATATGATTACACAATAGGATCACACAATATGATTACACAATAATATCACACAATAAATCACACAATAGGATCACACAATAACATCACACAATAACATCACACAACAGGATCACACAATAAAATCACACAATATGATTACATAATAGGATCATACAATAAGATCACACAATAGACGCACACAATAATTGGATCACACATTAGGATCATACAATAAAACCACACAATGGAATCATGCAATAGAATCATACAATAGGATCACACAATAATTAGATCACACAATAAGATCACGTAATAGGCTAACTGGCTAACACAATAAGATCACGCAATATCATTACACAATAGGATCACACAATATGATTACACAGTAAGACCACACAATAGAAGCACACAATAATTGGATAAAAAATTAGGATCACGCAATAATATCACACAATGGGATCACACAATAGAATCACACAATAAGATGACAAAATAACTAGATCACACAATAGGATCATACAATAAGATCACACAATAGATGCACACAATAATTGGATCACACATTAGGATCATACAATCGGATCACACAATTATATATCACACAATAGGTCACGCAATACAATCAAACATCCAATAGGATCACATAGGGTTCACACAATATGATTACATAATAAGCACACACATTACGATTACACAATAAGAACACACAATAAGAACATAAAGGTCTTTTATTAAAATTCAAACAAAAGCAAACAGACGTGGTCTAATTACATATTTTAATTACTTCTTCAACAGAAGTTTTTCAAGAGCAATTTACATACTGAATTTCAACGTGGTCGAGTTGAAGGCATATCAAAGGCGCTTCATGCAACTGCCATACGACACATGTCAAACTAAGGAGCACATGTAGCTAATTGATTTTACGGAAGGAGGAAAACCGGAGAACCCAGAGAACATGGAGAACCCTCTAAGCACAGAAGAGATGAACTACAACTCTACTCGCACGAGTCTCCAGCTCCACAACGGGGTCATTCCCAGACAGTCACCCATCCAAGTACTAACCTCGTCCAACCGGGCTTAACTTTGGACGGCAGTGGTGAGGCAGCGCCCTAACAGGACACGCCACCCGTGCTTTTTTGGTGCCACACTACACAGCAATATTCCAATACAGATCGTATAGGCGCAAAGTAGATGGCAAGGATATCCTCAGCGGGGATACCCCCTCGGTGTAACACTCTGGGGATATGGATCGCTTTAAGGTGTACGGAAGCCTTAGAGACAACTGTGCTGATAGTGTATGATCGTTCCATTTTAAGTCGCTCTGGATCACCAGACCGAGTACTTTGTGAAACGAGAAATTTTTTGACAATTAATCTGTAGTGGTGTTGCATGCAGCTAAAGTGTTTCCCTATAGAAAACATACCCGCAGCTCTTTGCCCTTTTTAGCATAAGCCTCATACTCCAGATTTCTCTTAAATGTATCATCGTTCTGTTGTCCTTTGGTCTCTTCCGAAACCATTCCATGCAACTGACAATCTACATACTGATTTCAATAAAAAGTTTGTTCCCACGCTTTGAAGTAAACCATTCCATGCAACTGACAATCTACATACTGTATATAAGTAGCTGATTTCAATAAAAAGTTCCACGCTTTGAAGTATAGCTTAATATATATCTCGCACAAGTCGCGTATTTCTTGTTTAGCATAGGAGTGTAGAGGACAGTTGATCAGGCGCTTGTCCATAATAAATTTTGTGTGCCAGATTTACATGTGCTTTGTAACGTGGTCCATCTTGTCTTCAGCACAATCTCCTGAGTTGGCATATGTCCTAGTCCATATACTATCGAAAGTTTTCTGCCTTGATATTTTTCTAGTCCCTCAAACTGGGTGATACTGCAGCTTCCCATGTCACTATGCCGTATGGTACTGCCAAAAATATTACTTTCCAGTAGAAGTCTTTTAATATGTGCTCAGAAAGAAAACGCAATCATTTTAATAAGTTTAATTATCTGACAAAACTTAATTGTAGATCTTCAACATGATTTGTCCAACTTAAAGATTCATCAATGACAAGTCCAAAAATTCTCGAATTTGTTACCCACTTAGTTATATTCCGATTTAGCAATAAGCTAGGTTGTAGAGGTCTAATTCTCCCAAAACAGATATCTGTATGGTAGAGTTGAGGAACTATTTGTTGACTGAGGATTCCTGCATATGGCTAGGATTCATTACTAGTCCGTGATAAGGGTTTTACCATCACCACACAAGACAGGCGCAGTGCCATCAGGTTTTATCCCATAGATTGCTTTAAGATATTGATAAAATTGACGTTTCACACCGCCACTCACTTCCTATAGTTCGCAAACGTACTTGGACAGCACGCTTATGCTTTAGCCAGTTTTCTCTTTCGGTTGGTTGATGACTTTTGGTTGGATGATCACTTGGTCAGACCATTGAACTCTAATAAGAAGACTGGAACGATAACTCGGGGGGGGGGGGAATTTTGAAGCCAGTGCCTTTGCAGGTAGCTCCCGTGCTTCAAGTTACTTAATTTCCATCCTGCCACTCCAACACAACGGATTCATTGAAATACATTGTTTACGTATGTTTTTAGAAATAGCATTGGCTACAATTTGATGTACAGTATAGCATAAGTTTCCTCGTTATGTTAAACTTTTTAAAATGTGGTAAATGTTAGGCCATATTTCGTTGGGAAATAACATTAAGAAACTTAATTCTGGTAAGAAATATTATTGCCCAGCATACTGCTTTAAACAAAACCATAACACAAAATAATTTTGAAAATATTTACTATGGTTTTGTTTAAAGCAGTATGCTGGTCAATAAGTAGTTATTACCAGAATTAGATTTCCGCCTGGTTCACCCATTGCGACAATTAAGAAACTTGTTGTAGTTTTTCTGAGTTTTGAGCTGAAATACTTAACGCCGAACGTTGGGCTGTACGAAACTATTGAAAAATGCTATTTGGTATAGAAACTTCAAGAGTTTAGCTAAAAGGGAAATAATTAAAAAATATAAAAACAACTGCCATTGTGTAACGTTCGGCAAACAAAATGGCAGTTGTTTTTCTATTTTTTAAATATTTCCCTTTTAGCTAAACTCTTGAAGTTTCTATACCAAATAGCATTTTTCAATAGCTTCAGTTTCATATACAGCCCAACGTTCAGCGTTAAGTATTTCAGCTCAAAACTCAGAAAAACTAACATTCAAAGATTTTTGGCTTCATCCAATTATAGGGCCTGTTTATGGAGTTAGCATCCAGCCTTCCTTTGGAGTTCACTGGGTCAGACTGTGAAATCCATGTGTTTCATTGATCTATAGCTGAATTGTCTGATCATTATCCTCGAACCAATCCTGGTGTTTACGCTTGACAAACCATAGGGTTTCGAATTAAATTTATATTTTTATATAAGTAATATATCACGCAAAATACTGCCGCCATGCTTTATTGACATCTCCTTGAATCTTTGCGACAGATGTCCATTTAATTTAGCCTTAAGCTCAGCTTTCTTTGCTAATGCTTTCAACAAATAAACATTGTGCTTCTCGGGGACCGTCACCGTTGTGTGCTTATATTTGATGAAAATTCTTGTAATCAATTTGATTTTGAAAAGAATAAGGCTATGATCTGACCAGCAGTGAATATTACAGACCCTTATATATAGCAACCAGAGATAGTAACCTTCACATCTTTAATGTCCCTCTTGTGTAGAATGATGTCATCCAGGTATACCAATGCTTGGATATAGGGTGCATCTATGATGGCTTGGGTTTGTTTCGCAAATGAAAAAAAAAGTGCCAGTGATATAAAGATCGAATTGATTACACAGTTTAGACGGTAATTTGTATTCATGCTACAAACACCGTGATTTCTCAAAACTCCAGACCAGGTGCCGAACTCAGTGCCTACACAATCATTAAAATCACCTAATAGAAACAGTTTATCATGATAGCTAGGAAACCTTACAAGAAACATGACTCAAAGCGGCATAGAATGACTCTTTTACATCGTCTGGACTACATAGAGTAGCTGAGAGTGGTACATATGCACTGATGATGGTGGTGGCATCAGACTGGATAAGGTTGATCTTGAATCTAAAAACTATTAGGCCGTTAGAAAGACCATGTGGTAAGGAGGAACAAGTGCATGCAATGAATGCCTTATGCACGGCAAAGCCAACACCAGATTGGCGAATTCGAAGTTCATCTAGCGATATGCCAACACATGCAGTTATACGCTCCACGTACTTCCTCAAACTGTGATACATCTGTTAACCATTCAATTATTTATACTAAGTGAGACAATATCAAAATATATAGTAGTGAATTAAGAATTCTAGCAATAATGGCTGTTCTGCGTTCAAGTTGGAAAAAGTGATTGTCTTTATCCAACAAAGTTCGGACATCTGTGCACCAAGGCATAACATAGACATCGCTTTACTTTTACTTCATGCATGTAGTTTTTGTATTTAAATTATAGAAGACAGGATTGCAGAAATGAACAACAATATGACAAGTTATAGATTGTGGCCAAGTTATGTTTAGAGTACGTCTTATAACCCCTCTCTCAAAAGTATAGCAGCGCTGTACCTAAATACATGTAGGTCTGCTTTGTCACCAATGCAGGACAGAATCCATATAATTGACCACAATTTAAACGAGCGTTTATGTGAAACGTCTATCAAACAAAAGAGGCCTCGGTGCATGTAGAGTTCAGACTAATGACTTATAGTGGTATCGTATAATGTGTCTAAAGCTACAGGTCCTGACCGTGTTAGTGTGGAGGTTCTTAAAATCTTTGCGAAAATTATTTCACCATCCTTAGCGAAATTGTTCAATCTCTGTTTTTCCACTGCTACCCTTCCGCGGATATAGAAAACTGCTGAAGTAATTCCCTCATTTAAAGGTGGCGATAAAGCAAATGTTGATAACTATAGACCCATTTCCATTTTGCCAGTTATTTCTAAAATTATCGAGAGACATGTCCACAATTCCCTCATGAACGAATTGCTGAAACGAAATTTAATTTATCATCTTCAATCTGGCTTCAGAAGAAATTATTCCACCGAAACAGCGCTTATCAAAATTGTTGACCAGTTGCTTCTTTCTCTTGATAAAGATGAAGTTACTGGACTATTGTTGGTGGATTTTAAAAAGGCATTCGATTTGGTCAACCATCAATTACTGTTAATAAAATTACAAGCGTACGGTGTTACTGAGAAATGCGTGGAATGGTTTAAATCATATTTATTCGACAGACACCAATTTGTATCGGTTAATGGTGTATCGTCTCAGCAAATGTGCATTCATTCAGCAGTGCCTCAGGGTTCGGTGTTGGGACCGTTACTTTTCATCATTTTTTATTAATGACCTACCCCAATCTGTTCAAAATGCCTCTGTTGATATCTTCGCTGATGATACCACGTTGTCACAGTCAAGTCATTATACACCAACGTAATTTGCAAAAGAGTGCTTGTGATATTTCTAAATGTTCAAGCGACAATCTCATGGTTCTAAATTGCGCCAAAACGAAGACCATGCTGGTAACAGGCAAACGACTCACGAAGAAACCTAACACCGATGAACAGTCCTTGAAGATCAGTTTGAACGACAAGCAAATTGAACAGGTT